>CM050164.1:167207745-167696625 GCA_027410445.1 Discoglossus pictus
GTCTCTCTATCTGTGTCCCTCCTGTCTCTCTCTGTGTCCCTCCTGTCTCTCTCTGTGTCCCTCCTGTCTCTCTCTGCCTGTGTCCCTCCTATCTCTCTATCTGTGTCCCTCCATCTGTGTCCCTCCTGTCTCTCGCTGTCCCTCCTGTCTCTCTATCTGTGTCCCTCCTGTCTCTCTATCTGTGTCCCTCCATCCGTGTCCTTCCTGTCTCTCTGTCCCTCCTGTCTCTCTCTGTCTGTGTCCCTCCTGTCTCTCTCTGTCTGTGTCCCTCCTGTCTCTCCATGTCCCTTCTGTCTCTCTCTGTCTGTGTCCCTCCTGTCTCTCTATCCGTGTCCCTCTTGTCTCTCTCTCTGTCCCTCCTGTCTCTCTATCCGTGTCCCTCTTGTCTCTCTCTGTCCCTCCTGTTTCTCTCTGTCTGTGTCTCTCCTGTCTCTCTCTGTCTGTGTCGCTCCTGTCTCTCTATCTGTGTCCCTACTGTCTCCCTCTCTCTGTGTCCCTTCTGTCTCTCTCTCTCTGTGTCCCTCCTGTCTCTCTCTCTCTGTGTCCCTCCTGTCTCTCTTTGTGTCCCTCCTGTCTCCCTCTCTCTCTGTGTCCCTCCTGTCTCTCTCTGTCTGTGTCTCTCCATCCGTGTTCCTCCTGTCTCTCTCTGTCCCTCCTGTCTCTCTATCTGTGTCCCTCCTGTCTCTCTCTATCTGTGTCACTCCTGTCTCTCTCTGTCTGTGTCCCTCCTGTGTCTCTCTGTCTGTGTCACTCCTGTCTCTCTCTGTGTCCCTCCTGTCTCTCTCTGTGTCCCTCCTGTCTCTCTATCTGTGTCCCTCCTGTCTCTCTATCTGTGTCCCTCCTGTCTCTCTCTGTGTCCCTCCTGTCTCTCTCTGTGTCCCTCCTGTCTCTCTCTGCCTGTGTCCCTCCTATCTCTCTATCTGCGTCCCTCCATCTGTGTCCCTCCTGTCTCTCGCTGTCCCTCCTGTCTCTCTATCTGTGTCCCTCCTGTCTCTCTATCTGTGTCCCTCCATCCGTGTCCTTCCTGTCTCTCTGTCCCTCCTGTCTCTCTCTGTCTGTGTCCCTCCTGTCTCTCCATGTCCCTTCTGTCTCTCTCTGTCTGTGTCCCTCCTGTCTCTCTATCCGTGTCCCTCTTGTCTCTCTCTCTGTCCCTCCTGTCTCTCTATCCGTGTCCCTCTTGTCTCTCTCTGTCCCTCCTGTTTCTCTCTGTCTGTGTCTCTCCTGTCTCTCTCTGTCTGTGTCGCTCCTGTCTCTCTATCTGTGTCCCTACTGTCTCCCTTTCTCTGTGTCCCTTCTGTCTCTCTCTCTCTGTGTCCCTTCTGTCTCTCTCTCTGTGTCCCTCCCGTCTCTCTCTCTCTGTGTCCCTTCTGTCTCTCTCTCTGTGTCCCTCCCGTCTCTCTCTATCTGTGTCCCTCCTGTCTCTCTCTATCTGTGTCCCTCCTGTCTCTCTCTATCTGTGTCCCTCCTGTCTCTCTCTATCTGTGTCCCTCCTGTCTCTCTATCCGTGTCCCTCTTGTCTCTCTCTGTCCCTCCTGTCTCTCTATCCGTGTCCCTCTTGTCTCTCTCTGTCCCTCCTGTCTCTCTATCCGTGTCCCTCTTGTCTCTCTTTGTGTCCCTCCTGTCTCCCTCTCTCTCTGTGTCCCTCCTGTCTCTCTCTGTCTGTGTCTCTCCATCCGTGTTCCTCCTGTCTCTCTCTGTCCCTCCTGTCTCTCTATCTGTGTCCCTCCTGTCTCTCTCTGTCTGTGTCCCTCCTGTCTCTCTCTATCTGTGTCCCTCCTGTCTCTCTCTGTCTGTGTCCCTCCTGTGTCTCTCTTTCTGTGTCCCTCCTGTGTCTCTCTGTGTCCCTCCTGTCTCTCTCTGTGTCCCTCCTGTCTCTCTATCTGTGTCCCTCCTGTCTCTCTCTGTGTCCCTCCTGTCTCTCTCTGTGTCCCTCCTGTCTCTCTCTGCCTGTGTCCCTCCTATCTCTCTATCTGTGTCCCTCCATCTGTGTCCCTCCTGTCTCTCGCTGTCCCTCCTGTCTCTCTATCTGTGTCCCTCCTGTCTCTCTATCTGTGTCCCTCCATCCGTGTCCTTCCTGTCTCTCTGTCCCTCCTGTCTCTCTCTGTCTGTGTCCCTCCTGTCTCTCTCTGTCTGTGTCCCTCCTGTCTCTCCATGTCCCTTCTGTCTCTCTCTGTCTGTGTCCCTCCTGTCTCTCTATCCGTGTCCCTCTTGTCTCTCTCTCTGTCCCTCCTGTCTCTCTATCCGTGTCCCTCTTGTCTCTCTCTGTCCCTCCTGTTTCTCTCTGTCTGTGTCTCTCCTGTCTCTCTCTGTCTGTGTCGCTCCTGTCTCTCTATCTGTGTCCCTACTGTCTCCCTCTCTCTGTGTCCCTTCTGTCTCTCTCTCTCTGTGTCCCTCCTGTCTCTCTCTCTCTGTGTCCCTCCTGTCTCTCTCTGTGTCCCTCCTGTCTCCCTCTCTCTCTGTGTCCCTCCTGTCTCTCTCTGTCTGTGTCTCTCCATCCGTGTTCCTCCTGTCTCTCTCTGTCCCTCCTGTCTCTCTATCTGTGTCCCTCCTGTCTCTCTCTATCTGTGTCACTCCTGTCTCTCTCTGTCTGTGTCCCTCCTGTGTCTCTCTGTCTGTTTCACTCCTGTCTCTCTCTGTGTCCCTCCTGTCTCTCTCTGTGTCCCTCCTGTCTCTCTATCTGTGTCCCTCCTGTCTCTCTATCTGTGTCCCTCCTGTCTCTCTCTGTGTCCCTCCTGTCTCTCTCTGTGTCCCTCCTGTCTCTCTCTGCCTGTGTCCCTCCTATCTCTCTATCTGCGTCCCTCCATCTGTGTCCCTCCTGTCTCTCGCTGTCCCTCCTGTCTCTCTATCTGTGTCCCTCCTGTCTCTCTATCTGTGTCCCTCCATCCGTGTCCTTCCTGTCTCTCTGTCCCTCCTGTCTCTCTCTGTCTGTGTCCCTCCTGTCTCTCCATGTCCCTTCTGTCTCTCTCTGTCTGTGTCCCTCCTGTCTCTCTATCCGTGTCCCTCTTGTCTCTCTCTCTGTCCCTCCTGTCTCTCTATCCGTGTCCCTCCTGTCTCTCTCTGTCCCTCCTGTTTCTCTCTGTCTGTGTCTCTCCTGTCTCTCTCTGTCTGTGTCGCTCCTGTCTCTCTATCTGTGTCCCTACTGTCTCCCTCTCTCTGTGTCCCTTCTGTCTCTCTCTCTCTGTGTCCCTTCTGTCTCTCTCTCTGTGTCCCTCCCGTCTCTCTCTCTCTGTGTCCCTTCTGTCTCTCTCTCTGTGTCCCTCCCGTCTCTCTCTATCTGTGTCCCTCCTGTCTCTCTCTATCTGTGTCCCTCCTGTCTCTCTCTATCTGTGTCCCTCCTGTCTCTCTCTATCTGTGTCCCTCCTGTCTCTCTATCCGTGTCCCTCTTGTCTCTCTCTGTCCCTCCTGTCTCTCTATCCGTGTCCCTCTTGTCTCTCTCTGTCCCTCCTGTCTCTCTATCCGTGTCCCTCTTGTCTCTCTCTGTCCCTCCTGTTTCTCTCTGTCTGTGTCCCTCCTGTCTCTCTCTGTCTGTGTCGCTCCTGTCTCTCTATCTGTGTCCCTCCTGTCTCTCTCTGTCTGTGTCGCTTCTGTCTCTCTATCTGTGTCCCTCCTGTCTCTCTATCTGTGTCCCTCCTGTCTCCCTCTCTCTGTGTCCCTTCTGTCTCTCTCTCTGTGTCCCTCCTGTCTCCCTCTCTCTGTGTCCCTTGTGTCTCTCTCTCTGTGTCCCTCCTGTCTCCCTCTCTCTGTGTCCCTTCTGTCTCTCTCTCTGTGTCCCTCCTGTCTCCCTCTCTCTGTGTCCCTTCTGTCTCTCTCTCTGTCTGTGTCCCTCCTGTCTCTCTCTCTGTCTGTGTCCCTCCTGTCTCTCTCTCTCTGTGTACCTCCTGTCTCTCTCGATCTGTGTCCCTCCTGTCTCTCTCGATCTGTGTCCCTCCTGTCTCTCTCGATCTGTGTCCCTCCTGTCTCTCTCGATCTGTGTCCCTCCTGTCTCTCTCGATCTGTGTCCCTCCTGTCTCTCTCTGTCTGTGTCTCTCCATCCGTGTACCTCCTGTCTCTCTCTGTCCGTGTCCCTCCTGTCTCTCTCTGTCTGTGTCTCTCCTGTGTCTCTCTCTCTGTCTGTGTCCCTCCTGTCTCTCTCTGTGTCCCTCCTGTCTCGCTCTCTCTGTGTCCCTCCTGTCTCTCTCGGTCTGTGTCCCTCCTGTCTCTCTCGGTCTGTGTCCCTCCTGTCTCTCTGTCTGTGTCTCTCTCTATCTGTGTCCCTCCTGTCTCTCTCTGTGTTACTCCTGTCACTCTCTCTCTGTGTCCCTCCTGTCTCTATCTGTGTCCCTCCTGACTCTCTCTGTGTTACTCCTGTCACTCTCTCTCTCTGTGTGTCTGTGTCCCTCCTGACTCTCCCTGTCTGTGTCCCTCCTGTCTCTCTTTCCCTCCAGGCTGTCTCTTTCACCTCAGTCCCCAGCATGTCTGCCGGTCCCTCCCCAGGGAGGTGTTGAGGGCAGCAGGGGGGAGGTGTTGAGAGCAGCCGGGGGAGGATTTAAGACAGACAGGGGAGGAGTTAAGAGTGGCGGGGAGGAGTTAAGAGTGGCCGGGGAGGAGTTATGAGCGGCGGGGGAGGAGTTATGAGCGGCAGGGGAGGAGTTATGAGCAGCGGGGGAGGAGTTATGAGCGGCGGGGGAGGAGTTAAGAGCGGCGAGCAGGCAGGAGGAGTTGTGAGTTGTGCGAGCCCGCAAGCGTGAGCAACGGCTCGAGCGGGCTCGTATGCTCACAACTATATATGTGATGAGTAATATTGATCCTGGGACTCAAGGGGTTAATACATCATGAAACCCACATGGACTAGAACAGATGATCTAATGCATTTTATAGATTGCTTGATTGTGATTCCCATCAGCGGATTTTACTTATTAGCTCTCATTAATTCGTAGCCTCCGGTTGCAAATTACATCTAACTTCCATGTTTTACTAACGTCATGATGATGGTCTCATATACTATTGGCTGTGTCTAAGAAGTAAATTGCGGACTTGCTTAAATATAGTCAGATCATATGATCATGCCCCCTGAAATCAGACTTAAAAAGGCAGGGTTTACAAGTGGAGGCTGTAAGACTTAAATTACGAGCTGGAGTCAATAGAAAACATAATATTTAGAGAAAAAAAACACCTGAAGCCAAAACCATGGATTAGAGTCACTTACAGGCTTCTAATATAATATTGCTCCATTAGTATGAAGTTGCGAGTCAGAGGAGCATGGAGCATACCCTGTAAAGATTGTAAACATAGCCACGTGTTTCTCACATAAACACTGACAATACATTGATGTTTCCTGTTCTTGTGAATAAATACTGCAGTTTGCATACATCAAATTATATATTCATTTTAATTGTGTGTTTGATACATGCAGCATGTAATAGGTATCTTAGAGCTGTTCTTGCAAGTGAAAAGATCTTAAAACCTTTAACAAAGCTATTACATGCTGCATGTGTCAAACCCTTACTTATAAACTATGAAATGAATATATAGTTTGATATAATTATGCCCATATTTTGTTGTATGAACCATCTTTCTATGCTTGACATAGTGTTACAAATATATAATATTATAATATATAATAAAATAATTTGTTGATTATAACAACATTTTGTACATACACACTATTCTACAGTAAAATCCATTTTAAAGAATAAAGTTTATATATATGTGAGTCTTCAATGACTCAAATCTCAAAATGTGTCAATATACTTGCTAGACAATATTATACTATGAGATCACATATATAGAGATGTCCCGAATAGTTCGCCGGCGGACTGTTCCCGGCGAACATAGCATGTTCGCGTTCGCGGCGAACTGCGAACATATACGATATTCTAACCGCCCCCTATACTTTATCATTGAGCAAATTTTTGACCCTGGATGTCACAGTCAGCAGACACATTCCAGCCAATCAGCAGCATACACTCCCTTCCAGAGCCTTCTAACTCATGGACAGCAGCCATTTTGGAATCATAACTAACTTGCAGTCTTACTGAGAGGAGGCTGAGTGTAGGTGATACTGCATCAATAGGGAAAACCATAGCTAGGCTACTGTACACAGTGTGCAATACAGTCCTGAAGGACTCTTTTGATCTCTGCTGCAAGGACACCCCTGTGTCTCTTCTCCCCCTTATCATCATCCTCCCCTCACCTTAGCACCCAACCCTAACACCCCTCACACTTATCCATAACACCCATCAACCTAACACCTAACCCTAAAACCCCTCACACTTATCCCTAACACCCCTCACCCTAACCCTAACACCCCTCACACTTATCCCTAACACCCCTCACCCTAACCCTAAAACCCCTCACACTTATCCCTAACACCCATCAACCTAACCCTAACACCCCTCACACTTATCCCTAACACCCCTCACCCTAACCCTAACACCCCTCACACTTATCCCTAACACCCCTCACCCTAACCCTAACACCCCTCACACTTATCCCTAACACCCATTACCTTAACCCTAACACCCCTCACACTTATCCATAACACCTAACCCTAACACCTACCCCTAACACCCCTTACACTTATCCCTAACACCCCTCACCCTAACCCTAACACCCCTCACACTTATCCCTAACACCCCTCCCCCTAACCCTAACACCCCTCACACTTATCCCTAACACCTAACCCTAACACCTAACCCTAACACCCCTTACACTTATCCCTAACACCCCTCACCCTAACCCTAACACCCCTCACACTTATCCCTAACACCTAACCCTAACACCCCTTACACTTATCCCTAACACCCCTAACCCTAACACCCCTCACACTTATCCCTAACACCTAACCCTAACACCTAACCCTAACACCCCTTAACCTTATCCCTAACACCCCTCACCCTAACCCTAACAACCCTCACACTTATCCCTAACACCCCTCACCCTAACCCTAACACCCCTTACACTTATTCCTAACACCCCTCACCCTAACACTAGCACCCCTCACACTTATCCCTAACACCCCTCACCTTAACCCTAACACCCCTCACACTTTTCCCTAAGACCTAACACCCCTCACACTTATTCCTAACACCCCTCACCCTAACCCTAACACCCCTTACACTTATCCCTAACACCCCTCACCCTAACCTTAACACCCCTCACACTTATCCCTAACACCTAACCCTAACACCCCTTACACTTATCCCTAACACCCCTAACCCTAACACCCCTCACACTTATCCCTAACACCTAACCCTAACACCTAACCCTAACACCCCTTAACCTTATCCCTAATACCCCTCACCCTAACCCTAACAACCCTCACACTTATCCCTAACACCCCTCACCCTAACCCTAACACCCCTTACACTTATCCCTAACACCCCTCACCCTAACCCTAACACCCCTCACACTTATCCCTAACACCCCTCACCCTAACCCTAACACCCCTCACACTTTTCCCTAAGACCTAACACCCCTCACACTTATTCCTAAAATGCCTCACCCTAACACCCCTTACACTTATCCCTAACACCCTTCACCCTAACACGCCTCACACTTATCCCTAACACCCCTCACCCTAACACCTAACCCCCTCACCCTTATCCCTAACACCCCTTACCCTAACACCCCTCACACTTATCCCTGTGTCTCTCCCCCCCTTATCATCAAGGGAGGGGGGAGGATGATGAGGGAGGGGGGAAGAGACACAGGGCAGGATGATGAGGGAGGGGGAAGAGACACAGGGGAAGATGATGAGGAAGGGGGGAAAGAGACACAGGGGAGGATGATGAGGGAGGGGGGGAAGAGACACAGGGGAAGATGATGAGGGAGGGGGAAAAGAGACACAGGGGAGGATGATGGGGGGGGGAAGAGACACAGGGGAGGATGATGAGCGAGGGGGGAAGAGACATAGGGGAAGATGATGAGGAAGTGGCAGAAGAGACACAGGGGAGGATGATGAGGGTGGTGGGAGGATGATGAGGGAGGGGGGATGAGACACAGGGGAGGATGATGATGGAGGGGGGGAAGAGACTCAGGGGAGGATGATGAGGGAGGGGGTAAAGAGATACAGGGGAGGATGATGAGGGAGGGGTAAAGAGATACAGGGGAGGGTGATGAGGAAGGAGGGAAAGAGAAACAGGGGATGATGATGAGGGAGGGGGGGAAAGAGACACAGGGGAGGATGATGAGGGAGGGGGGAAAGAGACACAGGGGAGGATGATGATGGAAGGGGGAAGAGACACAGGGTAGGATGATGAGGGAGGGGGTAAATAGACACAGGGGAAGATGATGAGGAAGGGGGGGAAAGAGACACAGGGGAGGATGATGAGGGAGGGGGGGAAGAGACACAGGGGAAGATGATGAGGGAGGGGGAAAAGAGACACAGGGGAGGATGATGGGGGGGGAAGAGACACAGGGGAGGATGATGAGCGAGGGGGGAAGAGACATAGGGGAAGATGATGAGGAAGTGGCAGAAGAGACACAGGGGAGGATGATGAGGGTGGTGGGAGGATGATGAGGGAGGGGGGATGAGACACAGGGGAGGATGATGATGGAGGGGGGAAGAGACTCAGGGGAGGATGATGAGGGAGAGGGTAAAGAGATACAGGGGAGGATGATGAGGGAGGGGTAAAGAGATACAGGGGAGGGTGATGAGGAAGGAGGGAAAGAGAAACAGGGGATGATGATGAGGGAGGGGGGGAAAGAGACACAGGGGAGGATGATGAGGGAGGGGGGAAAGAGACACAGGGGAGGATGATGATGGAGGGGGGAAGAGACACAGGGTAGGATGATGAGGGAGGGGGTAAATAGATACAGGGGAGGATGATGAGGGAGGGGTAAAGAGATACAGGGGAGAGTGAGGAGGAAGGGGGGAAAGAGACACAGGGCAAGATGATGAGGGAGGGGGGGGGAGAGACACAGGGGAAGATGATGAGGAAGGGGGAAAAGAGACACAGGGGATGATGATGAGGGAGGGGGATGAGACACAGGGGAGGATGATGATGGAGGGGGGAAGAGACACAGGGGAGGATGATGAGGGAGGGGGGAGAGACACAGGGGTAGATAATGAGGTAGGTGGAAAAGAGACACAGGGGAGGATGATGAGGGAGGGGGGAAAGAGACACAGGGGAGGATGGTGATGGAGGGGGGAAGAGACACAGGGGAGGATGATGAGGGAGGGGGAAGCGACACAGGGGAGGATGATGAGGGAGGGGTAAAGAGATACAGGGGAGAGTGATGAGGAAGGGGGGAAAGAGACACAGGGGAGGATGATGAGGGAGGGCGTGGAGAGACACAGGGGAAGATGATGAGGGAGGGGGAAAAGAGACACAGGCGAGGATGATGAGGGAGGGGGGAAAGAGACACAGGGGAGGATGATGATGGAGGGGGGAAGAGGCACAGGGGAGGATGATGAGGGAGGGGGTAAAGAGATACAGGGGAGGGTGATGAGGAAGGGGGGAAAGAGACACAGGGCAGGATGATGAGGGAGGGGGGAAAGAGACACAGGGGAGGATGATGATGGAGGGGGGAAGAGACACAGGGGAGGATGATGAGGGAGGGGGTAAAGAGATACAGGGGAGGATGATGAGGGAGGGTTATGAGGAAGGGGGGGAAGAGACACAGGGCAGGATGATGAGGGAAGGGGGGGAAGAGAAACATGGGAAGATGATGAGGGAGGGGGAAAAGAGACACAGGGGAGGACGATGTGGGAGGGCTAAAAGAGACACAGGGGAGGATGATGAGGGAGGGGGAAAGAGACACAGGGGAGGATGATGATGGAGGGGGGAAGAGACACAGGGGAGGATGAAAAGGGAGGGGGAAGAGACACAGGGGAGGATGATGAGGGAGGGGTAAAGAGATACAGGGGAGGGTGATGAGGAAGGGGGGAAAGAGACACAGGGGAGGATGATGAGGGAGGGCGGGGAGAGACACAGGGGAAGATGATGAGGGAGGGGGAAAAGAGACACAGGCGAGGATGATGAGGGAGGGGGGAAAGAGACACAGGGGAGGATGATGATGGAGGGGGGAAGAGACACAGGGGAGGATGATGAGGGAGGGGGTAAAGAGATACAGGGGAGGGTGATGAGGAAGGGGGGAAAGAGACACAGGGCAGGATGATGAGGGAGGGGGGAAAGAGACACAGGGGAGGATGATGATGGAGGGGGGAAGAGACACAGGGGAGGATGATGAGGGAGGGGGTAAAGAGATACAGGGGAGGATGATGAGGGAGGGTGATGAGGAAGGGGGGGAAGAGACACAGGGCAGGATTATGAGGGAAGGGGGGGAAGAGACACATGGGAAGATGATGAGGGAGGGGGAAAAGAGACACAGGGGAGGACGATGTGGGAGGGCTAAAAGAGACACAGGGGAGGATGATGAGGGAGGGGGAAAGAGACACAGGGGAGGATGATGATGGAGGGAGGAAGAGACACAGGGGAGGATGATGAGGGAGGGGGTAAAGAGATACAGAGGAGGATGATGAGGGAGGGGTAAAGAGATACAGGGGAGGATGATGAGGAAGGGGGGAAAGAGACACAGGGGAGGATGATGAGGGAGGGGGGGAAGAGACACAGGGGAAGATGATGAGGGAGGGGGAAAAGAGACACAGGGGAGGATGATGAGGGAGGGGGGAAAGAGACACAGGGGAGGATGATGATGAGGGGGGAAGAGACACAGGGGAGGATGATGAGGGAGGGGGTAAAGAGATACAGGGGAGGATGATTAAAGTTTATGTTCGCGACATCACTACACATATATTGTTGTGAGCAAGCGGGTTGTTGCTAACGCTGCGCTCATTGCCAGCAACTGCGGACCTCGCAACATTTACGCACTTACAAAAAAAAAATACGAGACGCGCAACTTGCAAAAATAAAACACTACGACCTTGCAAAGATACCACTTTAAAGGCGTTCCCGCGCGAACCTGAAAACATTAAAAACACAATAAATACACCCAACAATCACATAAAAAGCTTACCCACAGCAAGGGGGGTGGCACCAAGGACCTCTGCAAGTGAAGTTACACCTCCATTTAAGTCCAAATTACAGAGTTTAGACACCTGAAAATCACCTAAGCGAGAGAAAAAAATGGCTTCCTCGGGCACGCACACTATTTACACTACACACTGCAGACATTGCTGACACTTACACAGCAGCTCCACAGCACTCAAAACACACATTGTATGCTGCAGCAACATCTAAACAGTTTGCCAGCTCTTCAACTCAATGCTTCCTGCATATATTACTTCAAAATAGGTAAAGTATATTCATTTATTAATATATTATTTATTTGATTACCATACACCAAACAGCATTAGCTCACTTACAATTTCATTGCCGTAATTTTTTGATGGGCAATATTCTAGTTACCAATATTATCAAGCAAAATGGGAAACCCCCTGGTCCGGGAAGGAACATTTCTAAACTTATAAATGCTTATATAGATCAAGGCAGTATTAAACAATCAAGGGAGATTCCAGTTTTGATGCTGCCTTATTCCACATACTGGAAAAGACACTGGAATCAAACACTGGTGTAGGAAGGGGGGTGAGGGGGGCGGACTGCCTTGTGCCTGGGCTTAACTCCCTTGGGGACGGCACCAGCTGCGGCAAAAAATGCTGGTCAGTTGCTGCTTTTTCTGTGTGAGTGCGAGTGTCTGTGTGAGTGTGTGTCTGTCTCTGTGCGTGAGTGTGTGTGTAAGTCTGTGAATGTGTGTCTGTGAGTGCATGTTTCTGTGAGTGAGTGTGTGTGCGTCTATGAGTGAATGTGTGTGTAAATCTGTGTTTGTCTGTGAGTGAGTGTGTGTCTATCAGTGTGTGTGAATGAGTGTGTGGGTAAGTTTTTGTGCATCTGTGTGTGTTTGTTAGTTAGTGTGTGTGTCTGTGAGTGAGTTTGTGTGTCTGAGTGAGTGTGTGTATGTGTGTGAGTGTGTGTGTAAGTCTGTGTGTGTCTGTGAGCTTGTGTGTCTAAGTGTGAGGGAGTGTATGTGAGTGTGTGACTGTTAGTGTCTGTGAGTGTTTACCTGAGATAAAGAATATGAATCATTCAGTTTGCAAGATCCAGCACTTTTTTCACTTTCATTCATGTTTGAATTTATATTTTGTGATTTAGTAACTATAGTGTCCAGTGGACCACAATTCAATCTATTGTATGCTTAGTTTTGCTGTGAAACTCCAAGGTATTCTTCTTCTTGGTATCTGAAAATACATTAATCCAATAAGGGGTTAATTCCCCAGATTAGAATTTTCCTATATAAGTGTCTGTTTACCAATGTTCTCTTCAGCCTCCCATAGCAGCCGTCAGTAACATAATGATGACGTCATCTGTCTGCTGTGTGGAAAAATAGGGCATTAGCTGTGATCGCTGTAACTAGTATTATTATAGCAGTGGTTATGGCAGAGTAGACAGTTCATGTGTTGATTAGCCAATAGAGGGTAAATAGTGGGCCCTAATAGAAGCTTTTTTTTACTTCAAAGAATTTCCCCTTTAAACTATTTAGAATTATATAGTGTGAGCTCCTGGATGTAGGACATTCCGTGTTTTATTGAGGAAGTTTAGTTATTGGGGCCTGGTAACATGCCAAATCCCAGTGCAATAGATATTTTTCATAACTATGTTATGTAGGTCAATCCAAAATCTTTCACAGTGTTTGGAGGACGCATAACTGGCACCAATATTTTAAAAAGATACTATGTTGTCATATCAGATATCGTATGTTGTAATTTGAGGACAGATATTTCTTTTTTACATATTGACTATTTAAGTTTTGTGGCTGATATTTCATATTAGTCATTATTAAAATAAGGTGCCTGTAATTCAAGTGGATTCTATCCTATTGGGAGGAGCTCATTGTTTGTTCCTATTGCCAATCTTATCCATAATAAAGGAGCATATATAAATGTCATATATTCAATATATGAAGCTCCCAATTGCTACTCTTTTACACTTGCACTATAATTAAATTGTGATATAATTTGTAATTAGGAATACATTTGTATATTACAATATAGTAACCTATTTATATCTTTCTAAGCAATCTGTTATTTGTTTGATCACACACTGCAACGTAGATAAAGTTATTTTAATCATCGACATTTTATTTAAGTTGATGTCCTCATGAAACTTTTTAGGTATATTGAATAAAAGTTTAGTCTTAGAAGTATCAATAAATTACTTCCTGTTGTGATTACAAGAATTCCGGCATATCTAACTTGACTTGGGACTTGTTATATGCCATTCTTCTTAAAAGTATTCAATGAAATACTCTGTACATGTCCTGGGTTTTAGTCCACTAGTTGTAAAGGTGTTCCTTTTTTCTTTTGTTATAATATGTTATAATTTGTCGATACATCATACAACCCGGGCCCTACGCATACTATGCAAGGCTCTTTTTCTAGAGATCAGTACAAAGGTTGGCGTATTCCACGTATACGCCATAAAACTCAGATAGAAGTGATATTGATCCATATGTAGTCTACACCAAAAAAGCTGCCACAGTTGCAAGCAACTGTTTTTGTTCAGATACGTAGTGGATATTGATTGAGCGCTATATCTTTTGTGGTTAATATTTCGGGGCATTGTACAGTCGATCTAAGGAATGTATACTTATCACATCATTGGGATGGTCAGAGTAGATCGAAAAGAGAGAAAAGAGAGATGGAAAAAGAGAGAGACCTAGTAATTGTGATAACAAGATTTATACAAATATATTGATTTTTGTTTCTCTCTGTGTTTTTGTAGTAATCATGAGTCTGTCCAGTGACAACCTCACTCAGTGTACATCCTGCCACATGTATGTACTACTGGAAAGCTGATCCATGATCCATATCTCTGTAACAGGTGTGAGCATGTTGCCTCTCTGAAAGATCAAATTGGTGAACTGGAGAGGAGATTTGCAGCACTTAGTGATATTGCTCCATTGGACAGGAAGTTGTTCAGTGAGCACAGTTTAGCTGGACCTGCCATGGAGAGTAGAGTTGTGGCTAGTGAGAATATCCAGGGAGGTAGCTGGGTCACAGTTACAAGAGGAAGTGAAGGGAACAGAAGAAGGTGGGAAGCCGATTCTAAATTGGCAAACACCAACAGATTTGCCAGATTGAGTGAAACTGTTAGCTATGTCAATTCAGGAATGGCAATGCCAGATAGAGCTGTTCCCTCTAACAGCTGGAAGAACATTTCTACTGGAGGAGAGGGAGTGCAAAATAGACAGAGCAACCAACAGATTTTGGTGGTAGGGGACATTATTATTAGGAAGGTAGACAGGGTGATTTGTCACCAAGATCCCAACAACTGAACAGTTTGCTATCTACCAGGTGCTCATGTTCAGGAAGTTGTGAAGTCGTGAAGATAAGTTGTGAAGATAAATTATTGGGAGGGGCTGGACCAGCAGTCTTGGTACATATTGGTACCAATGAAAAAGTAAGTGGAAGATGGAGTGTCCTAAAGAATTATTTTATAGTACTAGGAAATAAGCTTAAGGAAAGCAACTCCAATGTAGTATTTCCGAGATACTACCAGTGCCACATGCTAGCCCAGGGGGACAGAAGGAGCTTAGAGAGATTAATGCATGGCTAAAAAAAAGTGGTGCACTAAGGAGGGGGTTTGGGTTATTAGATCACTGGGCTGACTTCTCACTTGGGTAGAATCTCTTTAGCAGTGATGGTTTGCTAAATGAAGTGAGATATTGTGTGCTAGGGGACAAGATGGTAGAGAGGCTAGGGGAGTGATGGGGTGGAAGGTTTCGAAGGGGTAACAGATAAATTAACTACTCATGGGAGAGGAGAAGGGGGAGAATTAGTATAGTCAGAGAGGTATTGCTGAGCAATTCAAATACAGTGACAAGCACTACAAAACTGTAAGGTCATAGCAATATAAAGGAGATGCTTGCTAATGCCAAAAGCTTTTCAGGGAAAATGAGCGAGTTGGAATTATTAGCAGTAAATGAGAAATGGAACTTAATAGGTGTTACTGAAACATGGTGGGATGACTCCCATGACTGGACCCCAAATTTGGATGGTTACAACCTAATTTTGAAATATACAGGCAGTGGTAGAAGAGGGGGATGGATTTGTCTGTATGTTAAGCCTAAATGTAACCCTATAATCAGATAATATATTTATTGTGGAACTAGCAATAATGCTGAATCCTTGTGGGTTGAGTTAAACAGCAGTAACAAATTCTAAAATAATATTGGTAGGAATATGCTATAACCCCCAAATATAATTGAAAGTGAGGAGCTGCAATTATTGTTACAGATTGGAAATGCAGCTAAGCATGGGCAAGTTCCTTTTAATGGGAGTTTTTAACTACTCTGGAATAAACTGGATAAATGAGACCAGCAGTTCCGCTATGGTGAGCATGTTCTTGAGTACACTCAGAGATCATTATCTGGCCTAGGTTATTAAAGAACCTACTAGAAATGAAGCTTGGATTTAGTCATCACAAATAATATTGATATAGTATCAAATATTGAAATAGAGGTACCCTTGGGAAATAGTGATCATAACAAAGTCTAATTTGAGATTGAATTTAAAAAAAAACAAAGTTGTAAGGGGTAAACAAAAAATCTTAATTTTAAAAGGGCAGATTTTAACGGTCTAAGGGCAGCAATACAATGTATAGACTAGGACAAAGAACTGCCAGGTAAAAATACTGATAAATGGAAAACATTTAAATCCATGCTAAATATTGTGGCAAAGATGACTGTGCAGATGCTGTTTGGCTATTGCTTCCAGCTTTGAAATAACAGTCCAGAGGCAACCACGTTGTAGTACAGGAGGTATTATTTAATATGACAAGAACCAAACAAATACAAAAATTGAAAATAAACATCTACGTTAACGTCCTTACTTACTGCAGGAACACCCTCTCTGTGCTGGGACAGGTGGTCTGTCCCAAGGAAAAAGAAAAACAGAAAAAACAGCAAACTATACCCTCCAAGTGCACAATTTCTGCAAGGCATTCTTTCACTGTTTCAGCACAAATACAGTGGGTAGAGCACTGGCTCACCCTACTCTTCAAGTGCTCTCCCCAGGGACCTTTGAAAAGAAATGCTTACAACTCAGTTAGAAAATAATGCTTCAATATATAGTCCCTTCTCTGTGGGTATATAAAAGGTACCTTTTTTTTCAGCAACTTGTTATATCCGTGGTGGTTCCTGATTGCAGCAGGGCATTACTATAAGGCAACTCTAGAGGTAAACGTTCCTGTTCAAAGTGTGTTTGTGCACAGCATTACTGCAGCTTCACTCTGATTACTGGTGTCTCCCAACTCCAACACCTTCTGTTTCTCTAACAGACTGAGGCTCTCTCCCAGGGACAGGTACTCACAAGGTTTAAATATCCCTGGTGAGGTTAACTGTATTGGTTCAATTAACTCCCTCAGGACTGGACTGGGAAAACGGCTTTGTTCATCCTTGTGCTGACATATCTGCCCTTTTCCGTTACTCAATATACCAACTTATCACCATATACCATGTGGAAAAAAAAGTAAACAGATGTAGCTTAACAATGATTAAAAGATCAAGATACCGAGTAAAAACAGGCATTTAAATTATACAAAAAAAAAAGAGGTAACAGAGACTGCTTTATGTGAGTACATTGAAATCAACAAGTCTTGCAAAAGGGCTAGTAGACTAGCTAAAATAAAAAATGAAAAGTTATTTGCAAATGAGAGTAAAATTAACCCTAACATGTTATTTTTTAAATATATTAATGGGAAGAAGGTCCTGAAAGAAGCTATAGGAGCATTACAATGTGACACAGGCTGTCTGACAATTAGAGACCAGGAAAAGGCAGATGAGCTAAATAGGTAATTTTCTTCAGTATACACAAGGCTACACTACCTTCACCAAAGTATTGGCTAAGACAGGAAGAAATCTAAAAGAGATTTAAAAACATAAATGTTAATAAAGCTCCTGGTCCTGATGGAATACATCCAAGAGTACTGAGGCATATGGGTTCTGTAATAGCCAAACCATTATATCTTATTTTCCAAGACTCACTCAACACAGGGTTGATTGGAGGAAAACAGATGTGATACCTATATTTAAGGCAAATGCAGGGAATTATAGACATGTAAGCCTCATTCCTGTAGTGTGAAAGCTTTTAGAAGGGATAGTATACATGAATATGTCTATTTGAACAATATTATGAGGAGGGATCAGCACAGATTTATGAGGGATAAGTCATGTCAAACACATCTAATTAGTTTCTATGTGGAGATTAGTAGGAACCTTTTTTGATTTTGACTTTTGATACATTGCCACATAGAAGACTATTTTGCAAACTAAGGGATACAGGAATTGCAGTAAATATTTGCTCATGGCTTGAGATGAGAACTGGCTAAAAGACAGGAAGCAAAGAGTTGTTGTAAATGGAAGATACTCCATTTGGACTAATGTGGTAAGTGGGGTTCCTCAGAGTTCTCCTTTTTAACATATTTATTAAAGACATGGGTATAGAAGGAAGGGAAGCAATATAATTCTGCCACTATACGAATCGCTAGTATGCCCTCATTTGGAATATGGAATACAAGTTTGGGCACCACTTCATAAAAAGGAAATTTTGGAGCTTGTAAAATTACAGAGAATGGCAAATGATAAGGGAAATGGAGGGGCTAAGCTATGAAGAGTTAAGTTTATTTTCTCTAGAAAACAAATATTCTAAGAGGGGATATGATTATCTTATATAATTTCATCTAGGATCAATACAAGGCTTTATCAAGTGAACTTTTTGTGACAAGGGGTTTTTAACTGACAAGAGAACATCATTTGAGATTAGAAATAAAAAGATTCCACTTTAAAGAAAGAAATTTGTTCTTCACAGTAAGGGTGGTTAATCTATATAATTCTCTACTAAATGAGATAGTGACCGTGGATTCGATAGATAAGTTTAAAAAGGCATTGGATATATTTTTGAATAAAAAGAGCCTTTCAGGGTTATCCTAGATAACTTGAGAAGGAGTATTGTTCCAGGCTAAACCAAATGTAGTAAGCTAAAACCGGTTTACTAGATGCTCTTTCAATGTGGAAACCTTTTGTAATTTGAGACGCTCACATTCCAATGCATAGGGACAATTGCACTGACCATTGTATGGGCACAATATTTTTACACCACTAACTAGAGCATAGTCTCTTTGTGTGTCAATGAGGAAATGCATATATAATGCATTTATGCTGTATTTCATTTTATGCTATCAGACCCATATATTTGGTGGAATTTACTATGCATCTCATTACAGCTCTTAGTTTACTGTGCACTTCCGAGGGGAAACAACACAGTCACCTTTTCTCAGCTCTTTTCAGGTGAGAAAGTGATTAGTAATTTCCTCCTTTGCTGCATTGGATAAAAATCCTACAGTGCTTTCTAGAAATAAATAAAATTGAGTAAATAAAATTGATTGAATAAAAGGGTTTCAGCAGCAAAAAATACTGCAAATGTTACACATAAAAAAACGATCTTTAAAGTGTAATTATTATCAGCAGAAAATAAGATATTTTTTTCCATTTCAGATTATATACATAAATAATAATTAAACTTTTAAATATTTTTTATGCTTTAACATTATCTTCAGAATTATTTTAATTATATTTTAATATGTTGTTTCTTTGTATATTTTTGTGTGTAAAACTGTTACATTATTACATCAGCACTTTTTGATTATGGATTGAGGCTCTGCAAGAACTGTCAAGCTAAACGTGTTAGTCTAGATTTACTTTACGTTGTATAGGGTTTTTCTGTGACAGGCTAGTGGAGCTCAACATTGGGAAAACCCACTAACGACAGGTTTATTTTCTCATGGATTTAAAATAGCCTGCTTTAAACTTTACCAAAGTTTGGTTTACAGGAAAAAAAATATAAAGTAAAACCTGTTTAACTTTCATTGGCAAAGTATGAGTAATACAGCTATATAACTGCTCATCGGCTGATAGGGCCAAGCCTTTTAGGTCAAATACACATTTTATAATGTTCTGCTTTGAGAACTTCATCTGAAAAAAGGAAAGCACACAGTGGTACATTACCAAATACCATACTTTAGAGGCAACAAAGAAAACAAATATTGTAATACTTATTTTTTCAGTTTATATATAAAACATAATATCAAGCAAGGTTTATGCTCTTGAAAAAATAGATTGGCAAAAATTAAATATCAATATTGTTTCAGATCTTTATGAAAATGGGGCATTAATGACCTTTGAAAAATTGAAAACCAAATATAGTCTCCCAGAGAAATATTAACATATAATTCTTTAAGATCAGCTTTAATTATTGCTTATTACAAAAGTATAACATAACAAGATCTTACACAATTTAAACACATTTGTTTGCCAAGTGACAAGAAACATGTGTCTAATTGTTATAATTTAATAAGAATAAATAGCAAACATATAAAAACAAATATGATGGAAAGTTGGGAAACAGATTTGGATCAAAATTAGAACTTAAATCTATGGTTTGAAGTTTTTTCTCTAATACGTGCCTCTACAGAATGTAATTTGTGTAAAGCAATTTATTTTAATTGCCATTATTTTTCCAGGTAATCTTGCCAAAATAAGCTAATTTTTTTTAGATAAATCCTGTGAGATATGTGTCTGAATAAGAGCTCAGATATAACTGAAAGCGTTTATAATAAGTCCCCAGAATTAATAATAACTCAAATGTTTCTAAGGGTAATATCACTATATAGCACAGGCTAGGCCTTGCATTTTCACATGGAGCATGTAAGGAACAGGCTGTTATAGGCACAGGGGCATGGCCATATAGGGAAGGATCATGTTATGACAAGGGGGATTACACTAATGTTCTGAAGCTTTCTAGGAAGGCCAGCAAACACAAAAAGAGACTGTGGAGAGGCAGCACCAGGAGTCTAACCTCCATCAACAGGAATCATGGGTACACCTGTCTTAGAAAGTCCCACACCGTTGCTGTTGTTCATATGGCAACATGTATACAAATAATGATCATGTGGAAATTAATTATAGTATTAATGTATCAGTTAATGATACATAACACATGTCATATGGTACCAACCCTTCAGTGGTATGGTGAGGCCCATCAGTGTCAAAATGTATATGTATCAAGGTATTAGCTCCCAATAATGACTAATGATGTTGTTCTCCAATGCTTTAGAAAATAGTCATGATAACAATTAAAGTGTGTGAACATGCATATATTAAGACATGTGATCACTTGTAAACCACAGTTGTGATACTGGAATGTTCTGGAATCATACAATGCATGAAAGGACACCTATACAGGATGATGCCTAATATGCTAAAACATAACAGTTAAGTAATTGTTATGTATATTGAAGTCCCAAATCATTAACCATGAGAAACACACAGAAACATGGATAACAGTGTAACAATATAATTGTATAAACATATCAGACTGTGGATTATTATCATGGGTGTGGGCGGATCCAAAAGGACAGGTGCTGGAAAAAACTAGCAAAACCAAAGGTTGTCGAGGTAATACAGTATAGCAATAATGATGCATAGCATCTACTAGGGTCACACATGGCCATTACACCACAGTAAGCTTAATCAGATGACAAAAAATCTCATCATCAAAAAATGCATATGATAGAAGTAACAACTAATGCACATATCACATACATCATGTCTTTATCTGCTCCATTACACAGATGCATTAAATTATGTATTACACAATCCAATTAAATTACACACATACAGTGTGTTCAGAAAATCAAAAAAGAAAAAACAAGATAGTCGTAAGCTGAAAAAGGCAGAGGCGAAAAGACTATCCAAACAAATCTCTATGTACAGCAAAGAAGTAAATACTGCAACTGTAACAATAAACCAACTTACCTAAACTTCATACCCCTTGGGGGCAAACCATTATATACATGTCATGAGAAATTACTTGCCATCACCACGAGTAATGATTTTGTATCTCAAAAGGAATGCTTAGCTGTGATCAAAGTCAGTGGGGCCAGACTACTATCACCATTTCTCTATGAGATTTTATCCACATGGATATCACATTCATCATGTATACAGCTGTAATCAGGTTGTAACTGAATGTTAGCATATAATGATGTCTGATCATGAATACAGGGAGTAGACAAAGGTCTGCAAATGTCTGTTGCTTACATCATACAAAACTGTCTATTCTCAAATTGATGGGTGGATGAACCACAATGGGGGGTCTGTGGAAGGAGGAACATTTGGTTAGGCAAGGCTGTGGGTGGACGCTGTGGTGGAGGTGGTGGCCCAGTGGGGAGGTGCTGTGGCCCAGATGGACTAGTATACTACACTGCTCATCCATAACTACAGAGTCTGTATCTGATTATGCTGTGGTGGCCTCACCCACAACTGTGGGCTCACAGAGATGAGAAGCCACATGCCCCCTAATTCTCCTACTTGTTTACAGGAATTCCTCTAGGTTGTGGATTTTGGGGGTTAACTCTTAGTGCCCAGCCTGCATAGTCAGCCCAGGACTGACCAGTCATTGTGATACAGGAACAGAGGAAAGCAAATCCAATGGTTAAAAATATTATATTCCCTCAGAATGAAACACATGCCTCAAATTATGTATGTTTGACTGGCAACATTTATTGATGTAATGCAGTATTTATGTGCATTCAGTCTAAGCATATATCACCACCACTCTTCCCCCCTAGGGTGGGGGTGAGCCCCAGGGCCATATTAGGAATTCCTTTCCGCTCTGTGTACCTGGCAGGGGTCTTTTGATGTTTGTTTGTAAAGGAAAAGGAACATATCACACCTTGATGTTGGGAGTTGGCATTTCAGGAAGCCTTCACCACAGAAAGGGTAATATTGTCAACACTTGTTTAAAGACAAGGTGTCTAGGGACCCCCCCCCCCCCCCCCCTTCAAAACAGACAACTCCTGTAGCTGGACTCCCTTCACACCAGGAACCCCGGTATTAAACCCCATTACACAGTAATTCCTGCCTGTAAAGGCCAAATGCTGTTCTGTATAATACACACACATATGATAACTATGATTAACCCAAAAAGCCCAGTGGTGGGCCCTTCTGGGCATGACAATCTGGTATTTGTTGTGTCTATTTGTCACATATACTAGCCTTCCCACCAATGAGAGTGAGTAAGGTTCCAGAGAGAGTATGTAAGGTTTCTGGATTTGAGGAGGTATGGATCCATCTGTCCCTTGTGATAGGCACCTCACTTTCATTGCAGCATTTCCATGTGGTCAGAGGTATCTATGTGTGTATAGTGTACATATAGTGTACATGTGATTGTATTTTGATGTTTCTGATATTCACCTGTCAAGAAGGTCTGGGGCCATCACTTGGAGCTGCGGATGCTCTGCACGCCTCGTCCATCATTCTCTTAACCTGATGCCTTACAGGCCTCACATCTCTATTTGCAAAATCAAGCTTAGTAACTGTGACTGCAACCTCCTTCCAGGCCTAGCCCCTGGAGCCATCCTTAACTTCCCTCCCCCTTGTAATGATACGGGCGCTGACACGTATAACATTGAGGAGTACCACCATCTCCTTTGGCCGGTAGTTAAGGGCCTTGTGTTTATCTCTTGTCCACCCGACTTTGCACAGGGATCCGGACCTCCTTGCTCGGACCCTGAGTCCTATCCTTCCCCCAACTAACAAACAATAAAACATATAAATATAAATAAAACAAAGTGTATGTGTACATATTTTTAAGAAAAAATATGCATGTTCTATGTGCTCTTTTATGTATTTGGTATACTATGGGGGTGTGTGGATGATGTGGCATAGATATAAGTGTATCTATAAGTTTTATTATCCTATGTGTATGTATATTATGTAATATCAGTATTTATGTGTTTGTGCACCCTCTCTCTCTCATCTCAAAAAAACTCCAACTCCTGGGAGCTGCGTGCTAATTTGTAAACATCCACAACACAGTCAGTTCTGGGGTGGGAGGCATGCAAATATATAAAGTATTCCTATCAATCCCTGTTGCCTTGGCCGTTTTCAACTGGTTCATACAGCTGTGGAGCAGGTAGAAGATCTTTAATATGTACTCGATTGGAGTAATTTGTACAGGTGCCATAATCCATCCCCTTCAGTGCTGCAGACAAGAGCATGGTTTAAGAATGCTGGGTTGGATCCGCAAGATTGCAAGTGGAATGCTTTGGATACACTCATAAAACAAAAGGAAAAAAAGATGCCATGGCTTTAATGCAATTAGAGTTGCTCGAATAGGAAGGAGCTATAAGTTTGTCAACTAATTATCTTCTCATTTAACTTGTCTTGATTCTACTGTGTATGTTTATTGAATATGAATTGTAATTGTATGTTCTTTGTAAGTAAATAACAAAATACTAATAAAAAAAGGAAAATAACTGGGTTTGTGCTTTATTGTGGAGAAGACTTCAAAACTGCTCCAGCTGCTTCAAGTTGGATGGTTTGCGCTTGTGAACAGCAATCTTTAAGTCTGACCACAGATTTTCTATTGGATTGAGGTCTTGGCTTTGACTAGGCCATTCCAACACATTTATATGTTTCCCCTTAAACCACTCAAGTGTTGCTTTAGCAGTGTGTTTAGGTGTTGCTCAAGAATATCCCTGTAATTATCACCATCCATCAGTCCCGGCTGCTGAATAACATCCCCACAGCATGATGCTGCCACCACCCAGTTTCACTGTGGGGACGGTGTTCTTTGGGTGATGTGATGGGTTTGCGCCAGACATAGTGTTTTCTTTGATGGCTGAAAAGTTAAATTTTAGTTTTATCAGACCAGAGCACCTTCCTCCATACATTTGGGGAGTCTCCCACATGCCTTTTCGCAAACTCAAAATGTGTCATTTAGTTTTTTGCTGAAAGTAGTGGCTTTCTTCTGGCCACTCTGCCATAAAGAAAAAAAAAAGAAAAAAATTCTGCCATAAAGGCCAACTCTATGGAGCGTGTCGTCCTATGTACAGATACTCCAGTCTCTGCTGTGAAACTCTGTAGCTCTTCCAGGGTTACCTTAGGTCTGTGTGCTGCCTCTCTGATTAATGCGCTTCTTGCCCGTTTTGGTGGGCGGCCGTCTCTTGGCAGGTTTGCTATTGTGCCATGTTCTTTCCATTTGGTTATGATAGATTTGATGGTGCTCCTGGAGCTCATCAAAGATTTGGATATTTTTTATAACCTAACCCTGACTTGTACTTCTCCACAACATTGTCCCTTACTTGTTTGGAGAGTTCCTTGGTCTTCATGGCAGTGTTTGGTTAGCGGTGCCTCTTGCTCAGGTGTTGAAGCCTCTGGGGCCTTTCAAAAAAGGTGAGTATATGTAATGACAGATCACGTGACACTTAGATTGCACACAGGTGTACATAATTTCACTAATTATGTGACTTCTGAAGGTAATTGGTTGCACCAGAGCTTTTTATGGGCTTCATAAAAAAGGGGGTGAATACATATGCACATGCCAATTTTCTGTTTTCTATTTCTAAAAAATAGTTTTATGTATATATTTTTCTCATTTCACTTCACCAACTTAAACTATTGTGTTCTGATCCATCACATAAAATTCAGATTAACAAAACATTGAACTGAAAGCTATAATGTAAGAAAATAGGTAAAAAGTCAAGGGGGGGGGGGGGGATACTTTTGCAATGCACTGTATGTATTTGATTCAAAACTTAAATTAACTTAAAGATTTGCTGTAAACTAAAATATGGATTCCCACACACATAGGGGTGTCGACATCAGAAACCATTACTAGTCTAGAGAAACAGAGCATCCAAGTATGTTTTTTTAACCCATGTGTTACTCACCTAATGGCTGCTGAGTACTATTTGATTATTGTAACCAATGAAAGGTGTGTGGCATCACAGTACAAATCCTGCACTCAGCAAGGAGAGAGAGAAAGAGTGAGAGTCTACAGCATCAAGCTGCAGTTGTTGATGCATAGAATTCACTTCCAGCAGGAGTGGTAGGGGAGAGAACTGCAGCAAGAGCTGAGAGCTAACTGTGCTCACCTAGCTTTGTTAGCTCTGCCAAATACCATCAGCCCCTCCCAAAATACACTTTTTATTTAGGCTGATAGGATAATCAAGATATTTTTTCTGTGTTTCTGAACCAATTTTGTTCTGATGGGCATATAATACAGATATGGAACCAAGGCTGTACCCTGGCACTGCAACCTATGTTTGGTATAGCATTATGAATGCATTTTATATGTAAACACTGTGCTATTCTTTGCAGCTTTTTCCTGTATCTTAGGGAGATTTAATCTTAATGGCTATAGCTATACACACAAAAACAAATACATAAATACTAACACTGACTTCTATCAATATTAGTACTAGATATACGGTATATACTCGAGTAAAAAGCCATGTTTTTCAGCCCTTTTTTTAGGGCTGAAAAGGGCCCCCTCGGCTTATACTTTCCCCCCTCGTGTCTCTCTTTCACCCCATGTCTCTCTTTCGCCCCCCCGTGGCACTTTCCCTCCCCCTCCCTTATCATTCTCAACCCCCCATCCTCATCCTCAACCCCCCATCCTCAACACCCCATTATCAACCCCCCATCCTCATCCTCAACCCCCCCATCCTCAACCCCCCTCCTCATCCTAAACCCCCTCCTCACTTTATCCCTCTAATTACCTTCCCCTCTCCCTTTCCTCTCACTTACCTTCCATCAGCAGCTGCTCCACCGCTCCTCTGCGCTCCTTCAGGCTGCGTCAGGACCCGGCATATGCTAATGACGTGACATCACATGCGGATTGAGGATGAGGGGGGTTGAGGGGGGAGGTTAAGGAGGGGGGTTGAGGAGGTGGAAGGGGGGTTGAGGAGGGAGAATGAGGAGGGAGGTTGAGGAGGGGGGTTGAGGAGAGTGATAAGGGAGGGAAAGAGACACAGGGAAGAGAGGGGGAGGAAAAGAGACACAGGGAAGGGAGAGGGGGAAGAGACACAGGAGAGGGAGAGGGGGGGAAGAGACACAGGGGAGGAAGAAGAGGGGAAGAGACACAGGGGAGGGAGAGGGGGGAGAGACACAGGGGAGGGAGAGAGGGGAAGAGACACAGAGGAGAGAGGGGGGGACACAAGAAAGGCGCACAGAGGGCACACAAGAGGGGGACACAGAGGGCACAAGATGGACACAGGGCAGCACATTTACCACCATCTGCTTATACTCGAGTCACTAAGTTTTCCCAGTATTTTGTGGTAAAATAGGTGCCTCGGCTTGTACTGAGCATGACAGAAGCCACGGAGATGGCTTCTGACTGTTACAAGGCTTCTGACCATTACACTGTTGTACCTGTGTCTGATTGGCTACAACTAAGTATTAATTTAATACTATTTAACTTGTAGAAAACTTTTGTAAAGTTTATTAACCTTCCTGGCGGTATAATTATTTCCGTATTTTGAATGTTAAAACGTACATTCTAAAATACTGACATAATCATACAGCCTTTAGACACCATTACCCCTTCCCCCTCTCCTCCTACCTTTCCCCTTATCCTACTCCTCCTCCTCCATTTCCCCCTCTCCCCCCTTATCCACCCCACTCCATTTTCCCCTTCATCTGCTACCCTTTCCCCTTATGCTCCTCATTACCCCCTTATCCTCCTTATCCTCCCCCTTATTCTCCTCATCTTCCCCACTCATCCTCCTCCCCCCTCCCCTCCTTTCCCCCCTCATCCTTATATATGCCGGTTCCAGAGAAAGGCATGATGGGCTGCGGGGCTCCGATCAGCAGCAGGAGCTGATTGGAGGCTAATAAGAAGACGTGAGAGGTGAGAGGGGGGCAGGAGTAAGGATAAGGATAAGGAGGGAAGAGGAGGATGGGGAAGAGGAGGAAGGGGAGGAGGAGGATGGGGAGGAGGAAATGGGGAAAAGGAAGGAAGAGAAATGGTGTGCTGAGGGGGCCCAGGCAAACTTGGTAGCACTGGGCCCACTTCAGATCCTCCCTGCAATAACCTTGAGTGTGGCTCGGGGTTACCGATTTAGGAAGAGGAAATTAACCCAGAGTCACGCTCGGGATTACCGCTACGAAGGTTATGCTAAAAAGATGCATTTATAATCCAGGAAACTTTTATATATTTTTAAGCAGCCAAACCCACTGGTCAAGTATAATATGTTCAAAGAAGATTCATGTGAAGATTAAAATCTTCATTATTAGACTGATGAAATGAAAGAAAAAGTGAACGCTCATATGTTGTACTACACATTTAGACAGATTATGATTTTAAAATTAAATTGGCTACACATCTTTTTATGACTAGCGTAAAATAATAAATAAAAAATACCATTTGTGGTTAACGGAGTCTCCCCCTTTAATAATAGGAGTAGATTGTGGACTAAATATTCACCATATTCTCCAGACTCAGTACCCTGTTTATTCAATATTATCTGCAGTAATTTTCAAATAGCTGCATTTTTGTCTGGTCTTGAATTAATCGTGAATAAAATTCCATTTTTCTTTATTGTTGTTTCTATATACCGTATATACTCGAGTATAACCCGACCCGAGTATAAGCCGTGGCATCTATTTTACCACAAAATACTGGGAAAACTTAGTGACTCGAGTAAAAGCCGAGGGTGGGAAATGTGCTGTCCCCTGTGTCCCTCTTGTTCCCTCTGTGTCCCCCTCTTGTGTGCCCTCTGTGCCCCTTTCTTGTGTCCTTCCTCCCTCCCCTGTGTCTCTTCCCCTCCTCTCGCTCCCCTGTTTCTCTTCCCCCCTCTCCCTCCCCTGAGTCTCTTCCCCTCCTCTTCCTCCCCTATGTCTCTTCCCCCCTCTCCCTTCCCTATGTCTCTTTCCCCCCTCTCCCTTGTGTGTCTTTCCCTTCCCCTCCCTTATCATCCTCCTCATCCTCCCCCTTGACCCCCTTCTTATCCCCCTCCTCATCCTCAACCCCCCTCCTCTTCCTCAAACCCCCTCCTCATCCGCAACCCCCCTCCTCATACTTTTACCCATCTCTAATTACCTCCCCCTCTCCCTTTCCCCTCTCTTACCTCCCATCAGCTGCTCCTCCGCCCGTCCTGCGGCTGTGTCGGGACCCGGCCAATGCTAATGACGCGCATGTGACGTTACGTCATTAGCATATGCCGGGTCCCAACACAGCCGGAAGACACGTGGAAGAGCGGAGGAACAGCTGATGGAAGGTAAGAAAGGGGAAAGGGAGAGGGGGGTGCATAAAGTGATGAGGAGGAGGATGAGGAGGGGGTGGAGGTTGAGGAGGGGGGTTGAGGATGAGGATAGGGGTTGAGGAGGGGGTTGAGGATGAGGAGGGAGTTGAGTAGGGGGGTTGAAGAGGGAGGATGAGGAGGATGATAAGGGAGGGGGAGGGAAAGAGACATGAGGGAGAGGGGGGAAAAAGACACAGGGGAGGTAGAGGGGGGGAAGAGATACAGGGGTGGAGAGACACAGGGGGGGGGGGGAGAGAGACACACGGTTACTTGAGTATGAGCCGATGGGGCCTTTTTCAGCCTTAAAAAAAGAGCTGAAAAACTTGGCTTATACTCAAGTATATACGGTAATTGTTTAACTCATGAGTGTATGGTACTAATCAAAAATAATCTTTAAAAAAATGTTTCAATTTTAAGAACAAGATTTTTGTCTCACAGCAAAAAACAAACAAACATATATTTCTGTAAATGTTTTATCAATTATCTATTTTAACTTACAATTGTATGCAAATGTATCTTCATTAAACATGTTATTACAGAACTTGCTAATAAAGTGAAAGAACAGCCTTTCTGGAAAAGCTGACATACTAGAGAATTATTCAGACACGTATCACAGGACATTGCTGCAGAAGGGAAAGTTATAGGTAGCTGTTGATGACATCTACACTGTGGATGCACAGCTAAGTTTTTGTAATATTTGAATACCTGTTTGGTAATCTATCACACATGTTTGTACTAATGATTTATATTTATATGCCTCCAAGGGCTGAGGTCTATAGAATGTAAAAATAAATACATATTAATACAAATCTCAACTATTAGTGACTTTCTGCACTTCTCATAGAAATAATAGTCTATGGGCCTTATTCAACTGCGCTTTGGCCAATTAAATAGAGCTCTATATAAGCATATAGCATGTTTTTTTTACAGAAGTTTTAGTTAGTAAAGACCTTGCTTTTGCATAGAAGTTCACTAACGGAAAACTTCTGTAAAAAAAAAAAATGCTATGCTATACAGCCCTATTCAATTGGCCAAATCGCAAATGAATCAGGCCCTATGCTTGTAAAAAATTACTGAGTACCAAGCTGCCTTTTAAAGCAATACTGTGGTCATATTTTCAAAATGTTGTTGCTCATAAAGTGAAATAAAAGCCTTGCTGGAAAAAGCCTTGCTGGAAAAGCTGAGATACATGCTCAGAATTGCTCAGACCATTACCTTTAAAACTAGACACCTTGGTAAACCAAGAAATTGTGAAACATGCTCTCATTACAAGCCTCATCTGGATTGGAGACACCACTCTCAACTACCCTTTAATCCTTCTTTTCCTCTCCCTTTTGTTCTTCCCTCTCCACTACCTAAGCCCCTTTTTTGTACTTTACACTTTCCTCAAAAAAGTAAAAGATATATGGACCTATTGAATTTTACAAGATATATGATGATATAAAATCAGTATGACAGTAACAATTGTCTGTGCGGCCGCATCATTCTTGGACTTGAAAATAGGACAAATGTTTTAAAAAGTTAAATAAATATCGATTCCCATAACAAAGAGAATTTTAACGGAAATGTGGATTACAGTCTATATGGCACTGTTAATGTCAGAAAGGGTATATATATATATATATATATATATATATATATATATATATACATATATATATATATATATATATATATATATATATATATATATATATATATATATACATATTGCCTGTTCTCAAGTGTAGTTTTTCAAAAGAGTACATTTTAAAACTATAATAACAATGATCCTTTGACTGAGAGAACACTGAGATTTAAAATATCTGCCATATCCCAGATCAATTTTATAAAATATTGCCAAATATGGCTAACTAGTTATTTGACTAGTCTATTAGAAAGAACTACTAAATAATATCTGGGAAGTCTGCCGTTCCTTTTTTCAGACAGCCTTAGTTAGATTCAGCAAGTCACAGAATACTTTCTGTGTGGTGTAAAATGAGTATTATTCAATTAACTCCCATTTTCAATTTGATCTGTAGTACAAATTTCATAAAAGTCTGTAAAATTATAGCAAAGTTATTTTCATCTGTAACAAAGATATTAATATAAGATAATAGACCCAATCCTTATCTTTTGTCTTTATTACAATATACTCATTAATGTTCAGTATAACACAAAAGTTGTAATGTCATCATCATTAGCTACCATGATGCAGCAATTGTTTAGAAATCACATGATGCTTAAATATTACAGGACATTGCTGCAGAAGGGAAAGTTATAGGTAGCTGTTGATGACATCTACACTGTGGATACACGGCTACCTTTTTGTAATATTTGAATACCTGTTTGGTAATCTATCGAACATGTTTGTGCTAGTGATTTACATTTATATGCCTCCAAGGGCTGAGTTGGAAGGAATGGAAAAATAAATACATATTAACAAAATCTCAACTATTAGTGACTTTCTTCACTTCTCACAGAAATAATAGTCTATGCTTGTAAAAAATTACTGAGTAACGAGCTGTCTTTTTAAAGCAATACTGTTGTCATATTTTCAAAATGTTGTTGCTAATAAAGTGGAAGAAAAGAACATTTCTGGAAAAGCTGAGATACATGCTAGATAATTACTCAGACCATTACCTTAAAAACTGGACAGAGAGAAATTTAAAGGAAATGTGGACCACAGTCTATATGGCACTGTTAATGGCAGATAGGTACAAGCTACGTCCGTATTCTATTCCCTTGCGGCCGAGTGCTCTGGCCGGCGCCCTGTTATCCTTTACGGTCGCCCACGCCGCAGTGAAAGCCTTTGATCTTACGCGGCCGCAGGAGTTCGGGCCTCAAGAAGGCCAAGGTCGCTATTAAAATACTTTGTGAACCCCTCTGTCAAAGCCGTAATTCGCTAAAACTGAGCCGCAGCTTACTTACACCAAAAAGGTCCCGCAAGGCTCTTACTTACAAATCGGAGCACCAATTAAGCACATAAAAAAGCCATCCTGTACTTTGTGAACGTGACATGAAAGTGATTGTAGGTGTTAGAATTCATAGCACAACATTCCTTAACACTCAAATCTGAAAATCATTTTAATTGTAATTCATGTTCAATTTCCGTGTCCAGAGTCTCACCAGCTTAGAGCATATCAGACCTGCAACAGCTGCGGGATTAGCCTCTGCCAAGTCCGTAAATGGGTAAAATAGACCCCCAGGTCGCAAAGGGCTTACTTACAAATCGTAGCACTAATTAAGCAAATAGAAAAGCAATCCTGTACTTTTATTAAAAGGGAAAGTGATGTTTGGTCTTAGAATTAATAGCTCAACATTCCCCTACTCTCAAATCTGCAAATAAAGAAATTGAATTTCATGTTCAATCTTCGTGTTCTATCTATCATGCAAGCCCGCACAGGTTTGAATAACGAGCTACGGGCTTGGAAGACAATCACCCTCCAAGCCCCCACGGGTTTGAATAACGAGCTACGGGCTTGGAAGACAATCACTCTCCAAGCCCGAACAGGCTTAAATAACAAAGTACGGGCTTGGTCCTTGAAGCCTGTGGGACTTGGTTGGATTTTAAACTTAAAATCAAAGATTATAATTTGTCGATGTGCAAGCTTGAGAAAGTTTAGCTATTAATCTTCATGTTTCCCATTGTGTTCCCCATCATTTACAGTGCTTTACAGTGCTGGATTCAATATATATTGGCTTCTACAATGCTTTGAGTTTGCGGCCTTCAACCTCCGAACCCGTACGGGTTTTAACAACGACGAGCCCGCAGGACTTGGGATGGAAAATAAACCTGAAATGAAATAATTGGATTTGGGCGATGTTCTAGCTTGAGAGGGTGTTGCTATTAATCCTTATGTCCCCCACGATTTACTGGCGCACCGGAAACGCTTGCAGCCGATTGCGGCACCGTCCATTTGAATAGCAGCGTAGCAGTAACGCTACACTGGACTTTAAGATGGCCACAAGGAATCGCAGCATTGCGGCCATTTTACGGCCGTTGATAGAATGAGGCCCTCAGAGAGCAGCCTCTTTAGTTCAGATCAGATTTATACACTATTGACATATATGGCTAACTAATTATTTGAAACGTCTAACAGAAAAAAACTACAAAATAATTTCTGGAAAGTTTGCCGTTCCTTTTTTTAGACAGCCTTAGTTAGATTTAGCAAGTCACAGCATACTTTCTGTGTGGTGTAAAATGAGTATTATTCAATTAACTCCCATTTTCAATTTGATCTGTAGTACAAATTTCATACAAGTCTGTAAAATTATAGCAAAGTTATTTTCATCTGTAACAGAGATATTAATATAAGATAACAGACCCAATCCTTTTCTATTGTCTTCATTACAATATACTCATTAATGTTCAGTATAACACGAAAGTTGTAATGTCATCATCATTCGCTACCATGATGCAGCAATTGTTTAGAAATCACATGATGCTTAAACATTACAGGACATTGCTGCAGAAGGGAAAGTTATAGGTAGCTGTTGATGACGTCTACACTGTGGATACACGGCTACATTTTTGTGATATTTGAATACCTGTTTGGTAATCTACCGAACATGTTTGTACTAGTGATTAACATTTAGTGTATATGCCTCCAAGGGCTGAAGTGGATAGAATGGAAAAATAAATACATATTAACACAAATCTCAACTATTAGTGACTTTCTGCACTTCTCATAGAAATAATAGTCTATGCTTGTCTTGCTGAACTGCTACAAATGAGGGCATGGTTTACGGCTTCACTGTTTGGCCTGTAACTTGCGGGCTTGTTCATTTGAATAGCACCGGAATTGGAGACGAACGGGAGCCCGCAGCACACCCGCAGACATATGGCTTGTATACAGCGAGATGCAGGCTTGCAATAGAATCGGGCTCAAAGTTACTAAAGTAATCTTGACATCATTATCATCTCTTTAGATTTGGTTAAGAGCCTTTAAATATTAAATAATTTACCTATGATTTAAAGGATAAACAATAAGAGGGGGTTGTGATTGACCTCAGCAACATGAATTCATTTATAAAAATATAGGCCAATGAAGAGTCAACCATATTACAAGATACTGAATTTTGATGTTTGGGAATACTGTAGAGGTTTTTATACTTATTAGGAATTTATGACTGATTGTTGTGACCATTAAGCCATGTATATGGGTGAAAGGGTTAACCACAAAACTGCCTAACCAAGTAAGTACCTACAATTACTGTGAGCACTCTTTTAGGACTTCATAATACAATAGGAGCTTTGGTTGGTTGTCCCAAATATGTTTAGTCCTAAGCACATGAGGCCCAGGCCTAGGACAGCACATTGTCATGGTGTAGCAGGCTGTCTTAACATGCACCCACATTTAGTACATATTTCCCTCCATTTAATTGTGGTGTCCGTGAAACACCCAAATACATAAAAGATTTAAAGACTTTTAAAACTTTAAAACTCTGGTAGTTGGAGTGTGCGGTCCTTTTTCTCAGTTACAGGCAAAGCCACCCAATCTGAAAGATGCAGAGGGATATTTTCCATTCTCCTTGTTGTAGGGGATAGTTGTCTTGCAAACATTGCACCTCCAATGTGTATCTGCACTGTACAAATTGGCGCTCCTTGCCAGCAACTGTGGACCTCGCAACATTTATGGACTTACGCCAAACAAATACGAGACGCGGGACTTTGAAAAAAAAACGATACAACCTCGCAAATATACAACTTTAACGGCCGCCCCGCGCAAACCTGAAAACATTAGAAACACAATAAATACACACAGCAATCACATAAAAAGCTTACCCACACCAAGGGGGTGCACTCTGAAAGTGAAGTTACACCTCCATTTAAGTCCAAATTACAGAGTTTAGACACCCGAAAATCACCTATGCGAGAGAAAAAATGGCCGCCGAAAAAAACGAAAACGAGGCTACAGGACCCCAAAGACGCAAAACACCACGAAACACATACGGATTTTCCGAAAAAAAACAGACGAGATCCAAAAACAAGGACGCAACATCAGCCTCACATTAGGCGCCATTTTACAACACTAACTTACACAATCCGGAAGTACACAGCTACACTAACGGATTTTACTCGCGCACGCACACTATTTACACTACACACTGCACACATTGCTCACACTTACACAGCAGCTCCACAGCACTGAAAACACACATTGTATGCTGCAGCAACATGAAAACAGATTGCCAGCTCTTCAACCCAATGCTTTCTACATATATTACTTCAAAATAGGTAAAGTATATTACTTTATTAATGTTTTATTTATTTGATTACCATACACCAAACAGCATTAGCTCACTTACAATTTCATTGCCGTAATTTTTTGACGGGCAATATTCTAGTTTTAAATTAAAAAGAGGCTCTGTAGAATAACATATACAAATACCTGGTATTTCACTACACTTTTGAGCAAGCTTTTAACTTAAGGGAGGGACTTCTAAAATCACAAATGTAGCCTATGCACTTTTGAAAAGATTTGACTTGAAAATGGACAAAATGCTTTAGAAAGATAAAGATTTCCATATTACCGATAAAATTTAAGTAAAAGTGTTTTAGGTAATACACTATTAATGGCACAAAGGGTGTTAATATAATTTACATATTTAAATCTCTGTGTATTCTTTAATTATATATATAGGCTTAAACAAAAATTGTAGATTCCTTAATAAATAAATGTTTTTTAATTCTAAAGTTGCCTGTTTTCAATCATAGTTCTTCAAAAGGATACATTATATATCGACAGAACTAGAAATTAACTACAAAAAATGGGCTTCATGCTGGGATATGTGGGAGCGTCGAATAAGATGGGGTTAACAATCAGCAGATACCAATGCTAGCGAGCAAGAAGTATACTAAAGCGATGCTTCACCCCCCTCCGCCCATCTCTTCTTTTTTTTTCTCTCTCTCTATCTGTCTCGCCGTCTAGTTAATTTATGTATTTCTATTTTATCTCTCTTCTTTGTAGGGTTAATTGGATATAGCATACTATATCATATCTTATATTAAAGGTTTGTAATGTTCACAAACATACAATAACAAAAAAAAATGGAAAATGTTGGGGAAAATGTAAGAACATGTCCTCCACATTGACATTTGTACTTTGTTCAGACTTCTGTTTTTTTTTATATATAATATAAAGCTGCTGCAGAAGAATTGTCTAGGAATCACATGATACTTAAATATTGCAGGACATTCATGCAGAGGGGAAAGTTTATAGGGATGATGACACATAGTGGGTGCAAGGTTATATTTTGTGATGTAACCAATTAACTGCCTCATGCAAAACTTTATTAAGTTGAAGGAAGCCTTAGCTTAACCTGTCATGTTTTCAGATTAATTCCAGGAATTGAAACTGCAAAATTTACTTCCTCCTGTTGCCTGTCGTACTGTATATTTCATACGTACTGAGGACATACAGGAAGATGTCATCAAAGTTAGACTAATACAGTTGTGTGTGTATTTATGTATGTATAGTGTGTTTGTGTGTGTATACATGCTTGCATGTGTGGGAAATATGTTCCACCTATTATGTTTTCACAAAAGTATGTTAAATGTATTTTTTCATTTTATGTCATATAGATATGTAGCTCAATGCAGACAAATTATATGGGGAAAAGCCTCAATAAGAAATATTAGATTTTTATTTTTATTAGTTTATCCACATCAACACATGATAACCTATAACAATCAAACATAAGTGTATATATAAAAAGTGGTAGGACCCAAGTTTTTTTCCAAATATTTTTGGAAAATAAATAAAATGTATTGAACTTGGTCTCCTAAATTTACTTTCTAGTTTAAAAATTATAAAAGAGGATCTGGGCCTTTGTGCATGTATGATGTTAGCATTTTAAGAATGTATTAAGACAGTTTTCATAAGCTTTAAATATAATTATAGCAATCAAAATATTTGTTGTATTGTTTGTGCCCAAAGGGAGCAGCCATCTTTAGTGTATACATGACAAGCCACTTAAATAATTTGTACATCACCCTTATGTTATAATTTCCCATTCCATAGTGGCTGACATTATTTTATCAGCTCATAATGGCAGTAGATAGTTCACAGGGTATCTCATTTCCTAATATAAATACCTCAGATAATGAGCAGAAAATAAATTAGATTAGTTTGAAAAATGTAATACTGTCAAAAAATAAAATCTCTAAGACAAAATATAGTTAGTTTTACTTGTGTAAAGCAATCTCCCTTAAGATTCAGTTCAGTTTATTGACATATGCTTGTATATGCACAGAAACAACTATATGCAATAATATTTCTGTTTGTAAGTGTACCTGACACTTTCTTACATACCGAGGGCCTCATTCTATTATCGGCTGCAAGGCTGCGATTCCTTGCGGGGGTTCCGTTATCTTGCAATTCACTTATACGGCCCCGCAAGGATCTCCCCTTACGGCCGGCCGTATATCTTGCAACCGGCCGTAAGCTCAGAAATCTTTAAACGCAAAAATAAATTCAAAACGGCACTGTACAGCTCTGTAAATGCTAGGGATCATATTGGGGGACATGAGGATTAATAGCAACCCCCTCTCAAGTTTGCACATCAGCCCAAATCCGAGTTTACATTTACTGTTTATTTTCCGGCCGCAGCGTGGGCGGGTCTGAGGTGCTCCAAGCCCTCGGGACTTTTTACATGGATATGTGACATAAATTCAAATAATTTATTTACGGATTTGAGTGTAGGGGAATGTTGTGCTATTTTTGCTAACACCTACAATCACTTTATAGTCTCCTCAGAGTGCAGGATGGCTTTATTTCGGCTTTATAATGTGCTTAATTGGTGCTAGCGGGACCTTTTTTCTGCAAGTAAGCTGCGGCTCGGTTTTAGCCTTGCAGAGAGGGTTCCCGGAGCAATTGAATAGCAACCGGGATTTTCTTGCGGCCGAAACTCTTGCGGCCATTTTAGATCAAAGGCTTTCCTCCAGCGCGAGCGGCCGCAAGGGATAGCAAGGCGCCAGCCGCAAGCCTGCCGGAATCCCCGGCCGCAGGGGAATAGAATAGCCGAATAGCTTGCGGACGGTCCTTGCGGCCCCGCATCTCCTACGGCCGATAATAGAATGAGGCCCCATGTTTATAATAGAGGTAGAAAGGGTAGAGGAGTTGCAAATCTGAATGGCATAAGGCAGTTTAAAGCCTAAATACTTCAATGCATGTTACAGTTTCCACAGTATTTTTTCATTTATTATATGTATATTGTCTAATTCTGATATGAGTTCACATAATGACTCTACATTTACATGCTACAGAGGAAATTGTCTCTCATCTACATAGTGGCTGCTATGCAATATTGTTGTTGTGTAGTGTTATAACAGCATTGAAAATGATTACTTTAACAATATGTATACTAGCTGGGCAGAATATACTCTTAGAAAGTGCCAGTCTTTACAGGTATCTGGATAACAAAGTAAAGTGATACTCAGGAGATAATTGATACATACTGGATGACAACAATCTCATGGGGGAAGTCTCCCTCTTGTGGCCAATCTACTATTTTAAATAGTGACCATAAAAAGTTTGTATTCACAAAATGCCCCATTGGCTTGAAACTAAACAAGCCCATTTGGAAAGTAAGAAAAATACATTCTTTAACTGAGTAAATATAATATACATGTATCTTTTATGACTGTGATCATTGCTTTGTTTGTTAACTTAGTTTGAATACAAATGTGTTCATTCGCAAGTTCAATCATAAGAATAGAAAATGTAAACTTATCTGCATCTAGATCACCATCTTAGATGAAGAACTAGGTTTGCAAACGATGTAATCACCATGGTCCTGATTCAATTGCAATTTTGGCAATTGAATAGGGCTCTATATAAGCACATAACATATTTTTTGACATAAGTTTTTAGTTATTGAAGACCTTGATTGTGGATAGAAGTTCAGTAACTAAAAAGTTCTGTCTAAAAAATATGTTATGTGCTTATATAGAGCCCTATTCAATTGGCCAACTCACAATTGAATGAGGCTCCATGTCAATACAATACAATTGCATGGAATAGTTGATACATAAAAGCTATATTTATTTAACTTTCTAAAACATTTTGTCTATTATCATGTCTAGCTTTTCATGCCTACCTCCATATGTGAGTTTAGAAGTGCCTCCATTAAGTTTAAAGTTTTCTCAAAATTGTAGTGTGCTATCTGCTACTTGTATCTGTTATTTCACGAAGTCTCTTTTGAGATTAAACAGGTTAGTTCAGACTTTAGTGCAGTTTTTTCAGTTCTATTTCTTGGGGAAAAACAGACCAGATTTTTATTGTATATCTTCTCAGTTGGACCCATCATTATATTTTGTTTCATGTTGCAGTGCCCCACAGACTTGGGCTTAGAAAGACTGAAATATGTTAGATTAATACAAGAGTGTAATGCATTTCCTCTCACTTGTCAAAATGGTCAGTTTTGTGAAAATAGCTGAAAATCTTATTGTTTCTTCTCTAGAAAGGATGTAGGTTTAGTGATCTTCTAAGCACCAACTTAGGGCCCTGTTGTATTGCCCAATTTGTATATTTATACACACTTAAAATTACTTTTAATACTGCCACATATTTGATTAGCTAATTGCAATCTGATTACGAGTTCCCTGCCAACAAACAGTACGGGCCAGCCACAGACACAAATTTGGCCTTAGGACTCCATTGGTTTTAGCACAGATCAAATATAACGAGCTCTAAATAATGAAAGTAAAAAAAAAATCAAAATTCCATTAGACCCGTAGCTCTTGCTTGCAAATAAAGTCTGACCAGCAACTGAAAAAAGTAGCAAGTTTCTGTCGAAAATATTATGAGTACTAAATAGTACTCACAAGGGCTTTTTCAAATACTAATTAGAGCTGTAACAGCAGTTAAACACACAATAATCTACTTTAAAAGCATGGGAAGGCATGGAAAGATATTAGAATTAATTGCACAGCAGTCTCAAATCTACAAATATGCAATTAAAAAGTATTATTTTTAACTGTTTTTTCTGAGTAATATTGATCCTGGACTCAAGGGGTTGATACATATCATGAAACCCAAATGGACTAGAACAGATAATCTAATGCATTTTAGAGAGTGCTAGATTGCTTGATTGTGATCCTTGTCGGCAAATATTACTTATCAGCACTAATTAATTAATAGCCTCTGACTGCGTCTAATTTCCATGTTTTACCGACATCATGACGTCTCATTTACTATTGGCTTTGTGTAAGTAATAAATTACGGGTTTGCTTAAATATTGTCAGATCATATGATCATGCCACCTGAAATCCTACTTAAAAGGCAAGTTTTATGAGTTTAGGTAAATTGAGAGCTGGAGTCAATAAAATACATCTAAACATTTAAAGAACAAAATACAAAATGACGGGAGAGAGGCATTTGAGGACTTCTAATAGAATAGGGCTCTTAGTCATGCCTGCAACATTAGTAAACATGTTAATGCTCTATACATGCATTGATTCTAGTGATAAACATGGCTAAGTACAGTGGGCCTCATTCTAATGATAGCCGCAAAATGGCCGCAACGCTGCGATCCCTTACTGGGTGCTGTGGCCCCTTGCCTACTTTGCTATTCAAAGGAAAGGGGCCTCAGCACACCTCTTCCTACGGCCGATCACATGACAGGCAATCAGCTGTTAGCTTTGGCGGGCTTGGAACTACTTGCGGGAGTTAGCCTGAAGATCTGTGTGCAAGCCGCCAAACTAAAAAGTGAAAAATAAATTCAAGGAAGCACTGTACAGCACTCTAAATGATGGGGGACACATCGGGGTACATGAGGATGACATGTAGTACATTGGCCAGCTGGCACATTGCCTCTAGTCCATACTGTCATTTGTGGCTGCAGTCCGCCGGGCTTGAAGATCGAGTTTCTGCCTTGGAGGTCATCCAAGCCCGGGACTACGGGCTTGGATGACCCCCAAGGCTGTAACCCGTTCTCCAAGCCCGGCGACTTGTGGCCACAAATGACAGTATTGGATAGCAGGTATGTGCAGGCTAGCCAATGTACTACATGTCATCCTCATGTCCCCAAATGTGTCCCCTATCAATTACAGCACTGTACAGTGCTGCATTGAATATATATTCACCCCTAAAGATAACCAAGCCCGTACGACTCAGGGCCCGGCTACTTAAAGGGACCAGGGCACACTAATGGTTACCCCAAACCGCGGGGGTTTGGTAAGTACTCCCGCGGCTACTAACATTAACCCTACCATGCTGCGGAGAGTCCCCACATTAACCCTTGCAGTAGGTTCCCCATCGGGGCCCCCGTTGCATTAACAATTCTAATTTCCTGCCCTGCGCGGTTTTGTCAAAGGACCCCCGATCAATACAACTATTAACCCCTGCCGCAGGGGTTCGTTAAGTACCCCCTTGCATCTAAAATTAACCCTGTCACTCATGAGGGTCAACATAGACCCCCATTAAACTAAAATGATATAGGGGTCTATACAGACCCATATAGGACACTATTAACCCCTAGGTTAAACCTATAAGTGCCATGAGGGTCCTCCAGGACCCTCATGACAAAGTCTAAGCACTACACTACACTATTAATCCTAACTTGGCTTATCGAACCCTAACTGGGCCTAGTTAACCCTAACTGTACCTAATAACCCTAACTGGGCCTTTTTAACCATAACTGGCTCTACTTACTCCTAACTAGCCCTATTTAACCCTAAATGGGCCTATCTAACCCTAACTGTACCTAATAACCCTAAGTGAGTCTTTTTAACCATAACTGGCCCTATTTAACCTTAACTGTACCTAATAAAACCTAATGGGCCTATTAAACCCTAACTGGCAATATTTAACTCTAACTGGGCCTATCTAACGCTAACTGTACCTATTTAACCATAACTGGCCCTATTTAACCCTAACTGTACCCAATATCCCAAAATGGGCCTATTTAACACTAACTTGCCATATCTAATCCTACTGGCCCTATTTAGCACTAACTGTACCTAATAACCCTTACTGGACCTATTTAACCACAATTGGCCATATTAACCCTAACTGACCCTATTTAACCCTAACTGTGCCTATCTAACCCTAACTAGGCTTATTTAACCCTAACTGACCCTATTTAACCCCAACTGTACCTGATAACCCCAACTGGGCCTATTTAACCATAACTGGTCCTATTTAACCCTAACTGGGCCTATCTATCGCTAACTGTACCTAAAAACCCTAACTGGGCCTATTTAACCCTAACTGGGCATATTTAACCATAACTGGCCCTATTTAACCCTAACTGGCCATATTTAACCCTAACTGTACCTAATAACCCTAACTGGGCCTATTTAACCCTAACTGGGCATATCTAACTCTAGCTGTACCTAATAACCCTAACTGAGTCTATTTAACCCTAACTGGCCCTATTTAACCATAGCTGGCCCTATTTAACCCTAACTGTACCTAATAAACCCTAACTGGGCCCTTTTAACCCTAACTGGTCCTATTTAACCCTAAATGGGCCTATTTAACCCTATCTGGACCTAATAACCCTAACTGGGCCTATTTAACCCCATCTAGGCCTATGTAACCCCATCTTAGCCTATCTATCCCCATCCAAGCCTATTTAACCCCATCACTTTTTATTGTATTGTAGATAGGGTTTGATGTATTGTAGATAGGGGTGATGTTTAATAGATAGGGGGTGATCACATATATAGTTGTGAGCATATGAGTTGTTGCTAACGTTGCGGGCTCGCGTAGCGAGCTGCGGCCCTCGCGAAGCGAGGGCAGTGGCCGAGGTTCTCAGTTGCTGGCATGGAGCGCCGAAGGCGCTCCTTGCCAGCAACTGAGGACCCTCGCGAACTTTACGTTGCAAACCAAACAGCACGACACACACATTACGACACTCGCAAACAACATACGACACACGTTCACACACATTACGGCCTCGCAACACTCGGACGCAACTCGCGAACATTACAAAATGTAAAACACAATACATACACACAGCACATACATAAAAACCTTACCTACACCAAGAGGGAGCACCCAGGACCTCAAAAATACAACTTACACCTCGATTTTACTCGAAATAAAACAGTTTAGAGACTAAAAAAAAATCTAAGCGAGAGAAAAAATGGCCGCCGAACAAAACGAAAACGAGGCTACAGCACTCTAAAGTCGCAAAACACCACAAGAAACTCGCAAAACACCACAACAAACTCGCAAACCGCAACAAACGACCTACGGATATTCATACCACACAGTGCACACATTCAGCATGCTTACACAGCAGCTCCACACCACTAATGCTGCAGCAACATCAACACAGATTGCCAGCTCTTCATCACAATGCTTCAAAATAGGTACAGTATATTCATTTAGTAATGTATTACATATTTCATTATTATACACCAAACAGCATTAGCTACCTTACAATTTCATTGCCGTCATTTTTTGACGGGCAATTCGCTAGTATTTAATAGATAGGGGTAATGTTTCATAGATAGGGGGTAATGTTTAATAGATAGGGGTTATGTTTAATAGATAGGGTTTAATGTATTGTAGATAGAGGGTAATGTATTGTACAATGAAGTAAAATAGTGTACACTTGGAAAAGGTATAATTGCAGCAAGAAAAATCCCTGTAGTTAAGCCTAAGAGTGACTATACAATGTGGAAATTGAAAGCACCTGGAAAATTAGTGTATAGAATCTGGACAATCATTCATCACAAATTCAAGGTTTATATAAAGCTTTTTTCAAGAGAGTTTTGTGCTAAAAGGTTTTCAACTGAAAAGAGAACATCCCTTGAGGTTGAAAGAAAAAAGATTCCACCTTAAAGAAAGTAAATTATTTTTCACAGTAAGGGTGGTTACGCTATGGTACTCTACCAAATATGGCTGTGACAGTGGTATTTAGAGAAAAGTTTAAAATGGGTTGCTTATATTTATGAATAAAACAGGCATTAAGAGTTATGCTGGATAATTAGAGAGGTATTGATCCAGGGAGGAATACGATTGCCAGTATCTGCGTTCAGGAAGGATTTTTTTTCCTTATAAGACAATTGGCAAAGTTGCAGTGGTTTTTTTTTTCTGTTTGCCTTTCTAAAAGCCTTTTTTTCAACCTCAATTAATATGTAACTATGTGACTATGTAAGATACTTCAACAGAAATGCTGTTAGAATCAGGATTTTAGAAATACTGTGTCAGCCTGCTACTTTCTCAGGTGGGTGAGTGCCTGTAGACTATAAGATATTAATTACACCTAATGAAAGCACTGTCAATTTTAGCTGACACATTTCCATTGTGCAGATATGAGATTCTGCAGCATTCAAAGTCTCCTCCTAAATCATGAAGTTAATCAACAGATAACAAATTATTGGATTTAACATCAGCAATAAATAAAAGCAATATATTAGTGCTTGGGTTCTTTTCAATGTTCTAAACTGATGTTGCCTACTATTCAAGTATAGTTCTTCAAAAGACCATATTTCAACTATACTTCAGTGAGCCTATAAAAAGCTTTGTATCAAATATAATCAAAATGGTAACTGATTCATACAAACTATGTTGCATTGAATATTTTGACAATTAATGTTACTGAACCAAGGACAAAAATTAAATGGAAAGTAGATACATGGAGGTTGTATATCCCCCTGCACCACGTTTGTTGTAGAGAAGGAGTCTCTGTCTAATTCTGAAGCTCCCTATCCGAAAGGAAGATTTTCTCCAGAGCTCATGGATGGAAGATGTTGTAGAAATTGTTTAAAATATCTGCATGGAAAAGGTTTACCAGAACACTAATGCTTTGAGAGGAGATCCCCTTGAAGGACTGGGTGCAATGACCCTGCATGAAGGACAGGCTGAGTGGTTAGTAGATTGGAACAGGATATGTAGGATGTGGTGTGGTCCTGAGATACAGGACTATGTTTTAGAGAAGGTACCGGTGTATCAAATGGCTTTAGAGAAGAATTATGCAGCCCACACACCACAATGCTGTGGTTCACTGGGTATTTCCTCTCCAATTATGTCAAGATTGAAAGGCAGAAATGTTGAGAGGTATGCAAAATTTACTGTATGTCTGTAAGTCTGCTTTTGGGGAAAGCACTATGGACATTGGATTCCAAGCTCAAAGACAGGGCCCTCCTTGCTTTGCTTTTGCATTTTTTTTTTTTTATTGAAATTTTACATTAAATCATGTCACAATATCATAACATAATATATTGAAATTATACAGAATAATCCACAATAATTACAAATAAAGAGCGTTCCATGGAAGACATGAAGACATAAATATACAAAATAATATGGAATAAAGTCTAGTGTGAATAAACGAAAAGAACATTTTCTGGTGGTTCTTTTCAACTTTTACCAACAGCTGAAAACTAAACTTAAACATTTGACCTTTTTATCTTGAGAAGCCTCACTGGGGTAATTGTGCGTAATCAGTGTACATCCTTCCCACATTCTGGCATTTATAACCTACTTACTCAGGAGGAATGTGAAAATATTTGTGCCATAGCAAGATGTTCTATGGTGTGTATAAGCGACTATTGAATATCTTCAGGGGGGAAATTTACAAAGGGCCACCATTTTCCAAAAAAAGAAGGTTGTGTTATACTTGTAAAAACAGTTACCATCTCTTTGTTTCTGGTTTTGAATTATTAGAGCGGTGTTCTTACCCCCCTCTCACCCTTTTCTATCAGAGATGTTATTAACTGACCCAGTCTTACACAAACTCACCTCATCTCGGACCTCTAACTTTCCAGATGTCCCAACAGGAGGCCCACCTTCTGTATCTCATATCGACCTCGGCTGAAAAGTAGCTCATGGTTTGGATGTGATTTTCTGTAGTACTTCTTTAAATGTAGGGGTTGTGTGTTTCCAATTGTTGGCTATGATGCATCTAGATGCTAGGTATATCTGGTTGGCTAGGAATTGTTCATTTTTTGTTAGTCCACTGTTTGGGAGTCCTAATAGCGCTTCCTCAGGTTTTTGCTGTATTGTTTTTCCCCACAACTTTTCTAGTGTGTTGTAAGTTGCTTGCCAAATATGTCTAACCTTGGGACACTCCCAGAGCATATGAGTTACCGAACCCACCTTGCCACACCCTCTAGAGCATTTGTCAGAGTATGTTTTATTTGCCTGGTGGATTCTCACTGGTGTGAGGTACCACCTCATTACTGTTTTTAGAGCATTTTCTTTCAAGGTGATATTTAAAGATGATATGTTTGCCTGTTTGACAATTTGGCACCATTGATTATCGTCTAGTGTGATTTGTAGGTCTGATTCCCATGCTTCTTGATAGTGTGGTTTATTTGTACTAGATACCTCAGAGAGGTGTTTGTATATAATTGAGATGTTGCCCTTGCCTCCAGGGTTGTTAATGCAACAGTGTTCGTATATTGATTTTTTGTTTTGACTGTTTATTTTTGTATTCTGAAATATCGTTTGTTTGATTATCATTAGATTGATCCATTCCCTGTTAGGTATTTGTCTCAATGTGCCCCCCCTTAGTCAGGTTTTCCTGTATCCACCATTTAATCTGGTTAATTTTGTTGATCTGACCCTCCTTATGGGATTGGCATAGCGGAGTTAAACCTGAGCCTACATTCAGGAGGGGGAATCTTTTATTGATCTCTTTCCAAACTTTCAGTGAGTTGCGAATACAAGTTGTAAGGGTTTGTGTTTTCAAATCTTTGTGTATACTCAACCACAATATATGTGGTAAAATTGTTTGATTTTCCTCTAAGATATGTTTTTCTATTTCGACCCATACTGGAATGGTTTCTTTCTTGTACCAACTAGTTATTTGCGCCAATCTTGTGGTTTGTAATATTTAATCAAGTCTGGGAAACTTAAACCCCTTTTTTGTATAGGTGCACACATCATGCCTCTATTAATTCTCGGCTTCTTTCGTTTCCAGGCAAATTTAAAGAGTATTTTTTGTAGTGACTACATACTTGGTCTATAGATCCTGGGATATTAATTCCTAGATATGTCAGGTATTTATGTGCCCACTTAATGGGAAAGTTTTATCCAAATTTTCTTTCACCTTTTGGGGAAGAGTAATATTAAGAGCTATACTCTTGGACGTGTTGATTTTAAAACCTGATATTAGGCCAAATTTCATGAGTAATTGGAATAAGTTGGGTAGACTAAGTGTAGGCTCTGTCATTGAGAGTAAAATATCGTCCGTGAATAGATTAAGTTTGTATTCCTTGGGGCCTACCTTTATTCCACTTATGTTCGGGCACCCTCTAATTGCGATCGCTAATGGTTCCAGGCATAGAGCAAACAGCAGAGGGGAGAGTAGGCAGCCTTGTCTAGTACCTCTGGTTATTTTGAATCTTTTGTAGCTAAATCCCTGATATGTTATGACCGCTTCTGGGTTCATGTATAGGGCTTGGATTCCTCTCATGAAACCTTCTCCTAGACCTACTCTGGATAGCACTTTCCACATGAATGTCCAATCTATTCTATCGAAAGCTTTTTCTGCATCTAATAATAAAAGCATTGATTGGGTATTGTTTCTTTTGGCTATTTCTATTAGGTTTAGCACTCTCCTGGGGTTGTCTGGGGCTTCTCTGCCGGCAATAAAGCCTACCTGACCCGGATGTTTCACATTAGGAAATAACAGGGCCAGTCTATTTGCCATTATTTTTGAGTATATTTTGATGTCATTGTTAATTAGTGATATTGGTCTGTAGCTCCCACATTGTGCCGGATCTTTTCCTTCTTTAGGGATTATAATAATTTTTGCTTCTAAAAATTCCGTCTTGATGGGGGCCCCCTTTAAGAATCCGTTAAATAACTTGTGTAGGTGTGGGAGAAAATGATCTAAACATTGTTTGTAGTAAAAATTTGTAAATCCATCCGGACCAGGCGCCCCATGTGATCTAGTTGTTTTATTTGCTTCTTTTATTTCTTCTAACGTTATGGGTTTTGTTAAATCTTCAGCTTTAGTTCTCTCAATTTGTGGGATCTCCAGTGTGTTTAAGAAATTATCTATTTGTGAGTTGTGAGTTCTGGTTCCTGATTGTGTGGGGGCTGAGTATAGTTCCTTATAGAACTGCCGAAATGTTTCTGCTATCTCATTTGGTTTAAAGATCGGTTTATTAGTTTTGTTGATTATTTTTGAGATAAAGGAATTCGCTCTCTGCGTTTTCAGCTTCTTCGCTAACATGGTGTCAGTATAGAATTTAGTTGCTTTTGCATTTTGTATTTATCTTTGTCTGGAACTTAACTTATGTATAGCGCTACGGAATATGTTGGCTTGTTGTAAATAAACAAAAATGATAAATAAATGATAATAATTGGGTGAAATTGTTTCACATCTCCTACAGTAAGATCTCCTAAAGGAATAAATAAAAGAGAATGGAAAATAATTCCTTAACTAAAAATTGCTGAAACATAAGATCCATAAATGTACCTGTTTAATTGTTGAATATTCCTTTGCCTAACTGATTAAGCCCTAGAGGAAGGGTTTACATGTTTTTAAGGACTGCAGTATGAACCTTCATTAAAAGGTGTTTTAACAACAATATATGCACTTAGCATGGGTTTATTTAGGTGTTATGCTGTCCTAGGCCTATTTCAATTGTTTGCCCGCCCATGCCCCAATTATTTGCACACTCACATCTCACCTCCAGTAATTACTTATTTTATCCCCTTCTTATATCCCAAATCATAGTTTTACGTGTGTACATGTATATTAGAGAGAATCAGGTACACTGTCTTACAGAAAATTCACTGTATATAAACATTTCTGTGAACATGAACACATTATTCCATGGTGCTTCACCAAAATCTTCTTCTAAGATATTGCTGCCCTAGGCCTCATGGGCCTAGGCCTAAACACACTATTGACACTAAGATATATTTTCAATAGGATTTAACTGAAAATAACATATTTAAATCCTTAAAGGGCCAGTTACATCATCATAAGTGCTCTTTATTGTGTAAAAGAGCACAAGATTTTATGTTAAAATTAAATACTCGTATAACAGTTAAAACACACACAGTTTTAGGTCTGTTTACAAACACACTGACTATTCCATGATGAATGACATCTGCCGACAACGGACATTGTAGCTCAGGTGCAGAGAATGATTTATATATTTTTCTTGGCATTCAGGAATCCTACATGCCCAGCAGTTAACCCACAAGTGACTTATTTCAAAGATTCTAACACTCCACAGATGGATTTATAAAGGGTTAACTGTAGTTTTCCTTTGCTTTCTGCACTGGAGCTTTCTGTCGGTCTGTCTGGCAGGTTGCCAGTGACACATGTAAACATACATTTATTCAATAAATATCTCAGTGAAAAAAGAACGGATTTCAAAAATTCAAGAAGTTTGTAAAGATGCTGTTAAGAGATATTTACATTGGTGTGCTCCACATTGTACTGAATGAAGTGTCCCTTTAAGTTGAAACTAACTCAAAGACGCAGCATAATCAATTAGGGTTAATATTAAACATATCAGCCTTTATTAATAAAATATAACATTTATTCACCCTATTAAAATAATAAAATAATGGAGTAAAGTTTATTAGCAAGTGTCCCGTGACTAATTTAAATTACATACCACCTTGACAACTAAATTCCAGGAGATTTAGCTATAGAAAATATACATTCTATGAAACAATAATTGCCACCATAACTTAATTGAATTTATATTTTACGCAGTAACTTTTGCTTTTTTGGCCTACTGAACCTGATTTTTTTTTCTTATTAGCACTAATGTAAAGTGCATTGGTTTACAGGGACACATCATGTTGAGATTTAAGCTGCCAGGAGCTGCCTCTATCACATATATAGTTGTGAGCGTACGGGCCGTTGCTCACGCTTGCGGGCTCGCATAGCGAGCCCGCGGCCCTCGCGTAGCGAGGGCTGCGGGCCTCAGTTGCTGGGATGGAGCGCCGAAGGCGCTCCATCCCAGCAACTGAGGCCCCTGCCCGCAGCGTACGGCCCGTTGCTCACGCTTGCGAGGGCCGCTGCTCGCGCAGCGAGCCGCGGCCCTCAGTTGTTGGAATTGAGCAGCCACCTCCTCCCCACAATGCCCCGCCAAGGGCCGCCCAGTCCCCGGTTCGGTTTCACCCCCCGCACAGCAAAGCGAGGGCCGCTGCTCGCACAGCGAGCCGCGGCCCTCAGTTGCTGGAATGGAGCAGCCACCTCCTCCCCACAATGCCCCGCGCAGGGCCGCCCAGTCCCCGGTTGGGGTTCACCCGCCGCACAGCAAAGCGAGGGCCGCAGGCAGGCATGGAGGCGCTCACCACCTCACTATAACTCCCCCCTACCCTCGGACGGACCCCCCAGGAGCACAGCGAGCCACGGACATACACGGGACTCCCCCGAGCACACACAGGCCTGCCCCCCGGGCTGGACAGGTGAGTAGAGCCTGATAGGGCTTCATGTGGGGTGACAGGGCACATGATAGGGCCTGGGACCACAGGAGTGAGCTCTATATAGGTGTGTATGTGTATATATATATATATATATATATATATATATATATATATATATATATACTGTGTGTTTTTTTAATATATATATATATATATATATAACACACAGTATATATATATATATATATATATATATATATATATATATACTGTGTGTTTTTTTAATATATATATATATATATAACACACAGTATATATATATATATATATATATATATATATATAATTAAAAAAAACACACAGAGTGTATATATATATAAATATATATATATATATAAAAACACACAGTATATGTGAGTGTGTGTGTATATATATATATATATATATATATATATATACTGTGTGTTTTTTTAATATATATATATATATATATATATATATAGCGTATATATAGTGTGTGTGTGTGTGTATATATATATATATATATATATATATATATACACTGTGTGTGTGTGTATATAGTGTGTGTATACAGTGTGTGTGTGTGTATATAGTGTGTGTGTGTACAGATATACAGTCAGTGCATACACCTATATGTGCATGTATAACATACCATATATTGCACGGCACATTACAGTCAGTCATTGTATATGTGCCTCATCTCCATCTTATTGTGTGTGTGTGTGTGTGTGTGTGTATATATATAATGTGTGTGTATATTGTGTGTGTATACACACATTATATATACACACACATTATATATATATATATATATATACACACACACAACATATTATGTGTGTATATATAATGTGTGTGTATATATAATGTGTGTGTATATATTGTGTATGTGTATATAATGTGTGTGTGTGTGTGTGTGTATATATATATATATATATATATATATAATGTGTGTGTGTATATAATGTGTGTGTGTGTATATAATGTGTGTGTGTGTATCACATATATAGTTGTGAGCATGCGAGCCCGCTCGAGCCATTGCTCACGCTTGCGGGCCGCCGAACAAAACGAAAACGAGGCTACAACACACTAAACACGCAAAACACCCGAAGAAACACGCAAAACACCACAAAACACCTACGGATATTCCGCTACAGACGCATACCACACATTACCCGCCATTTTAGAACAATGCGGAAGTACACAGCTACGCTAACGGTTTGGTCTCGCGCACGCACACTATTACACTGCACACATTCAGCATGCTTACACAGCAGCTCCACACCACTAATGCTGCAGCAACATCAAAACACATTGCCAGCTCTTCAACACAATGCTTCAAAATAGGTAAAGTATATTAATTTATTAATGTATTACATATTTCATTATTACACACCAAACAGCATTAGCTACCTTACAATTTCATTGCCGTCATTTTTTGACGGGCAATTCGCTAGTAAACAAATAAAAGTCATCAGTAAAGAATAATTTCATATAAAAGTAAAAAATGTTATGGTGGCATTTGCTAATTTTCCATTTTGCACATTAACAAATGAAGTTTAAAATATTGTGGTCCCCCTTGGCAGCCTCTTATATTTTAAAAAGAATCACTTTTATCCCAGTAAATCATAATTGTGAATCTATTATATGCAAAAAAACTTTGCAATTTCAAAAAAGCATAAAATAAAACAAATTGAATAAAGCAAAATGAATCACACATGGGTTGAGTCATATTTTATTGTTCTCATTATGCAGTCTATAACTTGCAAGTCTGGAATGTTTGTGCTCACACTAAATCACTGCGGAGGTGGCCAGTTACAACATTTACAAGCCTGGTCAAACACCAACCCTCCTCCACACTGCATGGGGTATGTGGTGTTCTGGTAGCACAGGTAAAACTTGTTAGGATTCACAGGATTCACATAAAAGCCATCTGGGTGGCTAGCACAGAAATTTGGATCAACAGATGTATCTGGGGTGGGAGCTGGGGTGGGAGCTGGGGTGGTAGGACTAATGGGAGGAGTAACAGGGGGCTCTGTGGGAGGAGTAACAGGAGGCTGTGTGGGAGGAGTAACAGGAGGCTCTGTGGGAGGATCAGTGGAACCACCACCTATAGATGAAAGAAGACATGAGTAATAGGAATGCATACAATCTAAAAATAAGGTTATAATGTGCAAATATAATTAGGTATATTCTTTAGTGAAACTGGTCCTGGAATAATCAGAAGTTGTTTTTAAACTCTAAACAAATGAAACCATTTGCTGCACATCTGTACGATTTTCTAATCACTAGCCAGAAAATTCTGAACCTTGCTGCTCATCTGGAGGTATGAACTGAACCATGGAAGTTGACCCATTACTATCATTATTAATATTACTACATATGTATGTTTGTGATCATTTTTGCTATATATAGAAATAATTTCAAGCCAAATATCAATCCCTTACCAAATGTTTTAACATCAGTTTAACAACCCATAATGTGCCTGGCTTTTCTCAAGCCACTCAACCCCCATTGTATTACTTCCATAATACATACTCCTTCTGTTGTGTCCTATGTCCTGTTCATCTCTTCGCTGCAATCTCTAATTTGTTTTTCTTTCTGCTCTACTCCTCTCTCTATCCCTCTCTCACCTAAACATTCCATTTCCACTCTTCCTTCAATAGCCTTTTGTTATCACTAGTCAGGTGTCTTCCACTCTAAGGAAGCTCTTAGAGCATTTCCCTCACCCAGCTGCCCCTGCTTAGCATTTATTTATAGGTACATGGAAATCATTGGCCATTCAGCAGCATATGCTGTTGTAATATGTCACCAATCTAACCATCATACCCATCCTGATGACCTTCCACCACTCTCTCCTGTGCTTTGACACTGAACATCCACTAGAAGATCACAAAGCTGCATACTAGTGCCACACATTCACAATGCCTTCCTATCAGATTTAGACTTTCTGCTGCTAGCACCAACTTCTCACATTTTCTACCCAAGCAAGCTTTACACTACTTTCAACCTCCAGTCCCTTCCTGACCCATTCAAATCATTACCTGCTACTCTTGCCCAAGTTTCTGCCTCTCCAATTCCCTTTAGATTGTACGTTTTTGAGTTTTTGTAAGATAATTTGGGAAAAGGCACAGTTAATGGAAGATTTTAAGCTCAAAGACAGGGCTGTCCATGTTTTGACATGTGAATAATAATGTATTTTTCTTTGTACTTAACCCTTATAATAGTGCTACAGAATATGTTGGAACAGTGCAAATAAAGATTAATAGTAATAATAATAATAATAATAATAATAATTTGATTAATTAAGGAACTCAATAAGACAGAAAGCTGTACATATTTTGTCTTTATTCTAATATTTCTGAAATCTTCTACACAAGATTATTTCAAAAGTGTAATCTATTATGCATAACAAACACAAAATAATTTAACATATATAATTTTATATCTATTTTTCTTTTTCTACTTTAAAGCCAAATGATTAATAGAGGAAGTTCTTTTTCACATGTGTATTTTTTTTATATTTTCCCTCATTGATTTAAGACACAATCTTTAAAAAGTAAATACATAAAAAAACAACAGTCTTAATATAGCAACGGCAATGTATGTTTTTAAATTAACATGAGTTATTTGTTTGCATATGTTAATGTTCTTCCAATGAAATATACAGTATTTAAAGATAAACTTACTTTAAACAAACATATACTGTATTATTCAAGGTTTATGTTATATTTCTATATCCTTCATTTACCTTTTTTAGTTTTCTTTATTAAGCAAAACAACTAAACATAAGTACAATTAAATTAGCAAATTATATACTAATATTGTCGTCATTTTTAAAAAGCTCTCATTTTTTTATTATTGTATTACTCTATTAATCCAAGAAGACCATTTATTGTCATAATGTAATAACTTGTTTTCTAATGAGTATGTTAGTCTTTCCAAGTTGGCCATTTAATCTGTTTTCTCTATGAAAATGTGCTAGGAGAGGTCTGTTTATTCCATTTAGTTGCAATATGTAATTTTAAAATACTGCAATTAATTTTTTAGCAAATCATTAAATACATTAGGCAAACTAGAAAACTGTCTTGGAGAGCCTGCCTTGTTGGTCATGTCATGCAATTTTGCCTGGCACTCTCTCTTATATCACATTCCATGAGCTAAAAAAGCATGGCTGCCCGGAAAAGTCGTCAGACTGTGCATTGAGGAATATATAATCTTCTTTTACTCTGTAATTATCAAAGGCAGCTAAGCACTAATTGCAACATTCAGATATCGGGAGAAAAAGGCATGAGAGTCTGTGCTGACTGTCAGAAATATGACTCTGGCCCTGCATACTCATTTTTTTTATAAATCTGTTAACATGTTTTGTTATTTTCCATGTTCACGACATTAAATTCTGCCAATAATCAGCAACAAAAGGGCATACAAAACTTTGCTCATATGTATGAAGTCGCTACTTTTTTAAGTTATTTGCATCACCATGTAAACCTAATAGAGAACACAGAAACACTTTAAGCTGTATTCCTGAAAAGGTCATATCTCACACTAGATTCAGAAAACTATTATATTCGGTAGCGTTTATTCATTAAAAACATGCAATTCTGGTAAATTTAAACAGCTCTGGAAAGCTGCCCTAAGCTATATCAGATTAGCTATTTTAATTTCATATAGCTCTGTTTATAAAAGAAGGAAGTTAAATAATTAGACTACTCTAGACTAAGCTTTACCTTTTTGCAGTATCAACTTTTTTAAATATAGACCATTGAGTCCACTCACCTACAAATGCCTCTTTCAGTACGCTGATCAGAGGATACTTCCCCTGGTTACAGAACGTTCCTGTGAAATCATCCAAATCAATGGCCCAAACCATGCCCCCTCCAAAACCACCCTTCTTCACAAAGTCCACCTGCAGGGAGATAAGAAAATATGAAGATCACAAGCACTGGACCTGTCCAGATTTTTGAAAATGGAGTAATATCTGAATAACTCATGCATTGGGTGCTTACCACCACATTTATATTAAGACTGCAAAACTACACCAAAATATGCTAGAAATCAATTTCACAGTTATATGAAATGTCATTAGTTGCTAAACTTGACCACATGGGCCCTCATTCAATTGCAATTTGGCCAATTGAATAGGGCTCTAAATAAGCACATAACATATTTTTATAAAGACGTTTTTACTTAGTAAGCATCTATCCAAAAGCAAGGGTTTCCCTAACTAAAAGCATCTTTAAAAAAAATATGTTATGTGCTTATTTAGAGCCCTATTCAATTGGCCAAATTGCAATTGAATGAGGGCCATGGACGGTAGCTATATAGCAGACTAGATGAAAAAATACAATGTATAGACTGGTTCATTATATTTAGTCAATAATATACCTGATCATATTTGATGCTTTGACCATGGATGCAGGACTTCCTTGTCAGAGACCTAAAATTATAATTTAGAGTGTGTGCACTCAATAGTCTCTTTTTGGTTGGACAGTAAATCTCACCTTGTATTTAAAACTTTCTACAGTATCAAATCCAACCCACTGGTTTCCCTTGAAAGCGTACGGCACTTTCTGGTCATCCATAAAAACCACTGTAGCTCCAGATAGGAAAGTACAAACCTGTGTTCATATTAGTATAATAAAAAAATGTATTAGTAATAATAATTATTAGTTATTTTCATCATTCTAACTTGTTTCATAGCACATTACAACAGAGTGAAACAGTTAAATTATTGACATTTGTATATAGCACCTCTGTCCAAGGTGCTTTAAATAGTTATAGTTTAAAAGGTCCATCATTATGTTGCAGAGTGTCCAGTGAGGTTAGGGTGTGTTGCTGAAATGGTGCAACAGGTGAAATTCAAGGTCAGGGCCATGGGTGCAATAGGTCAAGCCAAGAGATCAGACATGGAATTAAGAAATGATGGAGCTTACATCAGCATTGAAAACAGCAAGGAAGTGCGTCTTCATGGAGATGCGGAATGTGTGCAGGTTTGGAGACTTTTTGCTGTGAAGTGGGAGTTTATTCCATCTTCCATTTATTCAATCTTCCTTGAAGAAGCCGCTGCTTCCAACCCAAATGAAAAAGACTTCCTGCCTAACACTATTGCCTTTTCAAGTTCCTAACCCTTGTCTACAAATCCCTCTATGTTTTTACATAAATTGCCTTATTAATCTTTCCTGATGTTCTATAATGCTCTCTATATTCTAAATCTCTACATGCACAGTCCCTTTCCCACCCTGTGCTGAGTCCTGCTTTCATTGCTTCTCCCATCTTGCACCTCTCCACTGGAATAAACTCACACTACACATCAGTCTACAGTCAAATATATTGCAGACAAATCAACACAAAGAAGTCAAAAGCCTAAACTAAAATTATATGTTTGAAGTCTTGCCTGTTGAAAACTCAAAGGTCCAACAGGTAAGACTTCAAACATATAGACATATGTGGTATCCATGCATCAACTTGTTTTTCTAGGGAAGATGATGTAGTTAAACGGTTTTTTCAAGAAGTCCAGAAGTAGAAGAAGAAGATTAGGCCTTCCAAACCAATTCTAAATATAAACATGAGCTCTGAGTGTTGGTAGCAGTTTGACGGTGCAGATTCAAAATCTACAGAAAAAGGTACTTAGTTTGCTGCCATCAGGTACAGAGATGGTCATTTAGGTCTACACATATTTTTACTTTGCAAACCTAGAAACACCATCTGTGGGTTTGGATTACAGAGTCCGCTTTTAACTTTATCCCACAATTTTTACATTTTTTTTTTAAAGCTACATTTTAATAAAATTACAGGACACATCTCTGCCATTGATCTTGGGACATTAAGATATCAGCAAACTCAATAATCTTCAATTAAATGTAATGACTTTCTGTTACCTCAAAGTAAGCCCAGAATCCACCTTCCCCAGTATAGGGTCCAGGAGAGCCAGCACCAGATATGGATGCCCCAATATTTGAATTGCTTCCAGACAGGGTAAATGAACGGCCATATGTTGGGAATCCCATGATCAGCTTCTCAGCAGGAGCTCCCTTGTCCTTCCAGTAGTTCATAGCATAATCCTGCAATTATCAGATAAGTAGATATGAAAAAATGTTTTTCAATCTTGAGATATTGAGATCGAACCTCTGAAGAATTTAATTCAGATTGTCTTTGTAGCAGTTGTTCATGTGTAATTATATCTCAATAGAAAATACATATCCTCATCACTGTACAGATACCTCCCAATTATCCCGATTCATGAGGTATAGTCCTACATTGGGACTACAGTCCCATGCTCTCCCTACCTAGTTCTTCATTACATGGCTCTTATAGGAACTCTTGCAAGGCTGATAAAAGCCAGGGAGAATTTGTGTAGCTATAACATAGCTGCCACAGGCTATTTCTTATAAGACCATACTGATATATAGCCAGGGTGTTTGTCATGTAAGGAGAACATCTTGTGAGTGCTCACAAATTTCCTTACATGTTACGCCCGCAGCTGCATGAACTTGTGAATCAGAGGCAATCAGATCACATAGAAATACCACTAAATATTACATTACATCAGTAAAGATTATAATCTAGCTACATGTTTCCCACTCAAATGTTGGCAACACATTGATGTTTCTATTATTGAACATTGGTGTTTGCACATTCTAAATTATTTATTAACTTCACACTTATTACATGGTTTTAAATGCCAGGGGATATACATTGAATGCTAAAACAGAATTATTGTTGACGGGGGGTTGTAAATATATTTGTAGGGCAGGTCGGTAGTTGTTAATGAGGTATGACTTCTGTCAGAGTTTAATTGTGTGGGGAAATATTTGTAACTGAAATTAGGATTTAGTTGATTGTACTTTTATTGTCGAATAAGGCTGAATTATCTATTAGAAAGAGATTTTTTTTGTGCCTTAGGATGTGTAAGCTTTAATTGTATTTAATTAGAATCGTGAAATATGCTTCTTTATGCTATATTTTTTCTTTTACTTGAAGCTCTTTAAGTGTCTTGTAAGTGATCGTGTAACAGGGTTTATTTTGCTCTTTCGGGAGGGTGAGATTACACATAAGGATTTGTCTCAATGTGAACACTCCCAGAGCCTTACTAGAACACTTAAGATTATCAGTAAGCTCTTATGGAAGCCATGTAGTCGCACTTTTATTACAATCTCCATAGAACAGGGAAAGTGCAGATATAGCAATCACTCATAAGAGTTTGCTGCTGGTGACTACTTGACTCCCTATGTGGAAAATGTACTTTCAAGATTTCCTGTGGCATACATTTAATCGAGGCCACTGTGAATAAATATTTGTAATATTTTAATATTGGCATAAAAATATATTATAAGAAGCTACCTGCAGCCTCATGTGCTGATGTTATAGCCCACTGCCAAGCTCGTCAATATGCATAATGTACTGGCTTCATAATTGTAACTGAAGCTGTCAGTCTCGCCTCCTCTATATCAGTTGGCTGAGTCGATTAGGAGGAGGATATTGATAGCTTGGCATCCAATTGTATTTGTGGTAACTACAGTCTGTTAAAGAGAGTAAACTTGCAGTTAGGGCAGTCTAGCTTTATTGCAACCTATCTGCCTCTTTTCATTTTCCAGGGTTGTTTTGTTTAGATGAGTATTTGCCTTGTTGAACAGTTGCAGTAGTGCACCTGCAAGTGCTGATTTTTACAAGTATATTTTTTTATTGTTGTAAATATACAATGTGTGCACCTTTATCCTCAAATATCTATGATAAATGTCCATGCAGAAATAAACTCAGCTTTACTTTGGCAATAGTGGGACATGGAGAACTATACAGAGTTTACAAAACACTGGTTTGAATATGTACTGTAAATATATAGCTGGAAAAAGTATTTTACACTATATATATATATATATATATATATATATATATATATATATATATATATATATATATAATCAGTGCTATGTACAATTAATAGTGCTAATATGTATATATCATTCCTGTATAATTAAATCACTAGGCAATTCTGGATGAAAAAAGGAACAGAACATACTTGAACCCACCCATAAATGTCCCATAAAGCCATACTATCATTCCAGTGCTTAACACTATCCATCAAATAGAACCACAAATATAAAAACAGGAAATTTATTATAAACTTTAAACATATTATACTATTCTAAGGTGCTTAGTACATCCTGATTGGATAAATCAATCAATCATGAAATCCAATAATGGTACACAATAACCATTTAAGAAGATAAAGTCTATACAACAAAATTCCTGTGTCTCATTTCAGAGACCTCCTATGTGAAGGGATATGGTGTGCCCTACAAGCTGCTTAAATGCCCTTCAATAAAGTATAATGATATACAAAATGTATAGACTGAATAAAAATTATATTAAACCAAACCAGAGATGCTTAAATGTATTAAAAATACACATGAATATAGCTAAAAACTACTTTAGCCTTATATAAACCACATTGGGACAAATTGATTAAACTAACAGTGCAATATTGGTATTTCACAAACACCCATAGTAAAACACCATAATTGGGTAAATAATTTGCTAATTCACCACTGGTAGTAGGATATAGCAGCCTGATGGGTTACTCCCTCATTTTGCCCCATTTGGCTTTCTCAAAGGCTAATATGTGCAAAACCACAAAATTTGTGAGCTGTTGAGCCCACCCATAAATGTCCCATTTTGCCAATTCAAAATATTGGCCAGTATTTGATTTTACAACATAACAAACTTTTATTGATTTCATGTCTGAGTGCCTTTCAATCCCACTTTGGCTATTTTGCTTTGAGGGTTTTGCTATTGTGAACCAATATTTGTAAATCTCTGCTTGCTAATTTTTTCAATCTGCAATATCTTTTACGAGTTGAAGGTCGTGAGAACTTGGGATTGAGATTAGACTCCTTACACAGTTGAAATAAGCGTTGTCACCCCAGTCATTTGCACCCTTGTGCAAAGGGCTGTTATGTCCAGTCTGTCTATCCCAGGCACCATGGAAGTCATAGGTCATAATGCTGATGAAATCAAGAGTCCTGAAAAAGAAAATATATATAGAGGAGTCTCTAAAATCATCTCCAAGAATATATTCAATTATTTTTTTCACATTAATGTTACTGTATTGTCAATTCAATACAAAAAAATAATGCACATTACAATTATGAAGTTTTTGTCTAATGTTTCTGTTTAAGGAACAACTACAGTATATGAATATATGTGTGCCTTGAATTTGTATAAGGTATTCTGAAAATTTATTAAGCCAGGATGTTACATAGGTTTGGGAAGACTTGGAACCTCATTCAGTTGAGCAATTGTACGTTACTGGAGCCCGTAAAGGAGCCAGTAAACTAATTTGATATTCAATTGGCGTCTTTTTGTTAGCCGCAAACGGTCTACGGGCTGAAAATCCCTGCTAAGCCTTTAATCTTTCACATACGCAAGAGTTACAATCGATAAAATCGCTATTCAATTGCTAAAATTCCGCAAGTCTGCATATGTTTTCACACCCGTAAACGGCAAATGTAGGAGAAAATCCTACTGTACAAGATGGGACCCGCAAAGTGGTTAAAGACATGTCCGTAGCATTGTAAATGCAAATAAAAAATTAGTACGGCACTGTAAATGCAGGGCAAAGCGATGAAAAACATTAATTGCACAACAGTCTCAAGCTCGCAAATCGGAAATCACAAAATAATGTATTTTTATGTTTCATTTCAGGGTTAAATCGATCTTGGGTATCAATGAGTTAATACATATCGGGGCCACCCATATGGGTAGTTACGGCCTTGCTTAATTGATCATGTTCACGCTCTGTAACTTGCAGGCTTGTTCAATTGAATAGCACCGTAATTGTAGCAGAGTTCAAGCCCGCAGCAAGCCCACAGACATACGGCCTGTATACTGCAAGATGCAGCCTTGCAATTAAATGTGGCTCCAAATCAGTCTGTTTCTATATTTTTTCTACACACTTTAGGTTACTTGTTTTTCTGAACCTTATTTATATTTATATTAAATATGATAGCATGCATCAGTAAATATACTGATCTCAGCCTTTGACATGATTTAAAAAAATACATTTAAACCATTCAAGTGACCTCTTTTAACTCACTTGCCAATTTTGGCAATCTCATATCCACTATCAATGGTTCCTTTCCCTGCAGATACAGCAGCTGTCACAAGAAGACGTGGGCGACTTGTCTCAGTTCCTTCTTTTGTAAAAGCATCCAGCAGCTCCTAAAAGAGATAAGGGACAAAGGTGGACATAAAAGCTATCATTTATCAACCAAGCAATTACCCCTTATTTATGGACAAGCAATCACCTGCAGTTTTTGTATCTAACCACCTTACAGAAATTTGGATTGTAGGCTCTAATAAGAACAGAGTCTCTATCTCAGCGCTATATGTCTTGTAGTATTCACTGTATCATCGGTCCTTAGTGCATTACAATAATGTCAGTGCTTTAGAAATACATAGTAAAAATATTAATAATTCATGGAACTTTTGCAGCTTAAGAAAGTGATATGGCTTATTTATTTAACTACCCCTGTAGTTGGAGCAGCTGATGAACCGCTTAGCTGTAATCTACTTTTTGACCACAACCTACTCAGGAATCATAAATGTATCAATTACATTACCGTGAGACTTTCATTAGGACACTATTGATTATTGAAGGATGACTATACATCAAGACAAAAAAACACTTGTTTGTGAAATATGTTACAAACTAAAAAAAAATATCAGCTTTGTAAGCCTAAATCAAAAAGCAAGGAAAGCCTTTATTGTTTGCTATATCCCTTCCTGAGAGCTGGATCATCAGGGTTTGTTTCTTTATCTAGCAAAGGATGGAGAGGGAGAAAACAGAGAGCTTTGTTAGATAACTGTATCAGACTGAAATTATCACCAAATCCCTTCCCTCTCACAGGCCCAGATCAAGCATTTATCTCCAGAAATGTAAACACCCCCTTCACGCAAAGAACTTCCACACTGTATCATGGATGACCCCAGCATCCAGCAGGCATAATTTTTTTTCTAATTATTAATAGGCTTAATGACTTTTGTTTGCTTAATTATGGTCTTAGTTAAACATAATGTTTTCAGTCATATTTGTTTTTACATTGTACAGTGGTCTTTTCATATAAATTGACCACAGCTAATTGCGAGAGTAAATATATGGTAATTTTAGTAACCCAGTATGACTTTCATATAACTTTTCTCTACTTTGTTTTAATGTATTATGTAATAAATATGACAGACAGATTCACTGGTACTGCTTTGTGCACAGACATATCCAAAAGATGCCAATTATGCATACATTGCTCTCAACAATGCAGGAGTATTTCAGTCAGCTAGTGAACAAATAGGAAATATATCTTAATGCATCCTGAGATACAGGACTATGTTTTAGAGATTGTACCTGTGCATCAAATGGCTTTAGAAGAGAATTATGCAGCCCACACACCACAATGCTGTGGTTCACTGGCTATTTCTTCTCCAATTACGTAAATAGTATTGTTCACATTTTATCCATATTTATAAAGTGCCAATGGTATTAAACCTACTTAATTATGAATTTCCATTTTAGACATAACATTTAGAATGTGGCCCTGAACATCATTTGATGTTATGCTGCCTAATCTAAAGGTTTACTGTGGAAAATGTACCACCACTTTGACCTTTAGTACATCTGCCCCATGATGTGAGTGGATAATTTTCCTACAGTACATAAAGGTTGGTATATATTAATAATATATGTTGTCATAGTGATGTCACTAGAGATAGCGTCAATTAAAATGCATTATCAGATCATTCTCACCTGTATAAGAACAGTGAAGCGCTGCTTGTCTTCAGGGGGGCTACCTCTGTCTGCATTGCCTGGGTATTCCCAATCCAGATCCAGACCATCAAATCCATATTTTCGTAGATATGCAATTACAGAGTCAATGAAGATCTTACGGTTTTGTGCAGATGAAGCCATAGCTGTGAATCTGACAATGGATTGGGTTAATTCATGTGAACATACCAGTTGAGCTTATCCTAACACCCATAAAATATTACTGTTTTCTTCTACCAATTATTAAATAGAGAGAAGGGAAATAAACATAAGGTGTCTTCTAACACTAGATGAAAGATGTGTAGTTCTCCTACCTGTATGTAAAACCTCACTGGGCAATAGTCGAGAGAAACTCAAAGGGTGATTGTCCACATACCTGACCAAACCATAAGGATTTAGCTCTGTTACCTGAGATACTGAGATTTCTCAACCTTGGAGTTTTAGTCTTGTAGTTTAGTAGTGTGTTTTCTAATCATGCCAGGATTAACCAAAATCCTTATTTGTCTCTGTGTAACCGCAATCATTGGAGGTCTACATAAAAAAGGATTTTAGGATGTTCACTTACTTCTGCGTCCCAAAAGTCCATCCTCCGATGGCCAGTAGAGTCAGCAGTTGTTGATTCCTGCAGAACAAAAGGCAGAATAAAATGGGTCTCGAAAAAGGAGGCATGGATCATTTCTCCCAAATCATAAAGGAGAATTATTTTTAGACAAACTCAAATTTACAGTTTTCTCTATCTAATTGGTGTGCCTACTTTGATTGTCTATCATTTTGAAATTAGCATAAAAATGCTATTGAACAACTTAGTTCAGGTTATAATGGAAAGGCTGTCATAAATATTTTGTCGAGTTCAGATGCAAAACAGTACAAAATATGTTAAAAAAAACCTGAATCAAAATACAGCCTGTGCCTATAAGAACCAAAGTGCAGCCTGTTTCTACAAGAACCAAAGTGTAGCCTGTGCCTATAAGAATAAAAGTTCCAAGCAATAACCTTTGTCCTCCTTCTCATTCTCCTCTACATTGACATCATTCCTATTGGCCTTCAAGTAACACCATCAGTTCAAATAAAAATGTGAAATTTTGGGAGTTTAGAACAGATTATTTAAATTTACATTGATCCCTATGGGAAATAATTGTTGTCACTCAATCTTTTTGATTAAGGTTGAGTACCAGGGTACCACTGTATTTTTATTTATTTTATATTTTAAATATGTACAATAGGCATTTACTAGCGGAATATAAACTGACACAACAAATAATTGTGAATCACTATTAGGGCGTTGCACTTGCTTAAAGTAATTGTAGCAAGTGAAAATAGGCTGAGAACATTATCCAACAATTAAATTACCTTTACTTCAAATAATTTGAGCATGGGAGTAATAAGCAACTATTAAATTCAACACAAATGCAATTTATTTTTTTGAAATAACATTTAGTTGGTGAAGTACTTGTTACTGCCAATAGTTTTATATGATATCATATTTGTAACCTTTAATTGGTTCCATTTAAAAGACCATTGTAGACTTGGAAATGTTTTTAGAGTATGTAACAAAACTAAACAATATTAGCAGCTATGTGAATCATTTTTAGAGAAAATCATCATTTAAGCAAACTCATCATTCTAATGATGGCCACAAAATGGCCACAACGCTGCGATCCCTTACTGGGTGCTGCGGCCCCTTAGCTACTTTGCTATTCAAAGGACAGGGGCTGCAGCACACACCTTCCTATGGCCGATTGCAAGACAGGCAATCGGCCATTAGCTTTGGTGGGCTTGAACCTGATCGTGGGCGTTAGCCTGCAGATCAGAGTGCAATCCCGCCAAACTAAAAAGTAAAAAATCTATTCAAGGAAGCACTGTACAGCACTATAAATGATGGTGGACACATTGGGGGACATGATGATGACATGCACTACATTGGCTAGCTGGCACATCGCTGCTAGCCAATACTGTAATTTGTGGTCGCAGTCCGCCGGGCTTGAAGATCGAGTTGCTGCCTTGGAGGTCATTCAAGCCCGGGACTATGGGCTTGAATGCTCCCAAGGCTGTAACCTGTTCTCGAAGCCCAGCGGACTTGTGCCACAAATGACAGTATTGGCTAGCGGCGATGTGCCACCTAGCCAATGTACTACATTTCAGCCTCATGTCGCCCCTAATGTCCCCTATCAATTACAGCACTGTACAGTGCTGCATTGAATATATATTTACCCCTAAAGATCCACCGCGGCTCCTTAAAGGAGGCGTGGCATACTAATGGTTACCCCAAACTGCGGGGGTACTGTAAGTGCCCCTGCAGCAACTAACATTAACCCCCCCATGCTGTGGGGTCCCCACATTAACCCTTGCAGTGGGGGTCCCCATCGGGGCCCCTGTTGCATTAAAAATTCAAATGACCCGCGATCAATACAACTTAAACATTAACCCCCTCAGTCCAATAGGGGTCTATATAGACCCCTATAAGACACTATTAACCCCATAGGTTAACCCTATAAGTGACATGAGCGTCCTCCAGGACCCTCGTGGCAAAGTGTAAACTCTACAATACACTATTAACCCTAACTATACCCCATTAATCCATACTGAACCCTATTCAACCCTAACTAGGTCTATCTAACCCTAAGTGGGCCTATTTAACCCGAACTGGCCCTATTTAAGCCTAACTGGCCCTATTTAACCCTAACTGTACCTAATAACCCTAAGTGGGCATTTTTACCCTAACTGGCCCTATTTACCCCTAACTGTACATAATAACCCTAACTGGGCCTGTTTAACCCTAACTGGCCCTATAAAACCCTAACTGCATATAATAACCCGAACTGGGACTATTTAACCCCAACTGGGACTATTTAACCCTAACTGTGCCACATAACCCTAACTGTACCTAATAACCCTAACTGGGCCTATTTAACCCTAACTGTACCTAATAACCCTAACTTGGCCTATTTAACTCTAACTGGGCCTGTCAAACCCTATCTGGACCTAATAACCCTAACCAGGCCTATTTAACCCTAACTGGCCCTATTTAACCCTAACTGTACCTAATAACCCTAACTGGTCCTACTCAACCCTAACTGGGCCTATCTAACCCTTTCTGGACCTAATAATCCTTACTGGGACTATTTAACCCTAACTGGGCCTATTTAATCCTAACTGGCCGTATTTAACCCTATCTGTACCTAATAACCCTAACTGGGCATATTTAACCCTAACTGGCCCTATTTAATTCTAACTGGCCCTAATAACCCTAACTGCGCCTATTTAAACCTAGCTGGCCCTATTTAACCCTAATAACCCTAACTGGTAATTGGGCAGTGATTAGTGGGCAGCCGAGAGAGGGTGTGGTTTTGCCTGTGTAAAGGTATATCAGTGTGTGACTTTTTTTGGTCTGCTTGCTTCTTTTCTGTGATTAATCCTGAATAGTAAGTGTGTTGTTTACTTGTGCAGTGATTAGTGGGCAGCTGAGAGGTTGTGTGGTTTTGCCTGTGTAAAGCTATATCAGTGTGTGATTTTTTGTGGTCTGCTTGCATCTGTTCTATGATTAATCCTGAATAGTAAGTGTGTTGTTTACTTGCACAGTGATTAGTGGCAGATGAGAAGGGGTGTGTTTTGCCTGTGTGAAGGTATATAAATGTGTGGCTTTTTGTAGTCTGCTTCCATCTGTTCTGTGATTACTCCTGAACAGTAAGTGTGTTATGTACTTGTGCAGTGATTAGTGGGCAGCAGAGAGCGTGTGTGGTTTTGCCTGTGTAAAGCTATATCAGTGTGACCTTTTGTGGTCTGCTTGCCTCTGTTCTGTGATAGATGGCGTGACCTAAAGAATGATTTTATAGAACTAGGTAATAAGCTGAAGGCAAGGACCTCCAAGGTAGTATTTTCTGAGATACTACCAGTGCCAAGTGCTAGCCCTGGGATGGCAGAAGGAGCTTAGGGAGGTTAATGTGTGGCTAAAAATGTGGTGCACTAAGGAGGGGTTTGGGTTTTTAGAGCACTGGGCTGAAGAGGGAGAAGGGGGAGCGGCAGCCGAGAAAGGGGAGTGGGCCGCATGTCTGTGTGTGCATGTGTGAGTGAGTGCAGGTCTGTGTGTGCATGTCTGTGTGTATGCAGGTCTGTGTGTGCATGTGTGAGTGAGTGAAGGTCTGTGAGTGCATGTGTGAGTGAGTGATGTTCTTTGTGTGCATATGTGAGTGAGTACAGGTCTGTATGTGCATGTGTGAGTGAGTTTAGGTCTGTATGTGCATGTGTGAGTGAGTTCAGGTCTGTATGTGCATGTGTGAGTGAGTTCAGGTCTTTGTGTGCATGTGTGAGTGAGTGCAGGTCTTTGTGTGCATGTGTGAGTGAGTGCAGGTCTGTGTGTGTGTGTGCACGTGTGAGTGAGTGCAGGTCTGTGTGTGTGTGTGCACGTGTGAGTGAGTGCAGGTCTGTGTGTGTGTGTGCACGTGTGAGTGGGTGCAGGTCTGTGTGTGCACATGTGAGTGAGTGCAGGTCTGTGTGTGCACATGTGAGTGAGTGAAGGTCTGTGTGTGCACATGTGAGTGAGTGCAGGTCTGTGTGTGCACGTGTGAGTGAGTGCAGGTCTGTGTCTGCATGTGTGAGTGAGTGCAGGTCTGTGTCTTCATGTGTTGGTGAGTGCATGTTTGGGTGAGTGCATGTTTGGGTGAGTGCAGGTCTGTGTGTGTGCAGGTCTGTGTGTGCGCATGTCTGTGTGTGCGCATGTCTGTGTGTGCGCATGTCTGTGTGTGCGCATGTCTGTGTGTGCGCATGTCTGTGTGTTCATGTGTGAGTGAGTGCAGGTCTGTGTGTGCATGTGTGAGTGAGTGCAGGTATGTCAGTGCATGTCTAAGTGAGTGCAGGTATGTCAGTGCATGTCTAAGTGAGTGCAGGTCTGTATGTGCATGTGTGAGTGAGTGGGGGTCTGTGAGTACATGTGTCTGTGTGTGTGAATGCATGTCTGTGAGTGTCTGTGTGTGTGAGTGCATGTCAAATAATACTATTGGTAAGTAGGAAAAAATGCGGAAATAGAAAAAAAGAGACTGTTAAGACTCTTATGACGTCTGACCAATATAAATAAATAATATTGGGATAACTGGAAAAGGCAGTGACTATGGGTATCCCGTGTATAAGTACATACACCTCTATCTATACTGGTAGTTCCAAAAGGAATCTTATCCCTGCATTGCCATAAACCACTGTATATCATGAGTGCACACAAGCAATTCACAGCAGTAGTTACAAAAAAGACCTTCTCCCCATAATATGAAAAGATAGAGTACTTGCGCATCCAAAAAGATAATCCGGTCCGTTTCGCCCTGATTTGGGCTTACTCATGGGCTACTGATAATCAATCTTACTCTGGCTTTTAAAGCCCCTATCCTTCCCATTTCCGCTATAAAATGCGTAATCGCGCCATTGCTTCGCTTTGCGTATTGACATCACCACACACCCGGCATTTGCCGGAACACACAACCACTTCACTGGAACGCAAACTCAATCAGTGTAGTGCCAGCACTGAGCGTAGCAACATTTTCACGTGACCTGCTTCCACTAAATGATTGTGAACTCAAAAGATGTCTGCTTTCTAAGATTTAAAGCTTACTTTATATACAATATCATTACAGCTAATCTTCACAATTGGCTTCTCCCAATGCTATGTTACAGCGGTAATCATCAATATTTAAACCAGCAGCTAAATGAATAAACAGTTGAAATGAATGGAATGTATGTGGTAATGCGTATATGATGAAGAGTGCTATGGGAATAAATGAATTAGAGTATCTATGCATGCATGATATGGAAACTAGTGACAAAAATGTGAACGTAAACCAATACCCTAAGAGGAGTATATATAATGTTTGAAAAAATAACAAGTACTGTGTAAATGGAAAAAATATGTGTGTGTGTGAATGTGATGTATATGTAAACTAATGACAAATTATGTGTAAATAAAAAATATATAATGAATGTGTGGGTTTGGTGTGCATGTGAAGGTAAACGGTAAAAATTCTGTGATGCAAAACGGTGCAAGTGTATGAATAATAAAAGAAAAATGGTCTAAAATGCTGTGTGTGAAATGGTGGAAGACCTATCTAAAAAAACAAAACAAAAAAAAACAGGTGTTCCTATGAATGGTGCATAATGAAGGGAAGAAGAAAAAAAACTCATGTCTATAAGACCAGATGAAAAAAAGAAGAAAAAAAAATAACGAAGAAATAAAAAAAGAGAGAAAAAGAACGCCAAGAAAGTCTAAACCACCAATTATAATATATGTCCCTCTATAATGATAACAACTGGGAGGCCTGAGTAAATAAAACGTATTGACAAAAGATTAGTGTTACACGTCCCTTATTCCATCAGATTTAGAGGAGTAGATAATTCTAATCTTGAATATTGGCCCAATAAATAGATTTATTGATCATATTTAAATACTTGATGTAGTTGGACTTATTTACAAAAAAGGAGAATATGCGAAACCTTCATTGAGTCCATAAGGACTTTGCATATTGAGTAAAAAGATCCATTTACTTTCTAACTTCAAAAGGGCTTTATCAATGTTGGTCCTACTGAAATCTGATCAATTGCCAAAAACTTCATAACTTCAGATCTATTGCCATGAAATTGCTTCATATGTCTAGATACAGAAGTGTCCATTTCTTTGGTGACCGTATAGGCATGCTCCAAGATTCGCCTCCTCAATTGATGTGAGGTTTTACCTATATACATCTTTGGACATGGATACGTCATTACGCAGATAACGTGGGTGCAGTTAACAAAAGTCCTAATTAGATATTTTTTGTTGTGAGTGAGTGTTTGTGTGTTTAAATGCATTTCTGAGTGAGTGTCTGAGTGAGTGCATGTCTGTGTGTGTGAGTGCATGTCTGAGTGAGTGTCTGAGCGTGTGAATGCATGCCTGTGAGTGTGAGTGTATGAGTGTGAGTGTATGAGTGTGAGTGTGTGTCTGTGTGAGTGTGTGTCTGTGTGAGTGTGTGTCTGTGTGAGTGCGTGTCTGTGTGAGTGCGTGTCTGTGTGAGTGCGTGAGTGCGTGTCTGTGTGAGTGCGTGTCTGTGTGAGTGCGTGTCTGTGTGAGTGCGTGTCTGTGTGAGTGCGTGTCTGTGTGAGTGCGTGTCTGCGTGTCTGTGTGAGTGCGTGTCTGTGTGACTGCATGTGTCTGTCTACCCCATACCCTACCCCCTTACTCCTTACCCAAACCTTAACTCCTAACCCTAACACCTAACACTAAGGCTGGGGGAGGTCATGTGGCAATTCACTGGGGCTGAGTGAGGTCACAGGGCAATTATATGGTTCTGTGGGGCAATTCTCTGGGTCTGTGGGGCAATTTTCTGTGGTTGGGGGCACTTATCTGGGGCTGAGGGATGTCATGGGGCAAGTCTCTGGGACTGTGGGGTAAAACTCTGGGGCTGTTGGGCAATTCTCTGGGGTTGGTGCTAATTATCTGGGGCTGGGGAGGTCACGGGGCAATTCTCTCATGGGCTGGGTGGATTATCTGGGGCTGGAGGAGGTCACAGGGCAATTCTCTGGGGCCGTGGGGCAATTCTCTGGGGCCGTGGGGCAATTCTCTGGGGCTGGGGGCAATTCTCTGGTGTTGGGGGGGCAATTCTTTGGCGCTGGGGGGCAATTCTCTGTGGTTTTGGGAGGTCATGGGGCAATTCTCTGGGACTGTGGGGCAATTCTTGGGCTGGGGGGCAATTCTCTGGGGTTGGGGAGCAATTCTCTGGTGCTGTGGGGCAATTCTCTTTGGGGTGGGGGCCATTATATGGGGTTGGGGAAGATCATTGGGAAATTCTATGGGGCTGTGGGGCAATTATCTGGGGTTGGGGGCAATACTCTGGGGTTGGTGGAGGTCACGGGGCAATTCTCTGGGGTTGGGGGGAAACTCTGGGGCTGGGGGGCAATTCACTGAGGTTGGGGAGGTCACTTGGCAATTCTCTGGCACTGGGGGGCAATTCTCTGGGGCTGGGGGAGGTCATGGGGAAATTATCTGGGTCTGTGGGGCAATTCTCTGAGGCTTTGGGGCATTTCTCTGTTGTTGAGGGACAATTATCTGGGGCTGGGGGAGGTCACAGGGCAATTATCTGGTCTGTGGGGCAATTCTCTGGGGCTGTTGGTCAATTATCTGGGGTTGGGGCAATTATTTGGGACTGTGGAGATCACAGGACAATTCTCTGGGCCTGAGAAGCAATTCTCTGGGGTTGGGGCAATTATCTGAGGCTGGGGAGGGCTGGGGTTATTCTCTGGGGCTGGGGGGCAATTATCTAGGGTTGGGGACAATTATCTGGGGCTGTGGGGGTCATTGGGCAATTCTCTGGGGCTGTGGGGCAATTCTCTGGGGTTGGAGGCAATTATCTGGGGCTGGGGGAGGTCATTGGGCAATTCTATGGGGCTGTAGGGGCAATTATCTGGGACTGGGAGCAATTCTCTGGACTGGGGTGGTCATGGGGCAATTCTCTAGGGCCGTGGGGCAATTCTCTGGAGCTAGGGGGGAATTATCTGGGGTTGTGGGGCAATTATCTGGGGCTGGGGGCAATCTCTGGGACTGTGGGGCAATTCTCTGGGGTTGGGGGCAATTCTCTGGGGCTGTGGGGCAATTATTTGGGGCTGGGGGAGGTCACTGGGCAATTCTATGGGGCTGTGTAGCCATTCTCTATGGTTGGGGGAGGTCACGGGGCAATTCTCTGGGGCTGGGGGGCAATTATCTTGGGTTGGGGGCAATACTCTGGGGTTGGTGGAGGTCACGGGGCAATTCTCTGGGGTTGGGGGGAAACTCTCTGGGGCTGAGGGCAATTCACTGAGGTTGGGGAGGTCACATGGCAATTCTCTGGCACTGGGGGGCAATTCTCTGGGGCTGGGGGAGGTCATGGGGCAATTATCTGGGTCTGTGGGGCAATTCTCTGAGGCTGTGGGGCATTTCTCTGTGGTTGAGGGACAATTATCTGGGGCTGGGGGAGGTCACAGGGCAATTATCGGGGCTGTGGGGCAATTCTCTGGGGCTGTTGGGCAATTATCTGGGGTTGGGGCAATTATCTGGGACTGTGGAGGTCACAGGACAATTATCTGAGCCTGTGAAGCAATTCTCTGGGGTTGGGGCAATTATCTGAGGCTGGGGGAGGGCTGGGGGCAATTCTCTGGGGCTGGGGGGCAATTATCTAGGGTTTGGGACAATTATCTGGGGCTGGGGGGGGGTCATTGGGCAATTCTCTGGGGCTGTGGGGCAATTCTCTGGGGTTGGAGGCAATTATCTGGGGCTGGGGGAGGTCATTGGGCAATTCTATGGGGCTGTAGGGGCAATTATCTGGGACTGGGAGCAATTATCTGGACTGGGGTGGTCATGGGGCATTTCTTTAGGGCCGTGGGGCAATTCTCTGGAGCTAGGGGGGAGTTATCTGGGGTTGTGGGGCAATTATTTTGGGCTGGGGGCAATCTCTGGGACTGTGGGGCAATTCTCTGGGGTTGGGGGCAATTCTCTGGGGCTGTGGGGCAATTCTTTGGGGCTGGGGGAGGTCACTGGGCAATTCTATGGGGCTGTGGGGCCATTCTCTATGGTTGGGGGAGGTCACGGGGCAAATCTCTGGGGCGGGGGGGGCAATTTTCTGTGGCTGTGGGGCAATTCTCTGGGGCTGGGGGAAGTATCACCTGGGATAAAGATAAAACAATCAGTGAATGAAGGAAAGTAAAGTGTCTGACATCATGTGACTTCCCACAGTAGGACAGACTTCAGGTACTAACTTTTCCCTGGGAATTTCTGGGGGTGTCAACATTGAGAGAAAACAGTTTGCTAAAGCAAGAAAATCAGTAAACTTCAGGCTAACAGTTTAACATTTTTTTAGACACTATAAATTCTCCTCTATCAGAAGCATAATATATATATATATATATAATATATATATATATAATAACCAAGCTCACTTTAATATACCTTTAATGAGAAATGGGATTTTATCGGCATTACTGAAATGTGGTGGGATGAAACTATTGACTGTACTGTTAATCTGGATGGTTATCACCTATTTATTAAAGATAGGGGCAATGGTAAGAGAGGAGGAGGGATTTGTCTGTATGTTAAGCCTGAATTTAAGCCTATAGTCAGAGAAGATATTTATAGTGGAACTAGCGGTTTTGTTGAATGTTTGTGGGTAGAGTTAAATAGTGGAGGAGCAAATTCCAAAAGAATATTAGTAGGAATATGCTATAAACCCCCAAATATAATTGAAAGTGAGGAAATACAATTATTGTTACAGATTAGAAATGCAGCTAAGCATCGGCAAGTTCTAATAATGTGAAATTTTAATTACCCTGAAATAAACTGGATGAATGAGACCAGCAGTTCAGCTAAGGGGAGCAGGTTCTTGAGTACACTCAGGGATCATTATCTGGCCCAGGTTATACAAGAGCCTACTAGAAATGGGGCTATCTTGGATTTAGTTATCACAAATAATATTGATATAGTATCAAATGTTGAAATAGGGCAACCGTTGGGAAACAGTGTTCACAACACAGTCTCATTTGAGATTGAATTAAAAAAAACATTACTGTAAGGGGCCAACAAAAACTCTTAATTTTAAAAGGGCCGATTTTAATGGTCTAAGGGCAGCAATACAACGTATAGCCTGGGACAGAGAACTGATAGGTAAAAACACTGAACATAAATGGACAACGTTCAAATCCTTACTAAATATACATACTTATCACCATATACCATGTGGAGTAAATCACATACAGCGTGGCTTAACAATGATTTAAAGATCAAGCTACGGAGTAAACAACAGGCATTTAAATTATACAAACAAGAGGGGACAAAGACTGCTTTACGGGAGTACAAGGAAATTAACAAGGCTTGCAAAAGCACTATTAGACTGGCTAAAATAGAAAATGAAAAATTTGTTGCAAAGGAGAGTAAGACTAACCCTAAAATATTTTTTAAGTATATTAATTGGAAGAAGGCGAGGAAGGAAGCTATAGGAACATTATAATGTGACACAGGGCGTCTGATAATTAGTGACCAGGAAAAGACAGGTGAGCTAAATAGGTTATTTTCTTCGGTATACACAAGGGAGGTACCAGCAACATAATGGGACTACACTACCTTCATTAAATAACTGGTTAACGCAGGAAGTAATCCAAAAGAGGTTGGAAAAAATAAATGTTAATAAAGCCCCAGGTCCTGATGGAATACATTCAAGGGTACTGAGGGAACTGGGCTCTGTAATAGCAAAACCATTATATCTAATTTTTCAAGATTCACTCAACACAGGGTCTCTACCAGATGACTGGAGAAAGGCAGAGGTGGTACCTATATTTAAGAAGGGAGCAAGAGAAAATCCGGGGAATTATAGACCAGTGAGTTTCACTTCGGTAGCGGGAGAGCTTTTAGAAGGGTTAATAAGGTATAATATACAAGAATATGTCTATTCAAAAAGGATTATAAGTAGGAGTCAACATGGATTTATGAAGGATAGGTCATGTCAAACAAACCTAATTAGTTTCTATAAGGAGGTTAGTAGGAACTTGGATCAAGGCAACTCACTGGATGTAGTCTATTTGGATTTTGCAAAGGCTTTTGATACAGTGTCACATGGGAGGCTTTTGTGCTCATGGATTGAGAGCTGGCTAAAAGACAGCAAGCAAAGGGTTGTTGTAAATGGAACATACTCAGATTGGACTAATGTGGTAAGTGGGGTTCCTCAGGGTTCAGTATTAGGTGCTCTCCTTTTTTACATATTTAATAACGACTTAGAGGTGGGACTGGAAAGTAGTATCTCCATTTTCGCTGATGACACAAAGTTGTGCAAGGTAATTAAATCAGATAAGGATGTGCTTCCCTCCAAAGGGATTTGCAGACAATTGAGGAATGGGCATCTAAATGGCAGATGAGATTTAATACAAATACATGTAAAGTATGCGTCTGGGAAGGAAAAACAGCAATGCAATTTATAATCTTAATGGAGCAAATATAGCGGTATCAGATATTGAAAGGGATTTGGGAGTACTTGTGGACAACCACCTAGGTAACAGTGCTCAAAGCCAAGCAGCAGCTGCAAAGGCAAATAACATATTAGCATGTATTATGAAGGGTATAGAAGCAAGGGAAACAAATATAATTCTGTCACTGTACAAATCCCTAGTATGAATATGGAGTACAATTATGGCTACCACTTCATAAAAAGGACATTTTAGAGCTGAAAAAGGTACAGAGGAGGGCAAAAAAACTAAGGGGAATGGAGAGGCTAAGTTATGAAGAAAGACTAACCAAATTAAACTTATTTTCTCTAGAAAAAAGGTGTCTAAGAGGAGATATGATTAAATACATGCAGGATCAGTATAAAGATTTGTCAAGGGAGCTTTTTGTGCCAAGAGGTTTTCAACAGACAAGAGGACATTCCTTGAGGTTAGAAGTAAAAAGATTCCACCTTAAAGAAAAGGGTTCCTCACAGTTAGGGTGGTTAATCTGTGGAATTCTCTACCAGAGGAGGTGGTGACAGTGGATTCGATAGATAACTTTAAAAGGTGACTGGATTTATTTCTAATTAAAAAGGGAATTCAGGGTTATCCTGGATAATTAGAGAGAGAGTATTGATTCAGGGAGAAATCCGATCGCCAGTATCTGGGGTCAGGAAGGAATTAATTTTATTTTTCCCTTTGAGATGATTGGCTAAGTTTTACTTGTGTTTTTTTTTTTCTCTTTGCCTTCCTCTGGATTTATTAATAATTAAAAAAAAAAAAAATAGTTGATTAATAATGAATTAACAATGAATTAACAATTAATAATTAATAACTAATCCGCATATCAGAGGAGATCTTAAAAGGTTGAAATTGATGGACTGAAAGTCTTTTTTCAATCATAATTACTAGGGCCCTCATTCAATTGCGATTTGGCCAATTGAATAGGGCTCTAAATAAGCACATAGCATATTTATTTTAAAGAAGTTTTTAGTTAGTGAAAACCTTGCTTTTGCATAGATGCTTACTAACTAAAAACGTATTTAAAAAATATATGTTATGTGCTAATTTAGAGCCCTATTCAATTGGCCAAATTGCAATTGAATGAGGGTCTATGTAACTATGTATATTGGGGGTAACCATTAGTGTGCTGCGAGCGCCTTTAAGAACCTGCTGCGGGAAAACCCCATAATTCCCTGGGCGTGAATTTTGAATTCAAGCCTGCGGCAGGAAATTTAAGTGCCGCAGATGCTGCGGGGGTTCCTGATCAAGACCCCTGCAGCAAGACAAGGGGTTAATGTGGGGAACCTGCAGGGGTCCCGACCGGACCCCTGCAGCAAGGGTTAATGTGTGCACATTAAAGGGGTCCCAATGGGGACCCCTGCATTTTAGGGTTAATGTGTGCACCCTGCAGGAGTCCCATTCGGACCCCTGCATTTTAGGGTTAATGTTAGGACACTGCAGGGGTCCTGTTTGGACCCCTTCATTATAGGGTTAATGTGTGCACCCTGCAGGAGTCTCGAAGGACCCCTCCAATATAGGTGTGATGTAGGGACACTGCAGGGGTCATGATCGGGTTCCCTGCAGCCAGCGGAGGGCCTAATTGGAGTCGTTGCGAGGGCTTCACAGCCCTTGCAACGGCTCCAGGGTGGAAGAAAGCTGCGGCGGTTTTTAATTGTTTTGCAGGGTTGGTGGAGGGGTGATCGGAGGATTTGAATAGGGATGGGGGGTTTCTTGCGGCCGAATCTCTTGCAGCTGCGTGAGATTAAAGGCTTTCCCTGCAGTAAGTTGCGGTGGGGGAAAGCAGGGCGCCGGCCACAAGGGATTAGAATAGCTAAGTAGCTTGCGGCCATCCCTTGGGGGCAAGCAGCTCCTACGGCCATCATTAGAATGAGGCCCTCTGATTGCTTCTTAGGACCTTTGTTTTGAACCTTTGGCCCTCTCTTTTCTGGCTGAACCAGAGTTTGTTAATAGCACTGAAGTGAGATCTTATCTACATATAACATCCCTCACAGGGGAGTATCAGAAATAATTCTTATTTCCTCTTCAGTTAAATAAATTGAATGTAATAGTTACATATTAAGGACTGTTCGTTTACATTTTCGAAAAAAAATGCCCATTATGAAGTGAAGTTGATCAAAATAATCCAGTATTAATAAAATACAACAGTAGTCCGTTATGTACTAATTATTAAGTTGAAACATTTTATGTAATATTATATATTTTGCATTTATTTTTAAATTTTAAAATTTCATTTAAATTGTTTTAAAATGTTGGTGGAAATGATAATAAGTTTGACAAACTCAAATAAATTGAACAGACATTTAAAAATTATGTCTAGATGCATATATCCTATTATATTATGGAAAAAAAATATTTACATGGCTCCTGAGCAAAGATACTCACTTTTGCTTCAGATCATTGATTTGCAGATACAGCTCCTCATCATTTACTTCGTATGGTGCAATCATATGGTTCTCCATGCTGGCGAAAGCATAGATGATATGGGTGCATAGATCAGGATCTACATCAGCTGGCCAGTACGTGGCTGGACCTGGACGGTACTGGGACCAGTTGGTGAAGTAACAGACAAGTTTGTAGGCAGAGCCTGGATAGTGAAGAGAGCTTATACAATTTATCACATAGTTGATATATAACAAATATACAATTAAAAGGCCACTGTGAAATAAAATATATATATGTACAAAATCTTTGAATTTGAAGTGCATATTTAATCACAAAAAAGTCATAAAGCCAGCTTTAAATTAGAAAAAAAATAAATGTTGATGACTCTGCTGGGCCCTGGAGGATTTCATGATATATAGGTAGAAGTTGTGTGTGAGAGAGGCATTTGCATTTCTAGAAAGCCGTGGTTGCATCTATTGATGCAACCTGCTTGCTTCTCGACCTGTGAGGAGTAAGGGTGTGGTGTCAATTTTAAATTCATCTAATTCTCTAACACAGCATCTTGACTTCTCTTTAATGCCTTATTCCACACCCCTCCTTCCAATGATTACTATGATTACAAAAAAACCCAGCCCCGTTATCCAGCTCTCAGGATGTAATCTAACAAACACAAAATTGATTATTTTACTCATAAACAGAGTTTTCAAAAATTTAGATTTTTCAGGATTTTTTTTATGTCCATTACTTAAACAGTTGCTAATGTTAGTTCTGTACATACTTCACAAACAAGTTGCACTTTAATAAAAAATAAAAAGATGCAAAGTAAAAAAGAAGGTGATTTTTTTTCTGATACATGAAAGGTTTATGGATATTTAAAAGGTCTCCAAGGTGTAAACACATATAGCCCCTCTTTCCTTATGACTACTCACCTAGCTGCAGCACTGCCAACAAACCTAAGGACGATTAGAGGAGTGGGTCAGTGAAAACAAGACATTATTATTCTCTACTTAGATAAAAGAAAAGGGTGATTAAAATACCAGTGTATGCAAATAATTAAAATCATGAGGATAGAGGGAGGTCCTTTTCATGCAATTTATGTATGAAATTCCCAACTTTCCAGCTCAGTTATCTTACATTTCCACATAGAATTTATAATAACGACTAACTGTACTTATATTTATTTATATGTGAACTTTTCATGTATGCAATAACTTTTGCTGTATCGCTTTAAGCTACAGAGCAGCAGCCCTCTAACTATAGTGTCCAGGTCTAAAGTAGAATTAGGCAATAAATGGACCTAGACTTAAGTCGGTATCCTCCGTTCATTTTTACATCTTTGTCATTATTTTTACTATCTGTTCCTCCAGAGCCTTCCAAATATTTTTGCTTTAAATGTTGTTCTACAACATAATGTTAATATGCATTTGATATGCTATTATATTAAATTATTTGTGTCTGCAAAAATATGGATTCTGTGTCTTGATTTAATTCTCACAAACATATCTGGAACTTTTTGAACTTTGTAAATGTACTATTCCTTGTCTAAAGTATAAAACGTCTAGACATATCTTGACTATTTCTGATATAAATTATAATATTTCTAGATATAATGTATCTTGACCATTCTTGGTCTAAAGTATAACAATTGAAAGTTGTATACATTATAGACTCCTTTTAATACAACAAAAACATTTCTAATGTATAAAATATATATTTTTTAATTGCATGATGTCACAATCAGAATCAAGTGCTCCTTTAAACTTTTCTGTAATAAATAAATAATACTTAGTATATGTTTTAAATGTGTTTACTCTCCTTGGATGTAGTATGTGGACATTGTGACTAGTGGTCAGTCACTGCCATCAATCACTCACCCGCCCAGAACAGCATGGTCCTCATGTCTCCGTCCGTCTCAGCACTGACCACAGAATCACAATGCCCCTTTATAGCTGGTATCGATGTGGGAACAACACAGCTGGGAGCAGCAGATATAAGTGATTCCAAAATCCACACAACAAACTCAATTACAGTATAAACAGATTTATCATGGTTAATGACCAAATTGAGGGGCAGCAGAGTGAATGACAAATCAGAGCCCTTTTCTATAAATCAGCTGTTTCAGAATAAACCACCTCCTGCCCTTTTATATAATCCTTTGCTACAATTAACCTTGGAGGAAGTGATATGAGAAATAGAGCATCTAAGAGTTGTGTTAAACAATATCTATATTTTGCATTTGTAGTGTATGAAGTAGTGTTAGGTTCTTTCTGGAGTTGAAATACTTATTCATGATTACCAGAATGTATTTTATCTACTCTTCCATTTTGTTGTTTGACTTGTCCATTGGTTGATTTCTGTATAATTTAGCCTTTTTGTTAGATTCATTTTAGTTCTGTTCATTATTTTTGGTGATGAGGGGTAGTCAACCTGGTCCCTAACGCCCACTAGAGGGTGATTCAAGCTTTCATGGTGGGCGGTGGTGTAATCTCTAAGTGACATCGCTGATGAGTGAAGTCACACACAGGAGACCCGCAGCCCCACGCTTGGCTGATTGGAGAGTAAGTGAGAGAGCCCAAAGACAGACGTCAGGACTGGATCACTATCTAGTAAGTACAGGGTGACACATACCAAGGGTCATATGATTTATTTAACCAGAAATGAGATAGGATAAATTGAGTTCCTGCGGCACAGGGGGGCAGTACGGGAATGTTACCATCAAAAGTGGGCGGTATGTATTAAAAGGTTGTGGACTTCTGGTCTAACCCAAGGTAGTTTATAGTAGCCGAGTTCTGCAGAGGCACGGAACCCTACGTAGTGACATCACCATTCCGACTACCCTGCCTCTGCAGAAGGACGCGCAGAAGCAGGGAGACAGGATGAACTGAAGAAGAAGAGCATATAACGGTAAGCCTGAGGAGATCTGGAAGGTGGGAAGGCTGAGGGGATCCGGAGGGGGTCCTGAGGGGTTTCGGAGAGCCCAAGGGGGGGGAAAAAGAGGCAGGGGAGGGAGAGAGGGGGCAAAGAGAGACAGGGGATGGAGGGGGGGCAAAAAGAGAAAGGGGAGGGAGAGAGGGGAGAAAGAGAGACAGGGGAGGAAGAGAGGGGGCACAGAGAGACAGGGGAAGGTGAGATGTGGCAAAGTGGGGAGAGGGGAAGGAGAGAGGGGGCAAAGAGAAAGAGGATAGTGTGGGATGGGGCAAAGAGAGACAGGGAAGTGAGAGAGGGGGCAATGACAGGGGAGGGAGGGGGGGAGAGACACAGGGGAGGGAGAGGGGGGGAAGAAACACAGGGAAGGGAGAGGGGGGAGAAAAAAATGTTTAAACTCCATCATGACGTCATTTTTGATGGGCAAGTCGATAGTAAACAAATACGATTCTCCACAAATAGACATAGAATGATGTTACACAGAGCATGGTGAAGACATGGGTACAAAGTAATGATACAATAAAACATAGCAGTGAAGGCAGGAGTGAGAAAAGTATTGTTCTAGAAATGGTTACTCTTATTGAAATTTGGCTCATATAATTGATTGCTGGTTTAATAAAAAAAGGTATTACTTTTTTTTAAAAATGAAGAGCGGCCAGTAGACTGGAAAAGGACAGCCTACATCCCAATCTTAAAACAAAACTTTAAAAAAACGCAGTGTCAGAGAATGGTCAAATTATGGAACAATTTCACTCATTTCACATGCCAGCAAGGTAATGCTTAAGATCTTGCAAGCAAGGCTCCAATAATCTATGGACTAAGATCTATCAGATGGGCAAGCTGGGTTTCTCAGAGGCAGAGGCAGAAGAGATCAATTTGCCAGTGGATAGTAGAGAAAGCAACAGAGTTCCAGAAAAACATTTACCTTCTTCATAGATTATTCTAAAGTTTATGAGCCTCCTTCAATTGCAAGCCCACAGATTGCATCCTACATGTCTGCGGTCTTGAGATTTGCTACAAGTGATTCAATTGAACAAGGCCGCAACTAACAGGCCAAAAGTGGAAACCGTAAACCATGCAGACGTATGTAGCATTTCAGAGCGTGATCCAGGTCAATTAAGCAAGGCCAAAACTACAAATTTGGAAACAGCCAATAGAAAATAAGACCGTCACCATGAAGTCAGTAAAACAGTAACACATCAATCAATTAAGGTTACGAAGTCTAATATGTGATCAGACTCGCAATCCGACAATGTACAAAATAATAAAAACAAATGCCAATACTGTTCTAATACATGTGGGTGGCTTGATTTGTATTAACTCATTGATTCTAAGGTATATATCGATAAGATTGATAAAACACCAAAATAAAACAGAAAAAAAAAATTCTAATGCAGATTTGCGAGCTTTCCACGTCTTTAAAAGTGCTGTACTGACTTAAACCTGTGCGAGTCCTATCTGGTACCCGCTGAATTTTCTTCTATATTTGCCATATATGGGTGTGAAAACATTTGCAGGCTTGAGGAATTGTAGCAATTGAATATTTGCGATTTTAGCGATTGTAATTTTTGCGGGCTTGAAAGATCAAAAGCTTAGATGTGGTGTAAGCTACGTCTGTAACAACCGCAATGCTTTTCAGCCTGTAACCCGTAATTCCTTTGCAAATCACAAAAAGACGCAAGTTGAATAGAAAATTAGTTTACGGGCTACATTACGGGCTCCCGTAAACAACAATTGCTCAGTTGATTCAAGGCCTATGACTGTGTGGATCATAACATATTAATAAACAAACATATGTTTATTAATACAATCTCTCGGTACAATCTCTACAGTAGGGATGGATTGCACCTTAATGATGAGGGAGCTTTTGTACTAGGGGATAGGATGGTAGAAAGGCTGGAGGAGTTTTTAAACTAGTATGTGGGGGGGGAGGGACTAGATATAATTAATGGGGTAGAAAGTGTAGAGGGTATAAGGGATGAATTAACAACTCATAGGGGAGCAGATGGGGGGAGGGGTAGTATAGTCAATAGGGAGGTAGTACTAAGCAATTCAAGTACAGTGGCAGGCACTTCAGAACTACAGACTCATAGCATAAGGTGTGTGCTTGCTAATGCCAGAAGCTTGCCAGGAAAAATGGGAGAGTTAGAATTATTAGCAATTAATGAAAAATGGGATTTAATAAGCATTACCAAAATGTGGTTGAATGAATCTCATGACTGGACTTTTAATCTGGATGGTTATAACCTATTTAGGAAAGATAGAGGCAATGGTAAACGAGGAGGAGGGATTTGTCTGAATGTTAAGCCTGAATTCAAGGCTATAGCCAGAGAAGATATTTATGGTGGACCTAGTGATAAAGTTGAATGTTTGTGGGTAGAGTTAAATAGCGGAGCAGCAAATTCCAAAAGAATATTAGTAGGAGTATGCTATAAACCCCCAAATATAGCTGAAAGTGAGGAAATACAATTATTGTTACAGATTGGAAATGCAGCTAAGCACGGGCAAGTTCTAATAATGGGAGATTTTAATTACCCTGAAATAAACTGGATAAATGAGACCAGCAGTTCAGCTAAGGGGAGCAGGTTCTTGAGTACACTCAGGGATCATTATCTGGCCCAGGTTATACAGGAGCCTACTAGAAATGAAGCTATCTTAGATTTAATCATCACAAATAATATTGATATAGGATCAAACGTTGAAATAGGGCAACCTTTGGGAAACAGTGATCACAACACAGTCTCATTTGAGATTGAATTAAAAAAATATTTTAAGGGGCCAACAAAAACTCTTAATTTTAAAAGGGCAGATTTTAACAGTCTAAGGACAGCAATACAAAGTATAGACTGGGACAGAGAACTGATAGGTAAAAACACTGAACATAAATGGACAACATTTTAATCCTTACTAAATATACATACACATCGGCATATATGGTGTGGGAATAAAAGTAAAAGGAGTAAATCACAACCCATGTGGCTTAACAATGATTTAAAGATCAAGATACGGAGTAAAAAACAGGGTTTTAAATTATACAAACAGGAGGGGACAGAGACTGCTTTACGGGAATACAAGGAAATCAACAAGGCTTGCAAAAGCGCGATTAGACTGGCTAAAATAGAAAATGAAAAATGTATTGCAAAAGAGAGTAAGACTAACCCTAACATATCTTTTAAGTATATTAATGGGAAGAAGGTGAGGAAGGAAGCTATAGGAACATTAGAATGTGAAACAGGCTGTCTGAAAATTAGTGACCAGGAAAAGGCAGATGAGCTAAATAGGTTCTTTTCTTCGGTATACACAAGGGAGGTACAAGTGGTGGGGACACTGCAACATAATGGGGCTACACTACCTTTGCCAAATAATTGGTTAACACGGGAAGTAATCCAAAAGAGGTTGGAAAAAATAAATGTTAATAAAGCCCCGGGTCCTGATGGAATACATCCAAGGGTACTAAGGGAACTGCGTTCTGTAATAGCCAAACAATTATATTTAATTTTTCAAGATTCACTCAACACAGGGTCTCTACCATATTCAAGAATATGTCTATTTGAACAGGATTATAAGTAGGAGTCAACATGGATTTATGAGGGATAGGTCATGTCAAACAAATCTAATTAGTTTCTATGAGGAGGTTAGTAGGAACCTGGATCAAGGCAACTCAGTGGATGTAGTCTTTTTTGATTTTGCAAAGGCTTTTGATACAGTGCCACATGGGAGACTATTGGGCAAACTAAGGGATACAGGAATTGCAGTAAATATCTGCTCATGGATTGAGAGCTGACTAAAAGACAGGAAGCAAAGGGTTGTTGTAAATAGAACAGACTAATGGTAAGTGGGGTTCCTCAGGGTTCAGTATTAGGTCCTCTCCTTTTTAACATATTTATTAATGACTTAGAGGTAGGATTGGAGTGTGGGGTCTCCATTTTTGCTGATGACACAAAGTTGTGCAAGGTAATTAAATCAGATAATGATGTGCTTTCCCTCCAAGGGGATTTACATAAAATTGAGGAATGGGCATCTAAATGGCAGATGAGATTTAATACGAATAAATGTAAGGTTATGCATCTGGGAAGGAAAAATAGCCATGCAATTTATAATCTTAATGGAGCAAATCTAGGTGTATCAGATATTGAAAGGGATTTGGGAGTGCTTGTGGACAACCACCTAGGTAACAGTGCTCAAAGCCAAGAAGCAGCTGCAAAGGCAAATAAAATATTAGCATGTATTAAGAAGGGTATAGAAGCCAGGGAAGCAAATATAATTCTGCCACTATACAAATCTCTAGTACGCCCTCATTTGGAATATGGAGTACAATTTTGGGCACCACTTCATAAAAAGGACATTTTAGAGCTGGAGGTCTAATTCTCATTGGCTGCTCCATGTTGGAGTGGGGAATTAAAAGTTGCCTTTTTTCACAAACCCAGTTAATGTTTCATGCTACCTTTTTGTTTAACTCCAAATAAATGTTCACCTCAGTCCCTCTTTTACTTTTACTAATATACAGCCTTATTAAAATGTGATTCAGTAAATTTAAAAGGGCTCTATTTAAGCATACAGCATATTTTTTTTACAGAAGTTTTAAGTTAGTGAACTTCTATCCAAAAGCAAGGTGACCACTAGCTAAAAACTTCTGTAAATAAAATATGCTGTGTGCTTAATTAGAGCCCTTTTAAATTTACCAAATCACAATTTAATAAGGCTGATAGTAATTAAGGTTGAAAAAAAGACTTTGAGTCCATCAAGTTCTACATTTTTAGATCTCTTCTCATCTCTGCAATATGCGGATAAGTTGTTTATTGATCCTGAAGGAAAAAGCCTATTAATACATTGCCAGAAAAAAAACTTACTAACCCCAGATACTGGCGAACAGATTCCTCCCTGGATCAATACTCCCTCTCTAATTATGCAGGATAAACCCAAATGTTCTTTTTTATTCAAAAATATATCAAATCCTTTTTTAAAGTTATCTATCGAATCTGCTGTCACCACCTCTTTTGGTAGAAAATTATTTTTCCTTTGAACCTTAAGGAATGCCTCTTATTAAATTAAAGCCTCTTGGCACAAAAAGTTTACTTGACAAATACTTATATTGACCCTGGATGTATTTATATAAGGTAATAATATCCCCTCTTAAACTTTAATTTGAAGTTTAAAGTTTAATTTGATTAGTTTTTCTTCATAGCTTAGCCCCTCCATTCCCCTTATTAGTTTTGTTGCCATTCGCTGTACTTTTACCAGCTTTAAAATGTCATTTTTACGAAGTGGTGCCCAAAATTGTACTCCATATTCCCAATGAGGGCATACTAGAGATTTGTATAGTGGCAGGTTTATATTTGCTTGCCTTGCTTCTATACTTTTCTTAATAACTTTACTAACTTTATTAGTATTAAATCTCATCTGCCATTTAGTTGCCCATGTCTATAATTTATGCAAATACCTGTGGAGGGAAAGTACATCATTTCCTGATTTAATTACCTTGCACAACTTTATGTCATAAGCAAAAATGGAGACAGTCTTACTCCTATGTCATTAATAAATATGTTAAAAAGGAAAGGACCTAATACTGAACCCTGATGAACCCCGCTTACCACATTAGTCCAATCTTCCTATCTTCCTGTCTATCAGCCAGCTCTCAATCCATGCACAGATATCTACTGCAATTCGTTTATATCTTAGTTTGCACAATAGTTTTTCATGTGGTACTGTATCATAAGTCAAGTTCGTACTAACCTCCTCATAGAAAAGAATTAGATTTGTTTAACATGACCTATCCCCCGTAAATCTGTGTTAACTCCAATTTATAATCTTGTTCAAACTCACATATTCTTGTATACTATCTCGTATTAAACCTTCTAAAATCTTTTCCACTACAGAAGTGAGGCTTACATGGATTTGCTCTTGCTTCCTTCTTAAATATACTGTAGATATCACATCTGCTTTTCTCCGGTTTTCTGCAACCCTGAGTTGAGTGATTGTTGAAAAAGATATAATGGTTTGGTTATTACAGAACCCAGTTCTCTTAGTACCATCAAATGTATTCCATCAGGACTTGAGGCTTTTTTTAACATTAATTTTTTCAGGCCTCTTCTGGATTTTCGAATTTGGATTTTGGAAGGTAGTGTAGCCCCATTATGTTGTGGTGTCCCACCCACAGGTACCTCCCTTGTACATACCAATGAAAATAACTTATTTAGCAGATCTGCCTTTTCCTGGTAACTAATTATCAGATGGCCTGAGTCACATTTTAATGTTCCTATAGCTACCTTCCTAGCCTTTTTCCCATTAATATATTTAAAAGATTATTTTAGGGTTAGTCTTACTCTGCTTTGCAGCTACTATTTCATTTTCTATTTTAGCCAGTCTTTTGCAAACCTTGAACTCACATAAAGCAGTCTCTGTCCCCTCGTTTTTGTATAATTTGGATGCCTGTTTTTTACTCTGTTTCTTTATCTTTAAATCATTGTTAATCCACATCGGATGTGATTTACTCCTTTTACTTTTGGTCCCACATGGTATATGGGAAAAAGTATGTATATTTAGTAAGGATTTGAATGCTGTCCTTTTATGTTCAATATTTTTACTCATCAGTTCTCTGTCCCAGTCTATACGTTGTATTGCTGCCCTTAGACCGTTAAAATCTGTTGTTGACCCCTTACAGTTTTGCTATTTTAATTCAATCTCAAATTAGACTGTGTTGTGATCACTGGGAACAAGTTGTGATGTTTGATGTAAATTTAAGTGTCTAAAGCCCCTGTATTCATTTATGCATGTATCTTCCACCATAGTCTGCGATGATTGCCGTCTGATCAGCTGGACAACGAGGAGCCCCATCCCGATTCATACTACTGTACATTGTTCCCTTAGAACTATTATATTTTCTAAAGTATAGTTTACTCACTACATTTAAACTAATCTTCAAGATCAAAGATACAGTACTATCATTTACTGCTTTAATGTTATATTTTCCTCAGTAGCCACAGTGGCACCTCTTCACTCCAATAATATTTATAGGCTTCTGCTCTTATTTCTTGTCTGAAATTGAGACTACAATATTTTCGGATATTCACCCACAGTTGCTCCTCGGTCATTCACATCTCCATCTCAAATTTAGATTTACATTAAACTTTTGATTTTTTTAATCAGATAAATGTGAATTTAACCTCCAAGGTGTGAAAAACACTATATTGTTAAACACAAGGGGTTATGAAAAAAGAAAGAAAAAGAACACCTATTCAAAGTTACAAGCCCTGAAATAAATTTTAAAATCTAACTTTTATTTGTATTCTAAAAAAAAAAAAATTATAGTGAATCCAAACAAAAGTTATATTGTAACATTTATTTCAGAGCTTGTAACTCTGAATAAGTGATCTTTTTCTTTTTTTGGTTTATGATTTCTTCATAACCCTCTATAGTTAGCATGAGAATGATATGGAAGGAGTCATAATACAAGCAGTAGTAAAAGTGCATATAAATCACAGAGGAGGCAATAGACTACTTAAATTAAGAAGAGCAAATGGATTCATAAATTAGAAAAAACAGAAGGCCTTAACATAGAAATTAATCTGGCTGCATTTTTTCCTGCCTTTTAACAAGGATAGCTTTGTATCAACCACAAAATCTACTTTTTTTAATTTTAGATTTTAATTGTATTCTATTTACATTTATTTTTATCATGTAGTTACACCTCACATTGACCCCTATTCAACTGAGCATCGTAGGAAACGGGCGCCAGCAATGGAGCCGTAATCTAATTTGCTATTCAATTGGAGTCTTATTGCAGGTTCTAAATGGGTTACGGGTTACGGCTGCGAAATCCTTATGGTTGTTACAACAGTAACTTTATAGCCCATCTAAGCCTTTGATCTGACAAGTCTGCAAGGTTTACAATCGCAAATCGCTATTCAATTGCTACGATTCCGCATGCGTTCAAACCCGGCAAATGTAGATGAAAATCCTACGGGTTCCATCTAGGACCCGCAAGGGGGTTAAAGAGATGTATATAGCACTATACATGCAAATATATAATCAATACTGTACTGTAAAATACAGGTTAGGCGACATTAGAATTAATTGTACTACAATCTCAAGCCCGCGAATCGGCAATGAAATTTTTTATTTTTACAGGTTTATTTTGTGCTCTATTACTCTCAGGAATCAAGAGGTTAATACGCATCAGGCCACCGACATGAACTAGACCTCTGTGTTCATTCACTTTCATTGATTTGCACATTGCTGTTTTACTGGTATGGTTGACATCTAAACCGGATGTCAGATTGACATCATGCTGAGGATCTAATTTCCTATTGGCTCAGTCTCAGAAGACAGTTATGGGTTTGCATTGTAAACCATGATCAAGCTTTTCACCAATACATATGAAGGGAGGGTTTTCCATTTCCGGAGTTGGCCAGCGATTTGCAAGCTTGTCCAAATGAATAGCACCGGATTTGTAGCAGAGGGTGAGCCCGCAGCAGGCCCTCAGACATATACCGCGAGATGCAGGCTTTTAATTGAATGAGTCTCTTTATATTTATATTATTTATATTTCATTATCAGAAATATTATATTTTTTAGCTATTTGGCTTACATGCTTCATAGTTTATTTCCCTAAATCCTCCTGACTCATGAGATCGATTATGTATACATATGTATGTGTATTCTTCTTTATTTATTTTTGTATTGTTTATCATTTTATTCACTTTTCATCCCATCCTGTTATATAGCAGTGTTATTATATATATATATATATATATATATATATATATATATATATATATATATATATATTAATCCTTCATATGTATTTTAGGCATTATGTATCTCTAATTAATACTCCCTTAATCAACAGTTTATACAAGCCACTTGTGAGTACTGGATCTTCATCTATGCATACAATATTATATTTATGTAATATCGTCATTTACTTTCTCTTCCTCCCAGGAGACACTCTAGACAAATTTATTTTATTTTACTCATACTTATTTATTCCATACTATTCCTTACTATTAACATACCTTATTCCATTTGAGGTTCTTAAATGTGAGTGCAAAAGTTTACTTTCATTGATATGTTTTATCTGTTTATGAATAAATATTGATTGATCTCTTGCACTTTTTTTCTCCCCCATATACCCTTCTTTTTTCTTTATTAAGGGGGGGGAAAGAATTCCTTCCTGACCCCATTAACTGGCGATTGGATTACTCCCTGGATTAATATTTTGCATTGAATGATACGTTTAAATTGTATAATAAAAGCTCCTCCTCCTCTTAACATGAACTTTGAAATGTATTTAATTAAACAACTTGGGCCTTTTTTCAAAAACATAGTAACATTATAAACAGTAACATAATGAAATAACATTTAAACTGTAATTGTTGTAAAATGCAAGCAAAGTGTTTTGTGGGGCTAATCATGGTAAGAGGCTACTTCCATAAAATTATAATTTGTTATTTTGTTGTTGCTGATTTTTGATGGTTGACATTTCGTTGTTATTGTTGTAATTAGAGAAAATTCCACATAGAGTTTCCTATGGGAAATAGTGGTTCTCTAAAAAGACATTAAATTTTGTCCGCGACGTGTAACCACTGTATGTTTTTTGCCATTTTATAGAGTTTCTTATGGAAATAGTGGTGCTCTAAAAAGAGTGTGAGTGACATAAATGTAATTCTGGAAATGAAACCACTGTTCTCTATATATTTTGTTGTTTGTTGTTGTACATTTGTTGTAGAAATTCCATTATTTTTTTTTAAAGGCACATAGAGTTTCCTATGTGAAATAGCGGTCCTCATAAAAGAGTCCCAGAGATATCTCTATTTTTTCCTGGAAGTAAAACCACTGCTCTCTATGTTTTTTGCCATTTTATAGAGTTTCTTATTGAAATAGTGGTCCTCTAAAAGGAGCTCGAGTGACTAAAAAGTTAGTCCTCGAAATTAAACCACTGTACTCTATTTTTTTTTTTTTCTTTCATCAGAAATTATCATAGATTTAAAAAATGTTTAGGTCTGTGCCATGTCTTGTATTGTTATATGTTGTTGAAATAAAGTTATAATACTTCATAGTAGACAATGTTTTTTGTAAAAATGCGTCCATCATCTAATAAATCACCTTGACTTTCATTGTTTTCATTGTAAACTTTAATAGCCTCTGGATTCTTGCATCTTGAGAATGCAACATACAGCTGTCCATGTGCAAATACTGGTTCTTCTAAAAAGATACCAACAGATTTGAAAGTTTGTCCTTGTGATTTATTAATGGTCATGGCTAATGCCATGATGATGGGAAATTGTCTCCTTTGAAGTACAGAAGGGAGGCTACTTTCTCTTGGTGCCAAATCTATTCTTGGCATGAAAACACTCTCTCCTTTATGGGTACCAGTTAGCATTTCAGCATGTATGAAATGGTCCTTTAATTCTTGAACAATTAATATGGTCCCATTACATAGGCCTTTTTTGGGGTTCATATTTCACAGTAACATGACAATTGCACTATTTCTTTAGCTGCAAAATATGTGGCGGCATTCCAGAGGGAGTTTATGAGTTAATGAATTCAGTTGAAAAGTTTGTCTGACTTTCTTGGTCATCACCAAGTACAGAATCAGCACTGTGATGATTTTTTTGTGGTGTATTGATTTTTTTTAATATTCCATTATTGAGGAGTAATCCATTCTTATTTTTGCATGTTAGTATTACTTTGTTGGCAAGCTCTGCGTAGTCCTCGTTATTTATTGTAGTTTGGAATATAGCTGATGAGATCCTGTTTGCAAATCATATGAGCTGGGATCTGTACAGTGTCATCGGGTAAATTTTGTATTCGCTCTGTTTTTCCTTCTCCAATTTTAGTGAGCCAATCATTGAAATCATTTTCTCCTTCTGATCTCATATTTTGTTGTAATTGAAGATGGGTAAATAGTTTCCATAGTGTACTTGACTTTATACATGTTTCGACAATGTCGGTTCCATTTCCATGAACAACGACAGGTAATGTTTGTCTAAAATCGCCACCTAACAACATTACCTTTCCACCAAATGGAAAAGTATTATCCATGACTTCACGTAGCAAACTGTCAATATATTGTAGAGCATGGCATGACATCATTGTAGCTTCATCTATTATAATTAATTTACTTTTTTACATTTTTTTTGCTTCTAAAGAATTCATTAGAATATCCGACACTGATGTTTCCAAGATAGGAACTGGCAGTTTAAATCCACTATGCACAGTTCTTCCACCTTCTAACAAAAGTGCGGCAATTCCAGTGTTGCAAATGCCAGCGCTATTTGACCTTGTGCTCGAACAAAACTCATCAATAAATTATATAGATAAGTTTTTCCTGATCCACCAGGTCCATCCAGATAGAAATAACGCTCTTTGAGCATGTCATCATCTAGGGCATTTTTGATTGCATTAAATGCTTGCAATTGTAATGTATTTAAAGTTGAAAGTCTTTCTTCTGTTCTTTCTGTTTGGAGTTGAGTGTCATAGTCTCCAAAGTTTATGTCTAGTGATGTCGCGAACATAAAATTTTCGGTTCGCGAACCGCGAACGCGAACCGCTGCAAATGTTCGCGAACCAGCAAACCGCCATAGACTTCAATGGGCAGGCGGGTATTTTAAAACCCACAGGGACTCTTTCTGGCCACAATAGTGATGGAAAAGTTGTTTTAAGGGGACTAACACCTGGACTGTGGCATGCCGGAGGGGATCCATGTCAAAACTCCCACGGAAAATTACATAGTTGATGCAGAGTCTGGTTTTAATCCATAAAGGGCATAAATAACCTAACATCCCCCTCCATCATCATCCTCCCCTGTATCTCTTTTCCCCCTACCTCATCATCCTCTCCTGTGTCTCTTTCCCCACTTCCTCATCACCCTCTCCTGTGTCTCATCCCCCTCCCTCATCATCCTCCCACCTCCCTCATCATCCTCCCCTGTATCTCTTTACCCCCTCCCTCATCATCCTCCCCTGTGTCTCTTACCCCTCCATAATCATCCTCCCCTGTGTCTCTTTCCACCCTCCCTCATCATCCTCCCCTGTGTCTCTTTTCCCCCTCCCTCATCATCTTCCCCTGTGTCTCTTCCCCCCTCCCTCATCATCCTCCCCTGTGTCTCTTTCACCCCTTGCTCATCACCCTCCCCTGTATCTCTTTCCCCCCTCCCACATCATCCTCCCCTGTGTCTCTTCCCCCCTCCCTCATCATCCTCCCCCCTCCCTTGATGATAAGGGGGGGAAGAGACACAGGGATAAGTGTGAGAAGTGTTAGGGTAAGGGGTGTTAGGGATAAGGGTGAGGGGGTTAGGTGTTAGGGTGAGGGGTGTTAGGGATAAGTTTGATGGGTGTTAGGGTAAGGGATGTTAGGGTTAGGTGTTAGGGTAAGGGCTGTTAGGGATAAGTGTAAGGGGGTATTAGGGTTAGGTGTTAGGGTGAGGGGTGTTAGGGATAAGTGTGGGGAGTGTTAGGTCTTAGGGATAAGTGTGAGAATGTTAGGGTTAGGTGTTAGGTTGATGGGTGTTATGGACAAGTGTAACGGGTGTTAGGGTTAGGGTAAGGGGTGTTAGGGATAAGTGTGATGCGTGTTAGGGTAAGGGATGTTAGGTTTAGGTGTTAGGGTAAGAGCTGTTAGGGATAAGTGTAAGGGGGTATTAGGGTTAGGTGCTAGGGTGAGGCATGTTAGGAATAAGTGTGAGGGGTGTTAGGTCTTAGGGATAAGTGTGAGAATGTTAGGGTTAGGTGTTAGGTTGATGGGTGTTATGGATAAGTGTGAGGGGTGTTAGGGTTAGGGTGAGGGGTGTTAGGGATAAGTGTGCTGGGTGTTAGGGTAAGGGATGTTAGGGTAAGGGCTGTTAGGGATAAGTGTAAGGGGGTATTAGGGTTAGGTGTTAGGGTGAGGCATGTTAGGAATAAGTGTGAGGGGTGTTAGGTCTTAGGGATAAGTGTGAGAATGTAAGGGTTAGGTGTTAGGTTGATGGGTGTTATGGATAAGTGTAAGGGGTGTTAGGGTTAGGTGTTAGGGATAAGTGTGAGGGGTGTTAGGGTTAGGGGTGTTAGGGATAAGTGTGAGGGGTGTTAGGGTTAGGGTGAGGGGTGTTAGAGATAAGTGTGAGGGGTGTTAGGGTTAGGTGTTAGGGTGAGGAGTGTTAGGGATAAGTGTAAGGGGTGTTAGGGTTAGGTGTTAGGGTGAGGGATGTTAGGGTTAGGTGTTAGGGATAAGTGTGAGGGGTGTTAGGGTTAGGGTGAGGGGTGTTAGGGATAAGTGTGAGGGGTGTTAAGGTTAGGTGTTAGGGTGAGGGGTGTTTGGGATAAGTGTGAGGGATGTTAGGGTTAGGTGTTAGGGATAAGTGTGAGGGGTGTTAGGGTTAGGGTGAGGAGTGTTAGGGATAAGTGTGAGGGGTGTTAGGGTTAGGTGTTAGGGTGAGGGGTGTTAGGGATAAGTGTGAGGGGTGTTAGGGTTAGGTTTTAGGGTGAGGGATGTTAGGGGTAGGTGTTAGGGATAAGTGTGAGGGGTGTTAGGGTTAGGGTGAGGGATGTTAGGGATAAGTGTGAGGGGTGTTAGGGTTAGGTGTTAGTGTGAGGGGTGTTAGGGATAAGTGTGAGGGGTGTTAGGGTTAGGGTGAGGGGTGTTAGAGATTAGTGTAAGGGGTGTTAAGGTTAGGTGTTAGGGTGAGGGATGTTAGGGTTAGGTGTTAGGGATAAGTGTGAGGGGTGTTAGGGTTAGGTAAGGGGTGTTAGGGATAAGTGTGAGGGGTGTTAGGGTGAGGGGTTTTAGGGATAAGTGTGAGGGGTGTTAGGGTTAGGTGTTAGGGTGAGGGGTGTTAGGGATAAGTGTAAGGGGTGTTAGGGTTAGGTGTTAGGGTGATGGATGTTAGGGTTAGGTGTTAGGAATAAGTGTGAGGGGTGTTAGGGTTAGGGTGAGGGGTGTTAGGGATAAGTGTAAGGGGTGTTAGGGTTAGGTGTTAGGGTGAGGGATGTTAGGGATAAGTGTGAGGGGTGTTAGGGTTAGGGTGAGGGGTTTTAGGGATAAGTGTGAGGGATGTTAGGGTTAGGGTGAGGGGTGTTAGGGATAAGTGTAAGGGGTGTTAGGGTTAGGTGTTAGGGTGAGGGATGTTAGGGATAAGTGTGAGGGGTGTTAGGGTTAGGGTGAGGGATGTTAGGGATAAGTGTAAGGGGTGTTAGGGTTAGGTGTTAGGGTGAGGGATGTTAGGGTTAGGTGTTAGGGATAAGTGTGAGGGGTGTTAGGGTTAGGGTAAGGAGTGTTAGGGATAAGTGTGAAGGGTGTTAGGGTTAGGGTGAGGGGTGTTAGGGATAAATGTGAGGGGTGTTAGGGATAAGTGTAAGGGGTGTTAGGGATAGGTGTTAGGGTGAGGGATGTTAGGGTTAGGTGTTAGAGATAAGTGTGAGGGGTGTTCGGGTTGGGTGCTAAGGTGAGGGGAGGATGATGATAAGGGGGGGAAGAGACACAGGGGTGTCCTTGCAGCAGAGATCAAAAGAGTCCTTCAGGACTGTATTGCACACTGTGTACAGTAGCCTAGCTGTGGTTTTCCCTATTGATGCAGTATCACCTACACTCAGCCTCCTCTCAGTAAGACTGCAAGTTAGTTATGATTCCAAAATGGCTGCTGTCCGTGAGGTAGAAGGGTGTAGAAGGCAGGGTATGATGCTGATTGGCTGGAATGTGTCTGCTGACTGTGAGTTGCAGGGTCAAAGTTTGCTCAATGATAAAGTATAGGGGGCGGGTCGAATATTGCATATGTTCGCAGTTCGCCGTGAACGTTAGAAAGACCTCTTGGATTTCAATTAATGCTTTTAATTGTGCAATAGGCTCATTGTATCATTGCAAAAAGTCTTCAGCCAAATTTGTTATAAATGTGTCCCACAAAGCTAATGCATTTGGATCATTTGAGAAGATACAAATGAATGCAAATTATTCCCTCATCTGCCATGGCATTTGACATAGTGCTGCTTCTTCTAGACATCTTTCCCATTCTGTATCATCAGCTCGGAAGTTTCTGTGTCGCGCAGCTAAATGAAATGATTCATAAACAATGTCATTAACAGTTCTTAACTGTTCAAAACCTTGTGCACCAGGAACATTTAGAAGTAGTAATCGTAAACAGAAACGTTCAAGGTCTCTTGGACTTACAGTGTAAGTTCTTGGGATTATTTTATTTCCACGACTTTTTCGTTTTCGCCATACTCCATTAACGAAACCATAATGGTATGGAATGTCAATATATAACAATTCCCTTGCCTCTAAGTCAGTAGAATTTAATTGAAACCATGTAGTTAGTGTAGTTTGGCGATGCTCACTTTGTGCCAAATCATTTGTTTCATTTCCAACATGGAAATACACTAAATGTCTTTGTGGCAAATGTACAGCTAATGGATATACTGCATGTGAGCGATCGTGCATTTCAAATTTTAGAAAACGCCACATTGCTCTGGGGCACTTACATAGCGAGCATCTACATGAGATGCAAGTTCATCATGTACTAACTCACTGTGTTCGTTATTTTCAGCACTTTTGACCACTACAGTAGCTGCATCATAGCCTTTGTAAATATATTTGTAGACATATTTAATGGATTTTATAGAAGTGCAAGCTTCCACGTTAATGTGTGCATTATACTTCATAAGTAAATGTGGATTGTATGGTACCACATATCTGTTATCTACCTTTTTGTCCTTCTCTTCTTCTATAGAATGGATAGCCATCACAATTAGCATACGTTTGGTCTCTATAATCTTTTGTAAATTCTTTAGTACATTTCTTATTTTCCATACATGGTGACTGTGGATTAATATCTCCACACGGTCCATGAATCATACGATGAGTTACAATCTCATATAATCTACCATGTATTTCTGGATCTGGTAGTTCGGCAATAATTACTGAATCCACTTTGTCCCCAGTATCCAATTTATCTTTCTCTTGAAGGATTATAAGAATATGTGCATGTGGAAGGCCTCTTTTTTTAAATTCAATGGTATAAACATAAGCCAGACATTTGCCAAATAACTGAGTTATGGTTATGTCACGTATTAATACATTTAATTTGATTTTAAAGACTCTTGCCACTAAATCTGGTCTATCGGAAGCAGTTTGTCCAATTAGCAGATTCTCTACAATCTCTGGCCATTGTGTATTACATGTAAATATAATAAATAAATCTGGTTTTCCAAATTAAGTTACAATAGCCATTTCATTATTGTATCTTTCTCGCATATTGCGAGGAGATCCCTGGAAAGAAGATGGTAAAATGATGGTTGTAGCAACCTCAGCGATATAATCCATCAATCCATACTCAATACTGTTCTACACGTTGTTTATCTTGTTGATATTTGATGAAGTTTAAATTATTTGCCTCAACTTGCAAATATGAATCAAGTATCCATTGTTGTGTCAGTTTTCCACCACATAAAATGGGATTGAATCCATCTCCAATGGCAATTTGTGCAACTTTAAATTTAAGCATGGAAATATTGTTTCTCACTCATACTTTTGAATTTGGGTAACTCTGAATAGTTAATTTGGGTTGCCAACCTGCTTCCCCATGTGGAAAACATATGGGATATGTCATTGGATCCAAATTGGTACTTAAGATACTTATATTAATGAAAAGTTGCTCCTCATTTCTGGGATATATTCTAATATCTCTCTGAAAATGGTGGTTCTCCTTCGTCATTTTGAAAGACCATTGCCATCTCATTTGATGTTGGCAAGTTATAACAGCGTTTATCTGTATGGCGATCTCTTTTAAGCACCATCTTGACCTTTGGGATTGGCAATTGATGTATTTCTGCATGAATTTGTTGTTCCTTTTCAACTTCTGCCAATTTTTTATAGGTTCGAGAGTATGGGTTTTGAGCCATAATTTTATCAATTTAGCATTATTATTTTTTTGCATTCGTTGCTCAACAGCTTCCATTGTATCTAGGACATATAGTTGAGCAAATTTTCTTTGCTCTCCTTCCTCTGGATGTAAATGAGAAGTACAATGGTACATTTGTCCTTGTACTTTAAAGCAGTAAGGGCCATGTCCTGGCACATTAGCAGCTAATGTTGCACCCATAGATGCAAAGGATATGGCACTATTATAGGATCTTATGTTTGTTTTGACATTTTGGTAATTGGGGAAAGTAGGCTCAGTCATAACGCTTTGTAAATATGTTGGTCATTGTTTTCTTTCTGGAAGTCTTACTTTGACTTTTTGACAGCAACTAACGAACTCGCCATCTCTGGGTCTTTCCTGTTTGAAATGATAAGCCCCACAAAACTGACAGACAATATTCATATCACCACAATTATGAACCTCTACTGCTAAAGATTTAAGTAAAGGACAATTGTGAGAACATATATCAATATGAGTCTCTAAATCATCATTAGAAATCTTATCCGATTGTTCAGCAACACTTTCTAAAGGTTTTTGTTTTTTAGTTGCCTTTTTAGGGATGGATTTTAGTTTGTCAGCTGATAGTCTTTTGCTTGCAAGTCTTCCGCATTCTTTTTGTCATCGAATTTCCTTCTGATCTGTCGTCTGATGCTCTGCCCATGTTTTTTGATGTTCTCTAGTTTGGCGTCTTTTCTTTTCACTATCTGCCATATCAATATGTAAATTAAAATGTAATATGATTATTTTTCTCGTTATTGTAAAAAAAATTTTTAACAGCAATTTTTTTTTTCTACTATCCTGTTTTGTGTGCATCACTGTTTTCATTATGAGGTTAGCTTGATCAGGTTGGAGTTAGCAACGTAGGGCCTCATTCAATGACAATTTTTGCAATTGCATAAGGATGTATATAAGCAGTGAGTATATATTTTGTCTTTTAGTTTTCAGCTAGTGAAGACCTTATTTTTGGATAGAAGTTCATTAAGTACAAAATTCTGTAAAATAAATATTCTATGCGCTTATATAAATCTGTATTCAATTGGTCGATTTGCAATTGAATGAGAGTGTTAGTTAGGTTGCAGTGTATTTTGTGAAAGTGGCACATGAAAGATGATAGTTACTTCTATTTTCCATGGGGCTCATTCAATTGTGATTTTTGTCAATTGAATAGGGCTCTATATAAGCACAGAGCATATTTTTTTATAGAATTTTTTAGTTATTGAAGACCTTGCTTTTGGATAGAAGTTCAGTAATTAAAATGTTTTTTCCAAAAATAATGTTCTGCACTTATATAGAGGCCTATTCAATTGGCCAAATCGCAATAGAATGAGGCCCCATGTGTTTTATATAATTTTTTTTGCGCTACTGTTTTTTTTTATTTTGTGTACAACACAGTTGGCATTAGGTCTTTTTTTTTGTTGCTCTCCTGTTTTGCATTTGGCAATGTTGTTATTAGTGTTTTCCAGTTATTGGGTTCGACTTACATTGTTAGTTAGGTTGCTGTACGTTTGCAGAAAGTCAGTCAAAAAACAGGATAGGTCCTTCTATTTGATATGTGTAAATAACAGTATTTTATTTTTTGTTTAACTTGTAATACTGTACCTCTTTGCTTGAAATCTGGTGTGTGGAAATTGCTGTAGCGATGCAGAGAGTCTTCAGGCAGTGTCTGTTAAGACTGAAAGAGAGAGATGCAAGTGTTGCATTAAAATGTAAGTCATTTTTTTTTTTTTTAATAAGAGCATGTAAAACAGGATTTATATTTTTATTTAGTATCCATTCATTGAGGTTTAGGTTATGGGGTTAGGTTTAGAGAGTGGTGCATATTTAAGAGGATAGCTGGCTGGATGTGTTATGTTTTAAGAACATTTGTTGTAGTATCTTGTTTTTTGTGCAGAACTGTTGGCATTAGAGGTTTGGGTTGTGGTTTTGGGCTTATAGGTTAGGGCACACAAAACATCATTTATTTTTTAATTTTGTATGAGTTACCAATATTCCTTTTACTATGCTGTTTTGTGAACACCAGTGTTGTCATTATAAATGTAGGTTATTGGTTAGACTTAGAGGTTGGTGCAGAGAAAACAGAATGCGTTCTTCCATTTTGAATGTGTTTTGAGTGTTTGTTGTACTATTCTGTTTTGTGTACACCATTGTTAACCTGATATGTTGAGATTCTAGTGTTGGCCTTATAGGTTAGGACACATTAAACATATTTTGTAATTGTATTTTGGATCTTGTTTCAGTATTTTTTGTACTATCCTATTTTGTGTACACCACTGTTGTCATTAGAGGTTTAGGTTCTGGGTTTAGGCTTATAGGTTAGGGCACACAAAACAGGATTTATTTGGAAATTTGGAAATTTTGTATGTGTTAACAATATTTGTTGTACTATCCTGTTTTGTGTACACCACAGTTGTCATTAGAGGTTTCGGTTGTGGATTTAGGCTTATAGGTTAAGGCACAAAAAACAGGATTTATTGTTCAATTTTGTATGTATTAGCAATATTTGTTTTACTATCCTGTTTTGTGTACACCACAGTTGTCATTAGAGGTTTAGGTTCTGGGTTTAGGCTTATAGGTTAGGGCACACAAAACAGGATTTATTCAGAAATGTAATTTTGTATGTGCTAACAATATTTTTTGTACTATCCTATTTGTGTACACCACAGTTGTCAATAGAGGTTTAGGTTCTGGGTTTAGGCTTATAGGTTAGGGTACACAAAACAGGATTTATTGTTCAATGTTGTATGTATTAGCAATATTTGTTTACTATCCTGTTTTGTGTACACCACTGTTGTCATTAGAGGTTTAGGTTCTGGGTTTAGGCTTATAGGTTAGGGCACACAAAACAGGATTTATTGTTCAATTTTTTATGTATTACCAATTTTTGTTTACTATCCTGTTTTGTGTACACCACTGTTGTAATTAGAGGTTTAGGTTCTGGGTTTAGGCTTATAGGTTAGGGCACAGAAAACAGGATTTATTGTTCAATTTTGTATGTATTACCAATATTTGTTTACTATCCTGTTTGGTGTACACCACTGTTGTCATTAGAGGTTTAGGTTCTGGGTTTAGGCTTATAGGTTAGGGCACACAAAACAGGATTTATTGTTCAATTTTTTATGTATTACCAATTTTTGTTTACTATCCTGTTTTGTGTACACCACTGTTGTAATTAGAGGTTTAGGTTCTGGGTTTAGGCTTATAGGTTAGGGCACAGAAAACAGGATTTATTGTTCAATTTTGTATGTATTACCAATATTTGTTTACTATCCTGTTTTGTGTACACCACTGTTGTCATTAGAGGTTTAGGTTCTGGGTTTAGGCTTATAGGTTAGGGCACAGAAAACAAGATTTAGTCTTACATTTTGTATGTGTTACCAATATATTTTGTAGTATCCTGTTTTCTGTAAGCCACTTTTGGGATTAGAGGTTTAGGTAATGGGTTAGGCTTAGAGGTTGGTGCAGACAAAACCGGATTCATTGTTCTATTTTATATGTGTTAACAACATTTGTTGGAGTATCCTGTTTTGTGTGCAGCATTATTGTTTGTAGGGGCTTATGATTTTTTTTTTTTCATTTTGACATTTGCGCACAGCAAACAGGATAGGTGTTTCTTTTTTTTCACTTGTTATACTGTACCTTGGTTGAATTATTAATTGTGTATAAATGACAGAGGGTCCCCTGCTTCCAATCTTCCTGCCACAGTCTTCAGGCAGTGTCTGTTGAAAAAGAGAAAGAGAAATCATTTTTTTGTGTAATTTTTCTTTTTGTTAACAACAGCATCCTATTTTTGTGAATTAAATGTATTTTTGTAAATTACCTGTTGTTCTTTCTTTGTTGTGAGTGAAATTGTGCAGATTTCACAGTGCATGTGAAACCGTGCAGCGCTGCAAATTATTCAGTGACGCTGTTGAGGCAGAGTCTGTTGGAAATGTGAAGAAAAGGGAAATATTAAAATGCAGCATAAATATATATGTGTCTATATTTTATTGGTAAAAGGCACATTTTTTTTTGTGAAATAGATATGAATAAAATCTGTTACTTATTTTTTTTTTTTAATTGAGATTATTTTAGGGCGCATACCCATATATGTGTGTTTTTAAAATCTTATGATACATGAATACGGTTGTTGTTGGCAATATTTGAAATTAAACTTTTTTTTATTTTTATGGATTTATTAATTAATTAAATTTATTATAATTTACCTCTTTGTTGTAATTTGCAGATTGTAAACTTCTAAAGTGATAATGAAATTGCTTGAGAAGTAACACCAGCAGTGAAATGTTCAGTCACACTGTTCATCACCTGAGGAGAAATGTAGACATTTCTGGAAAGTGTGCAGTATTTATAGACTTGGAGGTGAAGTAGAAACCGTTAGAACTCAATAGCATGCGCTATTTGCGTTCCAGGCGTCAATTTGCGTTCCATCCGCTATTTTGCGGATAGTAGTTATTTGTTGCATATGAAATGGTGGCGATTTTGTGTGTGGTACGTCCCACATAATGTGTGTTACGTGCCCCATGAACTGTTCTTGAGTGTTGGTTCAGTTTTGCAAGTACTTTTGTAATTTTACGTCCTTAGCCCCGTTTTCGTTTTTTTTCGTCGGCCATTTTTTCTGTCACTTAGAGGATTGTTGAGTGTGTAAACTTTGGAAATGTTAGTGAAATCAAGGTGTAACCTGACTTCCAGATGTCCTGGGTATCCCCCCTTGCGGTGGGTAATCTTTTTTTTTTTTTTTTGTGTTTATTTTTTGCGTTTTTAGTATTCCTTGCCAGCAACTGCCGCAGTTGCTGCGGGCTTGCTATGCGAGCCCGCAAGCGTTAGCAACAACCCGCATGCTGACAACTATATATGTGATGTTCATTTCAAATATATTACAATATTTTAAATGGCAGGGGATACAGGTGGGTGGCAGATGGGTAAGTATTAACTCCTGGGGATCCGCATTAATCAAATATGACTTAGCATTAGTTGTGTGTCTGTGTTTAATTGTGTTAGTAGGATATTCAGTAAGCTCTTCCAGTAAAATCCCCCATAAAAGCATACGTAGTGATCACTCATAAGAGATTGTACTAGCTACATAGCTTTCTATGTTAAATGTTTTCTCTCAGGATCCCTTATGGAAATCATGTAATCAAGCTCTTAGTTTGTCAGAGTACTGTAGATTTCATAACACAAGCTAATCCTGCACTTTCACCCATACTGTCCTGAGATTTCAATTAATCTAATTACTAGGCAGCTTAAAGGGTATCCAAATAATATACACTTTTCACTTTGTAGTGGGGGTATGTGGTTTGTACACTTTTATTATATCAGTAGCATGTTAGAAAGTTATTGGCAGTAATCCAATGGCAGAATTTATTTTTCTGCATCAACATACAGTGGCCCCAGTCACGGGTGTCCCCATGGGAGCCAAGGGAAACAGTTGCCTTCCCCCAATTGGACATTACTATATTGCATCTTTTGCACTCCTAGATTGGGCAAAACTACCAAGGATCCTTTATAAATTCAGAATATGCAGGCTCTCCCCTAGTCTGCGTGAAAGGCTTTGAACTCTCACCACCTTTAGTCAGCAACTGCTAAATGTAATAATATTTTTATTAATCCATGAAACTCAGAGAAGTTGTGCTTGTTCAGTTTATTTGCTATAACATGTATTTTCACACACACAAGTGAGTTTTATTTATATAGGGCTCCAGTACATGGCCCACATTCAAATATTTAGTAGTAAAGTTTACTCACAAATTACTACCTAGCAAATACAAGACACATAAAAAACAGACATTTCTTTCCATTCCTGACTATGGCTTTCATTGACTCTGATCAGAAAACACTGGAAGGCCTTGGGCAGCGCTAATTACAATACCTTAGCTGGTACCAGAGTATTTCTTTAGGAGGTCTGCCCCCAGTGAAGTCCGGGATTCCCAGTCCACAGTGCATATACTATAGGACCTACAAAGTGGTACGAAATCTCAAGGACTGAGTTGATTGTGGTATCATGCTATTCCACAGTCTCCATGAAACGCTGGTAAGAAACTATTTATTTACCTTGTAAATCCAAGGCAAAATTTTGAAACAGAGCAGTGGGGTGTTGTAGAATACACAATTTTCCTCACAAAATCAAGGACAATTTTAGAAAAGTGGGGAGTGAAGTAATAGAACTTTTTCTCATAAATTAAAGACCAAGTTTTGAAACAAAGAAGTGGAGGGTTGGGTAGTTCCTTTTAATACCAAGACCACTTTTTGAAACAGAGACATGAAGAAGTAGGGAAATAGAATAAAGTGAGCTTTTAGAGAGACCACCCCATAAGGCCTGTAGACTTAAGGGAAGGTACTGCAGGCACAGACATACTAACCCACCATGGAAGGAGATCAGTCTAAGGTTCCCAGATGTTCCTCTTTATTATTATTATTATTATTATTATTATTATTATTATTATTATTATTATTATTATTATTATCATTATCATCTTTATTTATATTGCGCCAACATATTCTGTAGCACTGTACAGGGGTTGAGTACATGGCAAAAAACAAACTTAACACCTTAGAAATAATGGAGGGCCCTGTTTTTGAGCATAAAATCAAATGTACATAGTGCTTGTTTCCAAGGCACTGGCATAAGATTGAAAACTTGCAAACTTACAATCTAAGGGAGGGTTTGTGTTGTGGAATACGCTAGCAGGGAAGGGAAGTAGCTAAAAAGGTCCAGACTGGTTAAATTATTTAGGCAGAAGTGGCCCCAATATCAGCTCATTAACTAAGAGAAATGGTTAGAAATTGTATCCTTTAATAATTATATAGTACTAGAGAATTGCCCGTCAAAAAAGGATGGCAATGAAATTGTATGGTAGCTAATGCTGTTTGGTATATAATAATGAAATATATAATACATTAATAAATGAATATACTTTACCTATTTTGAAGCATTGTGTTGAAGAGCTGCAATCTGTTTTGATGTTGCTGCAGCATTAGTGGTGTGGAGCTGCTGTGTAAGCGTGCTGAATGTGTGCAGTGTAATAGTGTGCGTGCGCAAGACCAAACCGTTAGCGTAGATGTGTACTTCGGCATTGTCGTAAAATGGCGGGTAATGTGTGGTATGCATCTTAGCGGAATATCCGTAGGTCTTTTGTGGTGTTTTGCGAGTTTCTTGTGGTGTGTTGCATGTTTAGAGTGCTGTAGCCTCGTTTTCGTTTTGTTCGGCGGACATTTTTTCTCTCGCTTAGAGAATTTTTTAGTGTCTAAACTCTTTTATTTTGAGTTAAATGAAGGTGTAACTTGCTTTTTTGAGGTCCTGGATGCTCCCTCTTGCTGGAGGTAAGCTTTTTATGTATGTGTATTTATTGTGTTTTGAATTTTTTCATGTTCGCTGGTTGCGGACGATTTTTGCGAGGTCGTAATGTGTGGTAACGTGTCTTGTATGTTTTTTGCGTTACGACGTGAAGTTTGCGAGTGTCGCAGTTGCTGGCAAGGAGCGCCTGCAAGCATTAGCAACAACTCGTACGCTCACAACTATATATGTGATTGTTAAAATTATTGCTGTTTGCAATGTAATGGGTATTAGTATAGGTATAATTGCTCATAGGAATAATAGGAATTATGGTTCTGTCCTATATACTGTGTGATTTGAGTTGGGTAAGTGTAAGATTATTTTTTCACTTTGTATTGCTCAGATTTTATCTGTATTGCTTGTTGGTTTGTTTCCTTTGACAAGGATTCAAATTGCAGCATTTTCTAACTACATTCCTGATAGACCTATATTTGTAAGCTTCAACGGGGTATACATATTTTACAGCAGAACATTTTGATTAGACAGTCATTGTCACTGCTTAACTTGGGAGAGGTCCAGCACAGGGTATATCATAGGAGACTGGGAGGAGGAAAGTACAATAATTGTCTTGTCTAAGAACATAGTTCTGGACAGAAATCTGGGTAACAAAATTAATTACACACAGAAACACAGAAAAGATTCATTTTAAAAGTTACTAAATTGGTTTGGGAATATATTATTATGTGGAATAGGCTACTAATGGGTTATATTGAGATTCATCAGAGTAAATTAAGCATTTTGTTATGTGACAGAAACACAGGATGAGAAAAGCAGACTGTTGCTTTTGTTCATTCAGTTTCTCAAGGATATGGGCCTCATTTAATTCCAATTTCTAATTGCAACAGTTACAGATCAATTTAATTGAACAAGCCCGCAATTTAGGGCTTAAAGCCAAAACCGTAAACCATGAACCCATAAGTAGCATTTCAGGGCATGATCATGATCAATTAAGCAAGCCCGTAAGTTACAATTTAGAAAAGGCCAATAATATATGAGACCGTCATCATGACATCAGTAAAACATGTGTTTTAAATGTCAATCAATTAGCATTTAGAAGTACGACATGCAATCAGGCTCGCAATCCAGCAATGTAAAAATCAATACAAATGAATGAAGAAACTGTTATAGTCCATGTGGGTGGCCTCACATGTATTAACTCCTTGATTCCCGAGATTGATATAACACAGAAATTAAATGTAAAAAATATATATATATTTTGTATTGCCGATTTGCGAGCTTGAGACTGTTGTGCAATTAATTATAATGTCTTTCATCACTTTCTCCAAGTCCAGTATTGTGTTTTTACTTGCTTTTGTAATGTAATGAACAGGTATTTAACCCCCTTGCACGTCCTATCTAGTACTCGTAGATTTTTTTTTGCTACATTTGCTATTTATGGGTTTTAAAGCAATTGTGGGCTTGTGGAATTGTTGCAATTAAATCTCAATTTGTAATTGTAACATTTGCAGGCTTTAAAGAGCAAAGAGGGGATAGGACAGAGGTTTTGACAACCGCAGGAATTTTGACCCTGTAACCCGCAAATTGATTGCAGTTAGAAGAGGCCAATTCAATATCAGTAACTTTTATGGGCTCTAGTAATTACAATGTGCTTAATTAAATAGGGGCCCATGTGTAGTTAACAAGGAAACAAAATTGAATAGCATAAGTCATTTTGCTTTTTTAAAGGTAGTTGTAATTTAGATGTTTATTGTGCTATCAGTGAAGTCATTGATCTATATCTACATTTATGTACTCCTATTTATGATATATTTCAAAAGGATATTAACTGTATTTCATTCTTTCTTGTGAACAAGGTGTTTTAAAGGAACATTATTGTTTGAGTACTTAAGTGATTACACAATAAGTTAATTAGCATAGCAGAATTGCTAAAGTTGAATCTGCATCTCTGGATAATTAGACTTTAAAAAGTATGTGATAAAAAAAAAAAAGAACATAGAGAGACCAACAGCCCAATTAAATTCCCTGAACGTTTATAAACCGTAATCCGGAACATAGCCCGTAAGACTTATGGCTATTAAATTGGCCCAGTAAAGCAACCTGCCAAAGACTTGTGGGGTAAGGGCGAAAAATGGGATGTCAAAAATTTAACTCCGCGGCCGCAAATCCTTTGTTCTGTCAAGCCCGTAACTGTTATGTTGCAAGCACACCATTAAATTGCAAAAAATTTCCAAAGTAGCCCTGGCATTCAAGACCGTAACCCGCAAATGGAGGCAAGAACATTACGGCCTCCAAATAGGACCCGCAAAGGGTTTACGGACAATTTCTCAACACTGTAAAAGACAATATAAACACATCAATGGACTTTAAAATATGGGGAAAGTATGGAAAGGCATTACAATTACTTGCACAATAATCCCCAAATAATAAATAGGCATTAAAAAAATATTTTATTTTATCATATGTTGGAATATGCACATGCCAATATGAAAAGACATGCTGCAAGATGCATAAAGCAATTAAAGACACACTACCTGATTAAATTGCAACACAAAAACATGAAATTAATGCCACATTAACCCTTCCTCACTCACAGAGGATCTAATGTGGATCCTGGAATATATGATTGCATATACATCTTGCTCATCACATCTACATTGGGAAAACAAATAGTGGCCAAATTACACCGCCACATCACATAAATCAAGTATCAGGGAAACATTTCAGTATTTGCTGTTCAGTCCTTCAGTTGTGTCCGACTCTCTGTGACCCTTTGGACTGCAGCACATTTAGCTAGGTCACTGACTCTGCTGTTCCACAAGGTTTGCATGCCAAAGATACTGGAGTGGCTTGCCAGTTCCTCCTCTATTGGACTGTGATTTGTCTGACCTCTCTGCTATTACCTGCCCACCTACACTCGCCCTACATGTAATGCTCACAGCTTCATTCAGGTACACAAGCCCCTTCATAACCCCCACTTAGCAATCCACAAAGGGACTAGGGGAACATACACCACACTAATTTACTCTAACACAACAGGAAGGGCCACAAAAACACATGGAGGCTGTGCAGAGGCACGGGGATCAACAGCCAAATCACCCCTATTAGGGCTAATCTCTGCTACGCACATCCTGGAAAGTCCCATGCCATTACTGGTGGCCATGTGCCAAGATGTATACCCATTCCCATTTGGTGACCTCCCATTATGTTTTGCTATTCATCAATTTACATTAGTGTGGTGTATGTTCCCATGGACCTCTTCTGGATTGCTAAGTGGTGTTGGTGAAGGTGCTTGTGTACATGGATGAAGCTGCAAGCTATATTATGTATGGCCACTGTAGGTGGGCACGTCATAGCAGAGAGGTCAACAAATCATAGTCCACTAGAGAAGGAACTGGCAACCCATTCTAGTATCACCTGTCATATTCCTATCAGGCATTTTATAGAAAAAAGAAATAGTGACAGTACTAGTGGGAAAAGTATATCTGAATAGTGTACAATATAGGGTTAAATACTCTACTGATGTTACTCCATGGCAGATTAGTGGTCAGCAGTGTAATAGACAAGTTTGAATAAGGGAGAGACAGAAAAAACACCTTTAAATCTGACCAAAAATTCCCATACTGCAATCCCACAAAGCAGCATTTCAAGTGAGGAGATAAGGACCAGTAATCGGGAAATATATAACAAATTACTTTTATTATTAAATATTAAAATAAGAACACAATATAATAAAAATGCTTGAATAACAAAATGATATAGCAGCTGTCCCCCAGTGTTTGTTAAAAGATGATGGTATTACACCATCTATAGTATGGATGCAGGGTTAAATATCTAAGATATAATAATCACCACTAGAACACTGACACACATAGGACGATATGTAAGTATTGATACCAATAGCTCATCTATATATATTTGTCAAGTTAACAGTATTGCAAAAATGTCCTTAGTATAACTCTCTCAGCCTATAGATGGCAACAGTTGAGTTGGATTATGGTATAAGGACTAGTAAATGTTGTAAAGAGGTGGAACGAGCATTTGATCGATGTAAGTGAATGACATAAATGGAGATTGGCAATTGGGTTTAAAGAATTTAGAAGCTCTGTTAATGAAACAATTACATTTGTTCTGGAACAAAATGTGTCACAACAAATATCTGGCAAAACATATGATTCCAAGGGGCCTCAGAAAAAAAAAAAAAACATTCTCATCTTTCTCTTTCCATATATCTACTTACAAAGACCTCTGGGAACAAGCACTCACCAACTGTTTTGAGACCCTTTTGGCAATCTTATCAGATTATGAGAACGGCATTCAGATAGATTTAGATAAAGAGATTAGTGAATTTAGTAGTCCATAGAGGACTTCAAAAAGTCTTATCATAAGATCCAATTGGACTTAGATAGAAACGAGCACAATATCATTAATTTGAAAAGACAAAAGTTCAACAGAAGACATTTGTGACTTTGAAACTAGTGATATTTTCGATTGGACACATACATCCAATAGAAGATATCTTAGACCAAGACTGGACTTCCTCAGACCCATGAATGTATCATCCTCTGAATTAGACTCTTCAATAACCGATGATGAAAAGGTAAGACTCAACAGTACAGAGTCAAGTAAACGACCTTTGATTTTTGAGATCAACATCACCGGTTGAGAACCGAGAGACAACCAACATTGACACAGGAAGTCAGGCCAAACACCTCTTCTGCATGCAACCTAAGAGACCGACAGAGGTGGAGATACAGGACTGTGGAGGAATCACAGTAAAGGAGAAATTGGCAATGAAGAACTAAATAGTAGAATCTGACACCATGCAGTTCATAAACCTAACAGACAACTGAATGATGCACAAATATCTCTTCTTTAGAAAGTCCTCTCATTCTCTCCCTGTCAATTTCAACTTCTTTAAAATATTTAAAGATATTCATTTATTCACACGAAAACTCCTGATTAGGAGATTCTTCAAAAGCAAAGATGATATCGTTGGGATATCTCCCTCTACACAATTGGATTTAAACACTCAAAATAAGGTGGATAACTTAGGAGAGGATACCAACAAATTGAGAGATAAATCGAATTTCAACCTTCCATTGTCCAGTTGTCCTGCTATAGAAGTATACATCAAGACCATCACACAGGACTTGGAGAAACTCCAAGCAGTGAAGAAACAGCATCACAATTGATGAACACAAGTCGCTTGAAGAAATCAGTGATTGGGACGATATAGTAATCAAACCTTCCGACAAAGGCGGCAATGTAGTCATATGGCCAATTGATATGTACTTGGGAGAAGCTGAACATCAATTAAAAGACAAGGATTGCTATAAGCTCCTATTTAATGATCCAACGGATGATTATGTCAGATTATATGACAATATAATCAACCAGGGGAATAATAACCTTTTGATCACACAGAAGGAATTTACCTTTTTATCTGTAAAAAACCCAAGGACATCGACTCTATACCTACTACCAAAGGTGCATGAAAAAAACTATACCACCAGGCCGACCAATTATATCTGGCAATGGTAGTCTGGGAGAAAAAGCCAGTCAATTTCTGGACCACAAATTAAGATCCTTCATACAAAGTCTGCCATCATATGGCAATGGTAGTCTGGGAGAAAAAGCTAGTCATTTTCTGGACCACAAATTAAGATCCTTCGTACAAAGTCTGCCATCATATGTAAGCGATACAATGGATGTCCTCAACAGACTGGAGGGCATCACACTCACTGCTGAAACCCTATTGATAATATGTGATGAAGAGAGTCTTTCCACATAGATCAATCATGAGGTTGGGTGCAACGCTGTCAAATACTTTCTAATGATGGAATCACTGGCGAATGTAGATATAAACAACTTCCTGATGAGATTATTCAAGATCATTCTACATCATAACTATTTCATCTTCAATGATCGATTCTATGTACAAAAAAGGGTCTGCAGTTGCCCCCACCTATGCCAACTTGTATCTGGGCTGGTGGGAGAGGGAAGTCGTATTCAACGATGCAAACCTTTGATTTACTGAGCATGTAATCCTGTGGCGAAGATGACATCCTGATCATATGGGAACTTTCATTTGAGCTCTTTGAAGAGTTTCTGAGCAGTCTAAATAACAACATGAACCTCAGACTGGCCAAAACTATAGGTCGGAATAGGGTTGATTTCTTAGACATCATGGTTCGGAAAGATGATGAAGGGATTGTCCGTAGTGACCCACAGCTACCAACAGCACTCTACATTGCTTTAGCTCTCATGTCCCACCCACCCTCAGAGCAATTCCAAAAGAAGAATTCCTGAGATTCAGGAGAAATTGCTCCAATTTAACATCTTTTAAACAAAGATCGGATGAATTGAGATTCCGACTTAAGAATAGAGGGTACAGCAACATGCGGGTGAAAATAATTTATCAACGAGCATTACATACAGCCAGAGAGAAACTACTATCTCCTAAACAGAAGGCTAACTCAGAAGGTGAAGTAAGATTCATTGGAACCTTCAATGAAGACTGGAATGCTATGACTGATATATTGAACAAACACATTGACATCTTAAAAACTGATGAGGTGGCTCCAACGTCGGCTGTGTTTGTCCGCAGACATTTCAGAGATCATCATATTTCAAATCCCATGGTCCAAAATTACCCTGGGGATTCGAAGGGGTGATATTGAACTTGAACTTTTAAGAGCAGAGACAAGATGGATAGCTATGGTGAACACGCTAGTACCATATGGAATGAATGAATACAACAATTTCAGTATTTTTCTATAGCTACTGATCCAGTTTCTTAGTCACGTGTATTCTCTTATCTCTATTTCCAGTACTCGCATACTTTTCTAAAGGACCCAGAATGTCAGTATCTTTTGGATTGCTACAGGCTACTTTCTAATATTCAGTATCACATACTCAGCACAGGTGATACATCCCTCTCTGTCATCTCATTTTTTCTTGTGGTGACTATGGAGGAGCTATTAATGTCAATTATCTCTGACAATAATGATTGTCAAATATTGGATCACTTAACAAATTCTATAAATTATCTACATGTCTTCAATTTGATTTAAATTTGGTACCTGAATGTAATGATTCTCAGTGTGCTATATATAATTCCATGCAGACTATGGTAACCACTTACAATTGACCTTCAATACACAAATGACCAATATGATAATTCAGTGTTATGTACTATGTTTATTTTGATACTTGTCTGTCTTTTTTGATAACCAACACGCTTAGGATCAAACTATTATTTCAGAGATATTATCTTCCTTACCACTATATGTATAAACCTTCAAACTTAATGATCATATGAATACTGTTTATGTATTTTATTTAATACTTATTACTCTTTCTTGATAACAAACATATATACTCAAATATGAGTACCATTTTTCTCCATTTCTATAATCTACATGTTATTAGTGTGTTTGACATTAATATTATTTGGTACTCTTTTATATTTGGTACTCTTCTGTTTTTTGTCATGCTCAGGATCAATCCGCTAAATGATGGGTACTTTTGGCTGCATTTAACTAGACACACTATATTTGTTTGTCCAATTAAAAACTATTATTTCATACATTTTATCCCACTATATATATATATAAGCCCTCAAACTTAATGATCATGTACTTTATTTAATACCCATTGCTCTTTCTTGACAACAAATAAGCCCAAGATCAAAATATGAGTACCATGTTTCTCCATTTATATGATCTACATTTTATTAGTGTGTTTTGACATCAAAATTATTCAGTACTCGTCTATATTTGGTACTCTTCTGTTGTTTGTTTTTAGTCATGCTTGAATGATCTGATGGAAGACTTATATGTCTCTTAAACCTTATATATGTGCTCCACAAGTGTTAGAGGTGCCATTTACACATTGGTGACAAGTGATTTGTGCCATTAAATATATTTATTAGTGATTCACATTGGTGTCATTGCAATCCTTTTGTTATATGACAATCCACTAATTATTATCTTCATGCAATCTTCAGTCATCGCACCGGTGATAGAAACAACAAATGTTTAACATCTGAAACACATCATGATTACTCACCCTACTAAAGACCTATGCTCACTCTGCCTCAGCCTGATCTCAGTTGAAGCTCTATGTGAAACATGCACATCAGATCGGGTGGAAGTGCAGTCCTGCTTCAGTGATGTCATCATCGGGTTCCAGATGGCCACGAGACACACCAGGCATCTGCTACACTGTTTTGTTTGCTGATATTCGGTGGCATTGTGTGTAGGGTAAGTGGGTCAACAAGGAGACTAGTCACAGTTAGGACAGTATAGGGCCAGACTATAAATCCCTTAGGAAACGGGGGTAAGTAGTGGGTCCCTACCTCCGCTACAACATAGATAGAGAGGGGCACAGTTTAGTCTGTTCTAATTGATCCCCTGTTGACACCACATTATGTTCTATTATCTATAGGTTTCTTATGTTCACTGCTCAGAATGTATCTGCCAATATACAGCAGATTTTTTGTCCATTGTGACTTAAGCACATTATTGCAACACTGTTAACATATATTGTATAGATTAATTATTGGTATCAATACTTACATACCGTCCTATGTGTGTCAGTGATCTAGTGGTGACTATTATATCTTAGATATTGGACCCTGCATTATTATTATTATATTTATTATTATTATTATTATTATTTATTATTATTATATTATCTTTATTTATATTGCGCCAACATATTCCGTATCGCTGTACAGGGGTTTAGTACATGGCAAAAAACAAACTTAACACCTTATAAAGAATGGAGGGCCCTGTTTTTGAGCTTATAATCAAATGTACATAGTGCTTGTTTCCAAGACACGAACACACAATTGAAAACTCACAAACTTACAATCTAAGGGTTTAGGTGTGATACAAGAGGGTGACAAATGCAAAATGGCAACGTGAATGCAATTTTTTTAGTCAATTGGAGGGGTCTGTGTGTTGTACTGTAGATTGTGGGTGTAAGTGTTATTAAGCTGTGGAGTTGTAATTACAAAGGCTGAAGGTGATAAGATTTCTTAAACAGGTGTGTTTTTAGTAATTTTTTAAAGGTTTTGAGGCAGGAAGATAATCTAATGGAGCGAGGCAAGGAGTTTCAAATAGTAGGGGCAGCACAAGAAAAGTCTTACGCATGCGCTATTTGCGTTCCAGCTTACAATTTGCGTTCCATCCACCATTTTATGCGTAGTAGTTTTCAAAATCGTGGTTAATATCAGTGTGGTACGTGCCGCATAGTATGTGTTTCAGTTTTGCGAGTCACTGTAGTATTGTTGCTTCTGTAGCCTCGTTTTCGTTTTGTTCGGCGGCCATTTTTTCTCTCGCTTAGGTGATTTTCGAAAGTTTAAACTCTTTTTTTTTTTACTTAAATGGACGTGTAAATTAACTTTTCGAGGTGCCGGATGCCCCCCCCCTTGTTGTAAGTAAACTTTTTATGTGTTCGTTGTGTTTATTTATTGTGTTTCTGATGTTTTCATGCGCGCCGTTTTCTGACGTTGTTTGCGTGTTGGGAATAGGTTGTATCGCGGACGTATTTTTTTGCGAGGGACGCAGTTGGTTTTTTTCTAAGTCGTGCGTGTGGGACGCAGTTGTTTTTTTTTCTAAGTTTGGTGATTTAAGGAATCAAAGTGCTAATGACAAACATTTGACTAGAACAATCTCTTAGTGGATTAAATAAGATGCTTTTTTTTTTTTTTAGAGACTGAGAGATAGGAGCATATTGGTTTTGAAAAGGGATTAAAGAACTGACATATTGAGAGATATTTTTGTATGCTTGTATTTTAGGGAAATAGAAAAACATCTTAGTGTCCTCTAATCATAACGTTATCTGATATCTTACTATAGGTACAATAGGGGCACTTTATAGCAAGTAAAAAAAGGTGAGAGGAAGAACATTTGAGAAGTTCTTAAATAGCTTAAAACATAATAAAAGAAAAATTAAACGAGATACTGAAAGAGTAAAAACCCAAAGCAAGGATAAGAAAAATACAGATAAAACCTTACTGTAAGTAGTGATATGTCCTCACAACATAAATCCGAGGCAAAGCAGAAAAAAAACCTTAGATTCCTCATCATCTTTCTCTAATAAAACATCAATGGAGCAAAGTAAAAATGAGGACAGTGTATCCTCTGATTGTGTAGAGGAAAATATAACAATAACAACGATGAGAGAGCTATTTGAAGAGTTCCAGCAAACAAGAAGACTAGAAATAGTGACTGAAATAGCTAAAAACACCAAAGCTATTATTGAACAGGTGAGAATAACAAATGAAATCCAGTCAACACATATTACCACAGAATCAGAAATACAAAAAATGAAAAAAATAATTAATGGATCTAACAGAGGAGGATGACCAGCTGAAACATAAAACAATAAAAATGGAAGATCAATCTAGAAGAAAAAACATTCGCATTAGGGGCATATCAGAAGATATCAATAATAAAAACTTATATGCATATGTAGAAGAATTTATAAAAAAATTATTAGAAGATAAGACAATTCTTGAAAGGGTCCAGAGAATTCCTCTCTCCAGAAAGTTAAGTAGAGATACCCCTAGAGGAGTTGTAGTAAGAATACATCATTACTCAATAAAATAATTAATTTTGAAAAAAGCTTATTTAAAGAGAACATTTTCACAACCTTACAAAATCTTGAGATATATTCAGATTTGTCAGCTAAAACTATCTCAAAAAGAAGAATATTTTTTCCGGTAACAAAAATTTTAAGGGAAAATGAAATAACGTATAGTTGGGGTTTCCCGACTAAACTATTGTTAGTATATAAAGAGAAAAGAAATGTAATCAACAATTTAGAGGAGGGGTTGAAATTAATAAAAAAGTGGAATTTAGTTAATTATATCAAGGTTTGCTATAGTTACATAAAGTGGTTGGTTAAAAGGGAGGGAAAGTTGAGGAGGAGGGATTGGAGGGATACAGAAACGGGTCAGGGGAGAAGAGAAAATGAATAAAAGGGAAGGAGAATGGGATGTAAAGACGGCAGTAACATTTGTCTTTAGAAGACTGACCATTATCAAAAGGTGTAAATAAGAATTTGCACTTATAAATAAAAAAATATTGCAATATTAATATTACATTTAGCAACACTTAATGCATAGAAATTTTAAAATGTAACTAAAATGGTTCTCGAGAACGTATCACACAATATGCGGGAAATAATATAAAGGTTATAAGATATATGGAACACAATAATAAAAATTATGTATTCACCAATGTAATCACTAAATTAAGAAAGTACATTTTTTTAAATTAAATTTTTTACAAATTAATCCTAAATATAAAAACATTGAGGGGTTCATGAAAGTGTGATTCACTGTATGTAAATATTGTCTCTCAAAGGAGAAATTAACATATATTTTCTATTTTAGAATCGTTCTGTAAGAAGATAACACATTTAAAATGTATGCAAAAAGAGCTATGAACAGGATTGATTCACTACAACAAACTAGGTATACTCCAAACCCCTTTCTTTGTAAATACTTCTGTGAGGTTTTTTTTTCCTCTTTTTTTCCCTTTTCTGTTTTCCTCTATTGAGAAGATTGATGCCATGTATTAAAAAGCTTGATAAGGGTACTTGCATACCTCTTTCCTTTGACACTCTCCTTGTTTGAGGTATAATCCTCACACTCCCCAACTGGCGTAGTCGCCAACTCATTTCTGAACTGATTTCAGTTCATTGAATTTGTCCCTCCCAACCGGGCTGTCTGATTATCAACCAAGCCTGGATTGGTGGGCACAAATACGAATATCCCTGGATAAAAGCTAAACAAGAAACTAAAGGGAAAAGTTAAAAGAATGTCTCATACATTACCATGTTTGAGAGTAGGTATTTTTTATATGTGCAATGTATTTTGTGATGTTTGTAATAGGAGCATTGATTTGAATTATCAGGGATCCTGGTTGAAGGGAAAGTTGGAGTCACTGGGAGATACCCAAAAAAGGGGGAAGAAAAGAATAACGAGAGGAAGAAAGGATAGATGAATTTGAGCATTCTCAGCTACAATGTGAAGGGGCTTAATATCAATGCAAACAGATTATCTGCATTTAGAAAATTGTAAAAGAGAAAGATAGATGTGTTATGCATGCAGGAGACACATTGGAAGCATGGACAGATAGATACCCATGACACAACAAAATTATTTATTGATTAAATATAACGCCAGATTTAGTAAAAAATCACATGGCGTCTTTATATTTTTTAGCAGGAACCTCAACATTGTGGAGGAATTTGTTAAAATAGATACAGAAGGAAGGTATATTCTTTGGTCAGGGAAAATAAATAATAAAACATACACAATTATGAATGTATATGTCTCTTATAATAACCAGACCGAGTTTATAAAGTTTGTTTTAGGCATATATAAATGATATGCAATTGGAGCAGCAATAGTGTGTGGAGATTTAAACACAATATTGAACCCAGAAATAGATAGAAAAGCAATGAAACTTCTACTACAGGAAGCCTCAATAAAGAATAAATCAGAAGTTTTCCCTAAGAAACTTGTAGAATTAGGATTAAATGACTCTTGGAGAGGACAAGGGATTACACGTATTATTCAGGGAGACATCAATCTTATTCAAGAATAAGACTTAATTTTTAATAGATAGAGAAATGCTAGAAAATACTATAGATTCAAGTATAGAAGTAATCTCTTGGTCGCATCATGCCCCAGTAATATTAAATATTTCAGTGGCAAAGGCAAAGTCGAATTGACTGCAATGGAAAATGAATAACAATTTGCTAGACTCAAATATCAACGTGAGTTCAGTAAGCTCATTAATCACTTTGTGGAGAGAATTAAAAGCATGCATAAGAGGATACTTAATAAATAGGAACAGCATAGGAAAAAGCAAAGAGGCACTTCTTTAAGGCTCTTATATGTGAATCTATACAATCTGCAACAACAAAATAAAAAGACTCCAAAGAGAGAAACAACTGAGGAGATAAGATCAACACAAAGTCAAATCCGTCAGATCAATCAATTGAGAGCAGATAAATCATTGTGGAGACAACAACAACATTACTTCCATCAGGGTAACAAAACCTGAGCTGATAAAATCAGAAGTAAAAAAAAAACATTACAAGAATTTCTATAATAAAAGAAGGGGAAAAAGTCATCTCTTCCCCAAGAGAAATAGTTAACTCCTTTGCAGAGTTTTAAGAAAATCTCTACAATTTAAATCAAGATAAAGGAGAACCACACTCATTAGATATACAAATAGATAATTACTTGGAAGGCATTCATTTACAAAGTTATATATATATATATATATATATATATATATATATATATATATATATATATTGTAACCGTTTGCCCCCTAGAGGATGGTGCCAAGTAAAGTGGAGTGACGGAGTTAAACTTCTGAAGAACTCCTAATGCAGGTGTGACTTCCCTTTAAAGCCTGAAAAGCAGACATGGAGAAAAGGGTGGGGCTGCTTAGACTTTGGCCAGGTTTTGTGCTGCTGGCAGATCCAGCCACAAAGTGGAGCTTGAAGCTGGTCCGTTGTGGATCTACAGTTTGACCTTTGGGAAGCAAACCGGAAAGAGATCACTTTTGGTTTTCTGTGGCTGCGAGTTTTGGACAACAGTAAGAAGAGTGTGCTGTTTGCAGTGACTGAACGAATAGAGCTGAAAGAGACTACAGACTCAGGGGGTGAAAGCACAAAGGTACCAAGTAAGTGAAGGGAATATTGAGGATCCCCAGGCAGAGTTGCCTTAACGGCCTAGGCAAGGGTGGAGCTGACAGAGGCCCTGTATGAAGATACCAGACTGATTATGCCCCAGGGAAGATGCTGAGTGTTTAACCGGTTCATAGGCAGTAAGTTTATACTGCAAAGTCAAAGGGTCCCTGGGGTGAAGCATACGGGAGAGACGGGCGAGCCCTATGCTTCATCCGCGGCTACTTATTTAGAAACGTGGAAAAGACTTCCGATATACAAGAGAGGATTTGTATCCTGGCCACAAGGTGGCTATATAACCATAATCAGAGACTATTTGTGTCCTGGCCACGAGGTGGCAATCTATCAATAATGAGAGACTATTTGTATCCTGGCCACAAAGTGGCAATTCCTAATTTATAAGAGACTGTCTTACTCCTTGCCACTAGGTGGCACTGTTTCCATGAAATTACTCCTTTCCGAGTACAACGGAGTTGGAGCTCTGTCCTGAAGACACCGTGGGGTAGAGTTTTGTCCCTGTTGCAGATAAGCTGCACAGGTATAGTCAGGGCGTTCCTGTGTCACAGTCAGTGCGTTTATGTAGATGTTTATTTTCATTATTTAAGCAGAGTTACTGCTCCAGTTTGTTTTTCTTATTTCATAATAAACCAATTTTCTGCATTACCAGAAAGTATCCGTTTCTATCTCAAGAAACCACAGCTATACACGGCCATCCTGGTCACAATATATATATATATATATATATATATATATATATATATATATATATATATATATATATATATACCGTATTTATTGGCGTATAACACGCACTCTTTTTCTCCCTGAAAATAGGGGGCAAATCATAGGTGCGTGTTATACGCCGATATTCCCTCCCCCCTCCTCATCCTGAACCTCCCTCCTCACACTAAACCCCCTCCGCATTCTAACCCCCCTCCTCAACCTAAACCCCCCTCCTCCTCAACCTAAACCCCCCTCCTCCTCAACCTAAACCCCCCTCCTCCTCAACCTAAACCCCCTCCTCCTCAACCTAAACCCCCTCCTCCTCAACCTAAACCCCCTCCTCCTCAACCTAAACCCCCTCCTCCTCAACCTAAACCCCCTCCTCCTCAACCTAAACCCCCTCCTCCTCAACCTAAACCCCCCTCCTCCTCAACCTAAACCCCCCTCCTCCTCAACCTAAACCCCCCTCCTCCTCAACCTAAACCCCCCTCCTCCTCAACCTAAACCCCCCTAAATACATCCCCCTCACTTACCTGCTTCTGCTCCGGTCTCTGCTCCGCTCCTTGACCCGTTGACGTCACATGCGCGCCAGCGAGCCACGTCATTAGCATATACCGGGTGCCGATATCACTTGGAGGCCACCCCTTGGTGCTCTCGCTGCTCTTTCTTCCAGCAGTCATCAAAGCGATGCTTGATAGAACTCACATCCCTTTCTGCAAAGCCCACTGCTGTCACTGTGGCTGCTACCTCCTTCCTGAGCCCGGGTCTAAAGTCCCTCCCCCTGCAAGGATAGTGAGGCAATCACGGATGGCACTGAAGAGGAACATCATATCCTCTTTCCTGTCGTTTGGGGCCCTGTACTTGCGCCAGCCTAATGCCCTCGTCTGATGATGCATTGTACGTCTGATGATGCATTATTGATTAACACTGGATCAACTAGAACATACTATGCTATCCATTAATGGTGAGTATGCACACATTCCCATACACATCATATATACTGAAATCAGCAAACTCCAGAAACTAAGCTAAATGGATGGGATTATATATTCCACAAAGTCAATGTATATAGGTCCCACAATCATATCTGAAAACCTCTTCACAGTACAGAACAGTGCTGTTCACATTGTCTGAACATGTTAATCCACATAAAACAGAGGTCAATGCAATTAATAGCAATCTGGAAATATTAACATAACAGCATATTTTAAATGATAATCAATGTTCAGCATAGGATGCAAAGAAGGGATCTTTTCTGTTACAGTATGTGACTGTGAATGCTGCCACCAACAGTTATGGTCAGATAACAGGAAAGGACCCAAAGATGTGATGACTTATTAAAATAGAAATCAATGTTGAAATAAATGATTACAGTGGATAATTTGCGACTCGAATAATATCATCATATTGCCTTTACAGAAGTGCTGCCATGTCATTTCATGGCTAGGAAGAGTGGCAACTGTAAAAATGTCCCTATTACCCAAAGCAAATTAACAATTTAGATCTCTTCTTTTAAAGATTCCCAAAAAGACTTTAAACAAGTTTCAAACAATAATAGATTTATTCTTATATAAAGGGAAGAAAGCTAGGATTAATTTGAATATCATTAAAAGGAGCTTTTTAAAAGGAGGTATTGCCTTCCCATGTATATCAGACTACTATGAGGCTGTAATGCTATCTCATCTTGTTAAATGATCCTTTGTGGACCCAAAAGAAAGATGGAGCTATATTGAAAAAACTTTGGCACCAAATGAGGAAATTATCAACTGGTTATGGGAAGACAAATTAATTAAGCTAACCAATGATCTTGATCCCATAGTTAACTATGGCTCCAAATATTGGTACAAATGCAATAAAAAACATAATTTAGTTTCTTTTCCATCTCCAGCAACGCTACTTCTGTGGATTGTGAGGAAACTAAAGATTTATTTGAGTCTAGACTGGGAGAAATGGAACATATGTAATGTGGGTGATCTGTACTTGAAAGGGGTGTATAAATCATTTAAATCCTGTTGTACAGCATATAATCCAAAGAGCAAATGGCTTGAGTTTGAAACTAGGAAATTACAAATTACAAACTCACCATTTAATTTAAAAGGAGAGAATTATTCATTAGATCTAGAGCGATTATGTTCCTCAAAGAATGATAACCATCTAATTTATACATTTTTTGCAATATTAAGAAAGGAACATAAAACATAAAAAAGACTGATAAGATGAAAAAATGGGAGAGTTACCTTGGGTTAGATTTGACTTGGTTTACAGCATTTAAATTAACTCAGAAAATGATTATAAATCAGACTTATAGAGAAGTCTTCTTTAAAAATATACAAAGATAGTATTTGGTCCCTACTAAAATCGCACTTATTTCAAAAGATGATAAATTAAATGAATATTGGAGAAAATGCAAAGATCCAGGAACACACAAAATATGTGGTGAGACTGTGTAGGGGTAAAACTTATCTGGCTTATTTGTTTTGACTACATCTGCAAACGAATTAATAAACAATAACTCGAACTCCAGAATTAGCATTATTCCATATCATACCAGATGCTCTCAGTCTTTATTATTCAATTTTTGGCAGTGACCAAATGGCATTTTGTAAAAAAAATGTGTTTGCATTATTGAATTAAACCATGAGGGTAGATAAGTAGTGTCAATCTAATTCAGCCTTTGGAGCCATTACACAAACCCAGCATATAGAAATATAGAATCAGACAGCCCCCTGCCTGCCACGTTTATCTCATTAGAACTGTACTGATATATATATATATATATATATATATATATATATATATATATATATATATATATATATACAGTGACGGGGAAAGTATTTGATCCCCTATCAGTCAGCAAGATTTCTGGCACCCGGGTGTCTTTTATACAGGTAACGAGATTAGGAGCACTCTCTTAAAGGGAGTGCTCCTAATCTCAGCTCATTACCTGTATAAAAGACATGTGTCCACAGAAGCAATCAATCAATCAGATTCCAAACTCTCCACCATGGCCAAGACCAAAGAGCTGTCCAAGGATGTCAGGGACAAGATTTTAGACCTACACAAGGCTGGAATGGTCTACAAGACCAGTGCCAAGCAGCTTGGTGAGAAGGTGACAATAGTTGGTGCGATTATTCACAAATGGAAGAAACTGCCAGACTCCCTCAGTCTGATGCTCCATGCAAAATCTCCCCTCGTGGAGTTTCAATGATCATGAGAATGATGAGATCGTGAAATTGAGCAATATCATTTCCCTGAGATCCCTCCATTTAAGCCCCTCTCTTTTTTAGCAATAAAAAAAAATCTAATACACATCCGGATACATAAAGAGGAAAGAAAAGAGAAGGGAGAATGGAGATAAAGACAGGCTGAAGCCTTGAAAGAACATTGGTTATATATAACCTGGGATCTGGATTTTAAGATCTATATAAATTCGACAACCAAGGAAAAAAGTAACTGTGGTTAAATGTCAGTTAAGAGAAAGTACATTTCTTGGGTCTAAACCTTGGGATATATTTCCATGCGAAAAGGTTGAAAGTTGAAACGGCCTATGAATATTTGAACTTTCATTTCTTCATCATTTTCCATTACAAACTGACTGAGGAAGTTTTAATTTATTCATCTACAACCCTACTGTAGAAAGTAAAAGTAAAGAAAAACATTTTTGTTAAAGTTGCCAAAGAGTTTCTTTCCTACAAATAAGAGCATCAACATAGAAAGGATGTCAGCAAATACATCTATAACTTCTCAATTGGACTCTACTGTAGACCAGCTGGAACTCAGCGAGAGACAGATCACGATGGATATTGGTGGGAATAATTCCCATGAGAACCAACCATTAACAGTAGGAGTCATGAGGTCTTAGCTTGCAGAGTTTCAGCTGGCAATAAAGGCAGAATTATCTCAGTAAATTAATAAAAATGCAATGGCTATCAATTCTTTGAACACTCAAGTAAAGGGAATTGAGCATGCTCAGGTTAATATAGTTAAAGATCAACAAAATACAAATTTTAAATAAATAAAATAAAACAGGAAATGAAAAGAATAAGGGGAATCTCAGAAAACATAACATCAATATCACTGGCAGAATGTATACAAATGTTTATAGATAAACAGATTAAATCAGGTTTACATATAATGTATATAATTTATCGGCTACTGCTATCAAAAAATGTAAAAGTAAACCCCTCTAAAGACGTGATTATTTGGGTAATAGTAAAGACAAAGAATTTCTGATGAAAGTTTCTTTCGAAAAAAAAAATAATCTTTTAACACCCCATACGAGAACTTTAAGTTGTTTCCAGATATTTCTATAGAGACTTTAATACAGCAGAGATAATTTGGTGAAATCACTAGAACATTAATATATAATACATTTAATTACAAATAGGGATTTCCCACTAAACTAGAGATTTCATTTTTAGATGTAAAACATATAGTTAATTCCCCAAAGGAGAGTATTACCCTCCTTGAGAAATGGCAGATGCCTCTGACAGGGAATAGTCAATAGGATGGAAACAAGCAAACGCAGAAATCAAAATAGAGTGATGTGTGATACAATGCATGGGTGTTTCTATATTTGGGATAATCAACCTGTAGGCTATTATACAGAAGCAAGAATTATAACTTTAATATACATTTGATTAGTGGTTATACACAGCACTTTAATATAATAAAAAAAATACATTACACTGGAGTAATTACTTTAAATAAATAGGAAATGCACTAGATGTTGATTGGATTGCTTTTTAAGATTCTAAATACTCATTTATGGAAGTTTTCAATACTATGTGTCTATCTTTCTCCCTTTTTCCCCCTACCTCTTTGATTTTTTTCCTCCAAGAAGATAGGGGGTGCCCCATTGGGGGGAGGGGGAGGGGGATGGAGAACATATTTGTACACACATTGGATTTATTTTTAAAGATATTTATATTTTGCACTTTTTTTGGTGACAACACTCAGTAGTTGAATATAGATGCAAGTTGTTTAGTAAACTTAGAATAAAAGTTCATATTATTAAAAGAGATGTCAAATGAAAACTCATAAAGTAAAGGAATAATGCACAAGTATTAAATTAACTTTATTTTTGAATAAGAAATTACATTAGTAATATTAAAGAAACACAAATTGATTAAAATATAATAATAAGCCACCTTTATGTTGGAGTTGCACTTAATGCAAAGTAATGAAGACACAAAAATGAGATGCTGTACATACATCTGTTAGTTTTTGCTGTTTTTATTATCTACCTCTCTCCCATCTGGCGTGCTCTTCTTTCACACTAAGGCCCTCATTCACTTGCAATTTGGGCCAATTGAATAGGGCTCTAAATAAGCACATAAAAATTTTTTTTTTAAAGAAGTTTTTAGTTAGTAAGCATCTAGGTGTACAAAATAGTGGGACTATTATAATCAATATAAAGATAATTTTATTAAATGACAGCAGTGTATTAAAAACAAGGAAATGCTAAAAAAATTACAACAGGAATTTAAAAAAAGGGGCAAATATAAGGAATAGCAGAAAACCCTATAGCACTGATATTGTGCAGTGTATAACTCTTAAGTGAGTGGGTATTACTATTCACACCTACGGGCGAGCCAAAGTTTTATAATGAGATATAAAGGCAAAATGACCAAGTCTTCTCATAAATTTATATATAAAACACCCTCATGCCTATATAAAGCGTCCTCCAGAAGTCCAGAGGGCTCATTCACATACTGTAGCAATGTACTTGTATGAAAAGGTAGTACAAGTCACTGTTTATCGTAATACAAAGCCTATAAACCGTTTAGAGACAACTAAGAGTAAATAGTGGGAAGATACCAAATAAGGCAAGATGATAAAATAAAAAGAAATACAAATGAGGTGCCATATATATAATACTGTGATATAAGAGGGAGCAAGCCCTATTACACAACTAGGAGGGGTGAACAAAGTCACTTTGTTCACCCCTCCTAGTTGTAGAAATAGGGCTTGTTAGTGGTCTCTATTTAATACACATATCTTATACACTTATGAGTATCTCTCTTATAGCCTACCATTTGATATATAAGTCCTTCTATATGGATATGGCTTTACTTATATATATATACACACCATTGACATGTATATATATATATATATATATATATATATATATATATATATATATATATATATATACATATCTTATATATATCTTATACATATTTTAGAGTTTTTTGCCCCCTGTATATACCACATAGTTCATTTCTGTTATCTCCGTTATTCTTCCTGCCCTCAACGGGTAATGTATATGGTGATATGCATACTGAATTGCTGTTTCTAAATTAACTCCTGCTTATTCCATGTTGCCTAGGCGACAGCTCCCTATAAATAGCTCCTTGAGACAGCGTTATACAATTCCCCTTTGACAAAGACGTTGTACGTCGAAACGCGTCAGGCTCCTAGCAACGACGCTGTGTACGTCATCACGTTGGACGTGCGCATGCGCATTGCAAACCTGGCGGTCGAGCCATTCTGGAACCGCAAAATTGTTATAGTTACGGCCTAATTTAATGCCCCATGCATCCCTATTATAGTGTACTATACCTGCAAGTACCTTCTATTGCCTATGATAACCCTGGATATTTGTGTCATTGATTCTATCTCTTCTGTAAACCTTAGGCACAGAATGTGCTGTACCTGAGTCAGATGCAAACAAGCAGATAGAGACACAGCCTGGTCTCCATGCTGTTAATCAATAGCTGTGATTATGACTCTCCTAAACTTTAGGAAGAGTTCCCTTGAGATATATATGAAATAGGTAATGCATTTATGTACCTCCATAAACGGGTTATAGGCTTTATAGTACGATAAACAGTGACTTATACTACCTTTTCATACAAGTACATTGCTATGTGAATGAGCCCTCTGGACTTCTGGAGGACGCTTTATATAGGCATGAGGGTGTTATATATATAAATTTATGAGAAGACTTGGTCATTTTGCCTTTATATCTCATTATAAAACTTTGGCACGCCCGTAGGTGTGAATAGTAATACCACTGTGACCAGGATGGCCATGTATAGCTGTGGTTTCTTGAGATAGAAACGGATACTTTCTGGTAATGCAGCAAATTGGTTTATTATGAAATAAGAAAAACAAACTGGAGCAGTAACTCTGCTTAAATAATGAAAATAAACATCTACATAAACGCACTGACTGTGACACAGGAACGCCCTGACTATACCTGTGCAGCTTATCTGCAACAGGGACAAAACTCTACCCCACGGTGTCTTCAGGACAGAGCTCCAACTCCGTTGTACTCGGAAAGGAATAATTTCATGGAAACAGCGCCACCTAGTGGCAAGGAGTAAGACAGTCCCTTATAAATTAGGAATTGCCACCTTGTGGCCAGGATACAAATCCTCTCTTGTATATCGGAAGTCTTTTCCACGTTTCTAAATAAGTAGCCGCGGATGAAGCATAGGGCCCGCCCGTCTCTCCCGTATGCTTCACCCCAGGGACCCTTTGACTTTGCAGTATAAACTTACTGCCTATGAACCGGTTAAACACTCAGCATCTTCCCTGGGGCATAATCAGTCTGGTGCCTTCATACAGGGCCTCTGTCAGCTCCACACTTGCCTAGGCCGTTAAGGCAACTCTGCCTGGGGATCCTCAATATTCACTTCACTTACTTGGTACCTTTGTGCTTTCACCTCCTGAGTCTGTAGTCTCTTTCAGCTCTATTCGTTCAGTCACTGCAAACAGCACACTCTTCTTACTGTTGTCCAAAACTCGCAGCCACAGTAAACCAAAAGTGATCTCTTTCGGTTTGCTTCCCAAAGGTCAAACTGTAGATCCACAATGGACCAGCTTCAAGCTCCACTTTGTGGCTGGATCTGGCAGCTGCACACAACCTGGCCAGAGTCTAAGCAGCCCCACCCCTCTCTCCATGTCTGCTTTTCAGGCTTTAAAGGGAAGTCGCACCTGCATTAGGAGTTCTTCAGAAGTTTAACTCCGTCACTCCTGTCAAGGACTCTTTACTCCGCTTTACTTGGCACCATCCTCTAGGGGGCAAATGGTCACACCACTCACTTAAGAGTTATACACTGCACAATATAGGTGCTATAGGGTTTTCTGCTATTCCTTACATTTGCCCCTTGTTTTAAATTCCCCTTGTCATTTTTTTAGCATTTCCTTGTTTTTAATACGCCGCTGTCATTTAATAAAATTATCTTTATATTGATTATAATAGTCCCACTATTTTGTACACTGAGTATTGGGGTGGAAAACACCCAGGGGAATTAAAAATCCTCACTTTTCTTCTATATTTAGTAAGCATCTATCCAAAAGCAAGGTTTTCACTAACTAAAACTTATTTAAAAAAAATATGCTGTGTTCTTATTTAGAGCCCTATACAATTGGCTATATCGCAATTGAATGAGGACCTAAGAGAGGGGGAGCTCGTTGGGGGATGGAGAAGGGGATAATATAATCTGATTACTATGATTGAAGATATTTTAAATATCAGCACTGGCTTTGTCTACAGTTAAATAAAACTTGCATTGAGTCTCTCTTACTAGGGATAAAGAAGAGATAATTTATATGCTTTAAGATATAAAGAAAAATATAGAGCTATGTTTAAATACAATTTATAAAATAAAGGGAGGAAAGATAAAGGAAAATTATATTTCATAAAACCTGGGTAGAACATCTTTTTGGCACCTGGGCGCTTAACTCTATTGTAGTTGATGCCACCCCTCTTGGAGCTACCTAGCCAGGTTGGCTGGCCCGGGAGTTGGGCGGTAACTATCCTCATAATAGGGAAAAAAACAAGATGCAGTAAATGTAAGTGTTACGTATTATGTTTTGTATGTGTTATGGACGTGGAGTGAACTTTATGGTGGGCGGAAGAGAATTGCACTGCTGGTGAAACATCCGCCATAATTAATAGTATGCTTAAGATTATATCACAAAATGTGCAAGGACTCAATCATCCAGATAAACGTAAAGTTGCTTTCCAGTGTTTTTTAGAAGAAAAGGCTGATGTTCTGTGTATACAGGAAACTCTTTGGGAAGCTGGTAAGCTTCCTAACTATATCAATCTTATGTATCATATCACATATAATTCAACATTTCATAAAATAGCAAGGGGAACTTAAATTTTCTTTCATAAAAATGTGAAAATAGAGGAGGAATTTACTTATATAGATCAGAGAGGGAGACTAGTAATATGGACGGCAATATTAATGATGAAAAATAGACAATCGTTAATTTATACGCTCCGAACAAAGCACAAAATCATTTTTTAAATAAAACTTTCAACAATTTCAAAAATACTCTAATGGAAAAATAGTAATATGCTGTGACTTAAATTTGTGCCCAGATCAATATTTAGATAAAAAATCTAGTAAAAATCCTAAACTAGATCATCAAGCCAGTAGAACCTCTAAACTCTTTCGGGAGAAGATTGCAGGGTTGAGTCTGTTTAATGCCTTTGAGGGTATACCATCCAGCTGATTTTACACATAATTCCCACAGGCATCATTCATACTCTAGGCTAGATCTCTTCCTGGGAGATGCAAAAACTTTGGAAAAAATTATTGAAATAGAAATTGGACCAATAGCATGGACAGACCATGGAATGGTCAAAATGAGTATTAAAACGGGTCAAATCGATAGTTGCAATAACATTTTGAAGTTAGATACAGCAGTGTTAAATAATCCTAATAATCACATATAATAGTTGTCAAACTACGAATCGTCGTCACGCGAAGCGAGCTCGCAAGAACTGCACCCCTTGTGAAGCGAGGGACGAAGTTTGGTCTACAAATGTGGACCCTCACGAAGTGAGGGGCCGCATTTGCGGAAGGTGGAGGCTCCAATGTCGGCTGCAATGAGCCGAAGGCTTCGCAAGGGGCCGCATTTGAGGAGGTGGTGGCTCAACGGCGCCTCACATGCGGTTACAAACACCCACACAGGCGGCACTACCAAAATACATCTAACTCGCAATCATTATATACAGACTTACACAAAAAAAATACGAGACGCAGGGAAAAAAAAATATTCAGACCTAGAAAAATACGACCTTAACGGCCGAACCGCGTGCACCTCAAAACATTAAAAATACATAAATACACACAAAAAACACATACACAGCTTACCCACAGAAAGGGGAGGGGGCACCCAGGACCTCTGCAAGTGAAGTTACACCTCAATTTAAGTCCATATTCCCAAGTTTAGACACACAAAAATCCCCTAAGCGAGAGAAAAAATGGCAGCCAAAAAAAATGAAAACGAGGCTCCACGACCCTGGACCGCCCAGCAACGTACAACTTACCAAAGAAGGGATCCGAGATAAGCTTGGAAACCCGCATTAACCCCACATTAACCCTCGCAGTGGGGGTCCCCGATCTTACACAATCGGGGACCCCCGCATAAATGAAATTTCAAAATTCACGCCTTACGGGTCCTTAAAGGACTGTAAAGGTCCTTAAAGGACCCATAATAAAAAAAATTAACCCTATCACTCATGGGAGCCCCATCAACCCCTAAAAAACCCTGTCACTCACGGGGGTCAATCCAGACCCCCATAAACCCTTAAATAACCCTGTCACTCATGTGGGTCAATATAGACCCCCATAAGCCCTTAATTAACCCTGGCACTCATGGGGTTCAATACAGACCCCCATAAGCCCTTCATTAAACCTGTCACTCATGGGGTCAATACAGACCCCCATAAACCCTTCATTAAACTCCTCACTCCTGGGGTCAATACAGACCCCCATAAACCCATAATTAACCCTGTCACTCATGGGGGTCAATACAGACCCCCATAAGCCCTTAATTAACCCTGGCACTCATGGGGTTCAATACAGACCCCCATAAGCCCTTTAATAACACTGTCACTCATGTGGGTCAATACAGAGCCCCATAAGCTGTTCATTAACCCCCTCACTCATGGGGGTCAATACAGACACCCATAAACACCTAATTTACCCTGTCACTCATGGGGGTCAATACAGACCCCCATAAGCCCTTAATTAACCCTGGAACTCATGGGGTTCAATACAGAGCCCCATAAACGCCTCATTTACCCTGTCACTCATGGGGGTCAATACAGACCCCCATAATAAATGAATAAACCCTGTCACTCATGGCAGGCAATACAGACCCCCATAAGCACTTAATTAACCCTGGCACACATGGGGGTCAATACAGACTCCCAAAAGCACTTAATTAACCCTGTCACTCATGGGGGTCAATACAGATCCCCATTAGGACATAATTAACCCTGTCACTCATGGGGATCAATACAGACCCCCATAAACCCATAATTAACCCTGTCACTCATGGGGGTCAATACAGATTCCCAGAAACCCCTAATAAACTCGGTCACTCATGGGGGCCAATACAGACCCCCATAAAACTATAATTAACCCTGTCACTCATGGGGGTCAATACAGACCCCCATAGGCACTTAATTAACCCCCGTCACTCATTGTGGTCAATACAGACCCCCATAAACAAATAATTAATCCTGTCACTCATGGGGATCAGTACAGACCCCAAAAAGCCAATAAATAACCCTGGCACTCATGGGGGTCAATACAGACCCCTATAATACGTGAATTAACTCTGTCACTCATGGGGGTCAATATAGGCCCCCATAAACCGTTAATTAGCCCTGTCACTCATTGTGGTGTATCACCAAATTAATATATATATATATTACACAAGGTTCGTCTACATTAAAAGGTATTTATTAAAAGGCAACAACACAATACTATAAATGTATCACAAACACACAGCCCAGACCCACGGAGCAACAACCCTTTTTAAATCTATCTACCTATATAGTAATCCCCTTCCCCACACGCTTGATCTCACTCACGGTTAGGCCATCACCATCCACCATCACCATCACCATCCAGGAAGAAACAGGAAGCAACAGCAGTTTCCTGCCTAGATATACCCTTAGTTGCATCACTTCCTCCAGCAATTGTGGGAGGGAAGCAAAGTCTCCCAGCCCTCCCACCTAGACCTGTTTAAGGAGGTCCTGAATTACCATGCAAGGAAGACAAGTTACCACATTCCCTCACTTTTTCTTCTTCTATGTTGCTCAGTTTTCTAGTTATCCCTCTAGTACAGGAGAACCTAGTGGGAGCAAAAACCTGATATACAGGAGAAATTCAATCCACCGTCCCTCCGGAATAGTTCCCTCAGCGACATAAGTTCTCCTGTACTTTCCTATGGCTGTCAATCCCCATATTACACAGAAACAGAACTTATAGAATTTAGGTGAGAGTGTGTGATAAATGTTTATGTATGTGCAATGTAAAACTTTATTGAAGAATGTATGAGAGAGAGAAAGAAGAGGAAAAAGACAAATTATATATCCTCCTTGCAAGTTTCTTCCTCATTTGTTTCATTGCCACACAAAAGTATATTATTATAATTGTCGTTAATACTTGAATGAACATGAGTACCAGCGACAGTGTTCGTAGGACTGGATGTGTCTCTGCATTGGTAAGAATTCCCCACCAGGGATGCTCAACGTTTTTTGTAGTAATTTCTATTTCCTTTTTCTGTTGTTCCAGCAGTAAGCTGATGGGGTGTAGTTGTTGTTTGGTACGTTTTACTAACTCATGAAGTTCCAAGGTAAGCTTTGGAATTGGGGGAAAAAGCTTCATTGTCAAATTTGTCCAATCTGCATTTGCAGTAAAATTGATCATTTCGGTGGTAAAATTTCTTGATGGAACCATGATACAAGACCCTTCTTCCACCAAACATATTTCATCAACTGTCCTATATTCAGAGTGGCCGATAAAGCATGCAATGTCCCCTATGCGGATCACCTCTTGCACCAGGTTTTCTTTTATCAACTGCATCCAGCCATCCTCCTTAGCTCCTTTCTCCCAAACACAACTGCACAGCCATCGGTGTTGAGATTTCCTGCAACAGCTTTCATCCATCTCCAATCCTGTAATAGTGGCCAGTCTTTTTGATGGGAAGTGTTGCTTGTAGATTCCATCACTTAACGTGCCAATGCTATGTATAAAGTTCAGTTGCTCTGCCTGCCCCTCCCAACGGGGAATTGCCAGGATTAGTCCTATTGTCCCAGATTGTAGTTTATGTGGCATCCATTGATCTGGGCCTTCAATATAGCTGTATTTAAGATTGTCCTCAGTGATGTCCACTCCTTTTCTTTTCAATGACGTGATAATCCTTGTTGCATTGATTTGTCTTGACCACTTGTTTTCCTGGATGTCTTTAATAGTTTCCTTTAAATCTGCCAACAGCTTTCCTCCAATCATAGAACAGAAAATGGCAGTTCCCACTATTTCATTCTTAATGCTGTTAGCAATGGAAGCAATATTTTCCTCAACTAGATGCAGGTTGGTGGCAATGGTGTGTATGTCATCAACATTGTCTGTCAGTCTACTCACTATAAGGGAGTCAGCTACTCCACCTATTTTCATAGCATGTCCTATGCCATCAGTAAGGGAGTTTATCCTGCTGTTCAGTCCAATGATGTCTGCTGAATTCCATACTCCCAATCCAGTTCCGACTCCTCCTAAAAGGGCTGTGTTAGGTATTTTAATTGCTTCATTTAGAAATTAATTAGCTAAGAGTATTATGATTATAAAAGTATGTCAGCATTTTTCTTATCTCACTAGAATGTTTAAGTGCGTCATCTGTAGAATGTTTATGTTTAAAACATCTGTATCCTGTGTCCGGTTTTTGCTTCAGATACTACTGAGACAATGTATCTGAAGCAAACAGGGGTTTTTAGATAATGTTTTGCTGAGTAAACATTAAAAAGACCGTTGCTTGCAATTTTGTATTTAACCCTATTTCCAACTATGCTAATAAGTTGTGACGTGTTCTATGCTATATAAGAGACAGACTGTCTAAATAAAGATCAGAGATTATCCTGATGACACTCTGATTTCTGTGCATTATTTTTCTCTCATTATATCTAGGTGCCCAGATATAATTGACACACACAATCAGAATATATAATTACTCACTAATCTGATCCTATCAGGCTGCAAGTGTGTCCCGTTTTTCTCGACTCCCTGCTCCGGTCCACTCAATTATGGTCTCTTGTATACTCTGCTTAAACCACTGCCGCTGTGATTCCAGGCACTTTGGAGGAATAGAAAAATCATTAAAATTTAGAATTATTGGGTAGTAAGTCCACCCAACCCCTTGCACAACTGTTTCATGTGTTGGTACCACCACCAATCCGCCTATTGGCCATGGTACCTTCTTCTGATCTTTACAACGTTGCAGCTCCTTTACAGAGACAAATACTTCATCTATTGTTAGAACACACCCCTTTCCAGTATCAAAATTGCAGAATTCCTCTAGGTCAGGCTGGGCAGCTTGAACGTAATGTAACTCCAATCTTTTCAAACTCTCTCCCTTATTTGCGGTATCTTCTGGCCTCATTGCCTGTCTCCCCATTCCTACTGTGATACAGCTTATACTTATCCATCCTGTAACAAAGATCCACCACAATCTTCTGTTGACACGCATCTTCATTCTTATACAGCCTTGCTCTGTGGGAACACTAGATTCCATCATTAGAAACATATACATACACAAACAAAAAAATAAAAAATATCTTTTTGCAAGTTTGTTCACGGCCCTGTAATCAATGGTAAGTCTCCACGATGAGGCTGCTTTTTCATCACCATTCCCTTTTAACACAGCTTTTCTCACAGGCCAACATGGTGAGTTACATGCATACCCATTTCCAGATTTAATTATTCCATGTCTCTCCAGTATTTCTATCATCTTGGTAAATGATGCCACTGATTCTCTTGGGACTGGATATTGCTTTTGCCATTGTGGGTCTCCTCCCTCCAACAAGACCATTCCTTTCATTCTTCCACAGTCTAATTTATCTGTAGCCCAAACAGGTATGTCTTGGATTAGCTTCTGCAGCCATTCTGGTTGTCCGTCTAGTTTCAGTTTGTTTTTTTTCAGACTTTTTATCGGAGAGACAATATATGCCATTGGGAGCACAACCCCTTTCGTCAACTCTGTACTTACCTGCTTCACCTTTTCTGTCTTCCACAAACAAAAATTGGCAAGATCTACAATGAAATTTCCTTTTTTTAAAGCTTCTATTCCCAATATTTCCTCTGGCCAACCCACTATTGCTTCTACTTGTATTGTTTTTTCTCCAACTGCTACATCAATTGGACCTGCTCTAACCTCCTGTGGATTCACAGTAACTCCCATAATACTTACTGAAGAATCCCCATTTTTGACCCTGTTGGTCATTGTAACTGCTGCTCCTGTATCTACCAACATATTTTTCCCTACCCCTGCGATGACTGTATAAATGGTAGGCCGACCTGCCTCATCCATGGTTAAATTAGCTGAGTGAATGAGATGCTGAGGCGCAGGGGTTGGGATTTGTCATTGTGACTCACTTCTACTCTGTCCCTCTTTTATACCACTATATTGCATCTTTGCCTCACTTTCCTTCAATTTCCTCTCTGACTCAGCTACCTTGTTTTTAAGTATGTGATTTTCCTCTTCTATCGTATCCGTCTGTCTCCTGAGTTCCCAATAGCCCATGTTACCGTTTCTCTCTCCCTCCTGATTAGCCCTCCAGTTGCTGCCATCCCTATTCCTATAGTCCCTAGGTGGATCTCTCCATCTTTTGTCAAAGTTCTGTTTTGGTCTCCAGTTTTGATCATCCTTCTTGTTCTGGGGTACATCCCACGTCTGGTTTCTCCATTTACCATCTATATCTCTACCAGACTCGACCTTAAATGTTCTTACAGCTGAAACAGAGCAGGCCTGTTCTGTGAAAGGATGCTTGATCCACCACTTATCAGCTCTAGTTAGTACCATTTCCAAGTCTGTTGGTGTTGGATCAAAAAGCCTGACAAATTCTTGACACTCCCAGGGAAGGGCTTCCATTACTTTTCCTATATGTTCTGGTGAGCCCAGCACTAGAGGCTGTTGAGGTTGTCGTAGAGTATACCAAAAAAATATCCTTTGAGCTAGCTCTCTAGGACCATCTGTTGGCCTCATGGTAATATTTGCTATTTCTTTCTCTATGCTAAGTAGATAGAAATTAGTTGCAGCAATTATTCCTGCCTGATCAGACACACTGTTATTAAATCCCAATAGTCTACTAGCCAAAGGACCCATAGCGTATTCTAACAGTTCTGTCCATTCCTCTAAGTTAAGACCTCCTTTTTTAGCTCTATCTGCTCCCCTCATAAACCAATGTGTAAACGTATTAAAGTTGTTAGTTGGCATACTTCCCCACCATTTCTGGAAATTGTCTTTATCTGCCATAGACATCGGTCGAGTCTGCATAGAAAATCCTGTAGGAGTTTGCCTTGCATTAAATAATTCTGAAACAATAACTGGTGCTTGTGGTATGCTATCTACTTGTGGAACAGAATAACATAAGAAATCTTTTCTATCTTGGTTCATTTTTGGCACTGGTTCTTTATTTTGTGCCACGAACATATCCAGATCTGGATATATTTTGGCAATGTCTCTGACTCCTTTTATCCCTTCTAACTTTGTTTTATTTTTATAGTCCATTATTATGTTTTGAAGTTCTGTTATTTTTACTCCATAAGCATCCCTCTGCTCTTCTATTTCCCTTAACTCCCTTTCTAGTTCCCCAACAATTGTAGTTGTTCTCAAAGCTGCAATTTTTAAACAATCCCTTTTGTCCATTGCTTCCTCCATTTTATTTGTTGTTTCCAAATTATGCTGCCGTAATTCTACAACTAAGTCTATTAGGCCTCCTATTGTGGCTACAACAGCTTGTGTGACCAAACTTTTTCTTTTCTTTGTTCTATACTTTTTGTTATTTACAATTTGTGTTGGAACATCCATTAATCTCTCCTCTTTTTCACTGTCTGGGTTTGCTGGCTCTGGAAGCTCATATGGACCATCATGTTTTTGAATATGTTTCCTAAAGTACTCCCGCACTTCTGTGGGAAGGTATTTGGCCCCTTGAAAAGACATTCCTACTCTTTTACTCACCCAAGTAAGAATCCAAATCAATTTGCGACTAAAGTAGCATGCTTCTGAGTAGCCAACAATAGTTGATGACTATTCAGTAGGCCAGGTGTAATATGTAGAAAAATAGAATATAATAGCAAGGCCTGCAGGGTAGGAGATTTACCTGAACTAGGATATGCAAGACACCCAAAATGTATAAGGTATGGAAGGTATAATATATATATATATATATAAGATTTAAAATGGTTTATTTATTTATTTTTCTCCAGGCCTGTACTATGATAAAGCATTAGAGAAAGAAAAAGAAAGGAGAAAAAAAAAATTCTTTTTAAAAAAAAAACAAAAAACAAAAAAACAAAACAAAAACAAAACAAAAATAATAGTATTAACAAACTCAGGTATTTGAAACACACAACAAACTAATATATTCAAAATTGTGGCCTGATGCCCAAGCTTGTATATTAAAAATGGAGGCTTGGACTAAGATATCAAATCAGCATTCAAATACACAAAGTAGCCGCATGGAGCCTACTATATTGTATTCAAATGCAGCGCTAGGCCTGTACTCTGATCGTCAAAAGCACAACAAAACTCAACTCAGATAAACCCACAAACAACCTGTATGATATATTTGTTTTATGTAGCAAAATAAGCTAGTACGAACAAAACTCAACTCAGAAGCTAGTACGATATAAAGGATTAAAAATAATAATTGAGGCCTGATGCCCAAGCTTGTATATTAAAAATGGAGGCCTAACTCCACACACAATCAGCACTTGATTTCCCATGCAGAGGATAATTAGACAAAGTACTTTTTTTTTCTTCCCCCCAAAAATTAATCTGACTATCTATTAATGTGATATTACCTCATAAATAACCTTTGTAGAAGTCTAAAATTTGTGGTCGCCAAATGTGGTGTATCACCAAATTAATATATATATATATATATATATATATTACACAAGGTTCGTCTACATTAAAAGGTATTTATTAAAAGGCAACAACACAATACTATAAATGTATCACAAACACACAGCCCAGACCCACGGAGCAACAACCCTTTTTAAATCTATCTACCTATATATTAATCCCCTTCCCCACACGCTTGATCTCACTCACGGTTAGGCCATCACCATCCACCATCACCATCCAGGAAAAAACAGTAAGCAACAGCAGTTTCCTGCCTGGATATACCCTTAGTTGCATCACTTCCTCCAGCAATTGTGGGAGGGAAGCAAAGACTCCCAGCCCTCCCACCTAGACCTGTTTAAGGAGGTCCTGAATTACCATGCAAGGAAGACAAGTTACCACACTCATGAGGGTCAATACAGACCCCCATAAATCCTTAATTAACCTCGTCACTCATGAGGGTCAATACAGACCCCCATAAACCTATAATTAACCATGACACTCATGGGGGTCAATACAGACCCCTATAAGCCTCTATTTAACCCCACCAATACCATAAGGGTATATTATGACCCTTATGGGGCTGTTACAACCCAATATTAACCACATAAGTGCCATGACGGTCCTCAAGGACCATCATGACACTAAGTATAAACACTACACTGCACTATACCCCCCAATAAAACATTAAATCTAAACTAACCCCCTCCACTCTAACCTATTAACACCTACACTACCTACCTACACTACCTACCTACCCCCTAATAACCCCCCACCACTCTAATTACAGAAAATGTAAAAAAAAAACTAATGGAGATCGGCACTAGTGGACCTCCCCAACGCTAATGAGCCTCCTAGAGCCTTTTTTCCGGAAGATAATAGGTAATGGCGCCTTCTGATTGGCTGAAAACGCTGTCTATCAAATTCAGCCAAGCAGGAGGCGCCAATGTGTGAGCCAATCAGAAAGGGATACACCCCAAAATCCCACTCTGATTGGATAATGCACCTGTCAATCTTTATTTAAACCAATCACAAGGCGCAGATGCCTTCAGCCAATCACAATGGAATACACCCCCCACAGGGTGATTGGTTGGAGGCATCTGCGCATTCTGATTGTTTGCAGTGACAATAGCCAATCACAATGGGATACACCCCCACGTAGTGATTGGCTGAAGGCATTTGCACCTTCTTATTGACTGTTGTCAATGTCAATCAGTATTACAGTTAATGAGAAGGCGCAGATGTCTTCAGCCAATCACCCTGTGGAGGTGTATCCCATTGTGATTGGCTGATGGCAATAAAGCCTTCTGGTTTAAATAAAGATTGACAGGTGCATTATCCATTCAGAGTGGGATTTTGGGTTGTATCCCTTTCTGATTGTCTCACACATTGGCATCTTCTGATTGGCTGAATTTGAAATACAGCATTTTCAGCCAATCAGAAGCCACCATTGACAATTTTCCTCCGGAAAACTCTGTAGGAGGCTCATTAGCATCAGGGAGATCCGCAAGTGCGGATCTCCGTTAGTTTTTTTATTTATTTTTTATTTTAGCGCGCGGATTGTTCGAGGATGGGGCAGAAGAGGAGGAGGCCAGGGACATTGCGAGGAGGTAAGTACAATGTATATTACGTTTATTTTACTTTGTTTTTATGTTTATGTATGTTGTAGTAATGTAATGTTTTTTTTTAACAGGGGCCGCGCCGGAGAAGAAAACAAGAAGGACGGGGACATGCTGGAAAGGTGAGTAGAATATTTAGAATGTTTATTTATTTTATGTAAATGTGTTGTACTCATTTATTTTTTTCTTTTCCCCTAGGTTGCTCATCTGAAAGGACATCTGCAAAGGTAAGTGGTCTTAATTATTTTAGTTTAGAATTAGGGTTTGTATATAAAGATAGCATTTATTGTATGTTAGATAGGGGGATGTATTTTAGATAGTGAGTATTCATTGTATATTAGATTGTGGGATGTATTTTAGATAGATAGGATGTATTGTATATTAGATAGATTGGGTGATGTATTTTAGATAGATAGAGTTGATTATTTGTTAGATAGGGGGTATTGTATTTTATTTTATTTGTATTGTATTGTATGTATTCTAGGTATTTCCTTTTCAGGTGTGTAATTTTTTTTCTGTAGTGGGGGGGGGTTGTAATGTATTTTTTAATTTTCTGTGATGTTCCTTTTTTTATTTTTTGTGATTTAGGTATTTTTTGTAATGTAGTTTTTTTATTTTTGGTGACTTACCTGTAATTAGAGTGGTGGGAGGGTTATTAGGGGGTAGGTAGGTAGTGTAGGTAGGTAATGTAGGTGTTAATAGGTTAGTGTAGAGGGGGGTTAGTTTAGACTTAATGGTTTATTGGGGGCTATTGTGCAGTGTAGTTTTTATACTTAGTGTCATGAGGGTACTGGAGAACCCTCATAGCACTTACAGGGTAATGTTAGGCTTCTAACTGTCCCATGAGGGTCTTTAAATACCCTTATGGGACTAATGGGGTTAAATAGAGGCTTATGAGGGTCTGTATAGACCCCCATAAGAGACAGGGTTAAAATGGGGTAGTGCTTACACTTTTGGGTCCTGGATGACCATCATGGCACTTATAGTGTTATTACATGAGTTCATTAGTGTTATAGGGGTCTATATAGTTAAGGCACGTCATTTTTGACGGGCAAGTCGCTAGTAAGAAAATAATAATGGAAGAACTAAATCTATTTTTTTAAATAAATGAAAAATCTATAGCCTTAAAATCAATACTATGGAATAGCCATAAGGCACATATTAGAGGTATTATTATTAAACTTCAACCACAACAAAAAAAGTACAGAGGTAAGAACTTGAGCGATTTGTATATTGAACTGGGCACAATTGAAAGGCTTAATAAAAAATCTCAGATGAAAGAAAACATTAGTAAAATTCAAGATTTGCAAAATCAAATTAAAAAGATCCAACAGAAGAAAGCTGACAAATCAATTTGGATGCTACAAAAGAAATTTAATTTGCAAGGAAATAAATTCAGTAAAATGCTGGCAAATAAATTAAGAAAAAATAAACTATAAATCTAATCATATTAATTCTATTAAAGATAAATATGGTAAGATTTGCTCAAAACATAAAAATATAGGAGAAGTGTTTGCAAATTATTATAGTACTCTCTATAATCTAGAAAAAGAGAACATTTGTATTAAACCTTCAACTCAACAAATTAGAGACTTTTTAGATCTAATGAAATTGCCTGAATTATCATTAACTGAAATATAAACATTATATCAAGAAATAACAGTAGAGGAAATTTCAATAGCTAAATCTAAATTGAAAATCCACACTGCTCCTGGCCCTGATGGCTTCAATAATTATACACATTTTCAATCAATACTTGTAAAACATCTGAACAACGTTTTCAACGAAATTAAACAAAAGGGGAAAAACCCACGTTAAATGTTGGAGGTATTAATCGGAAAAATCCCAAAACCTGATAAAGACCTGAGTGATTATAAAAACTTTCGCCTGATATCCCTCCAAAATACAGATATAAAGCTTTATGCTATAATCCTGGCACAAAGATTGAATTCAGTAATAAATGCATTGATTGCTGTAGAGCAAATGGGCTTTGTGATAGGTAGACAGGGCAATTATAACACAAACCTCGGAAGAATTCCTACGGGCACAAAAAAGTGCCAGCAAGGGCTCCTAAAGCCTTTATGTGCTGCCTCGGAGCAGCCCGATACCGACGTGTGAGGCTCCCTCCTGCTCCCTAAACACATCCCCAGGCTGCAGGAATCCCTATAGAGACCCATGCCGCCTCCCCACATTAACCCCTTGCAGCGGGGGTACCCGATCAGGCCCCCTCTGCATTAAAAAAGTTTAAATTATCCGCCGTGGGTCCTTAAAGGGCCTGCGTCACACTATTAACCCATCCCGGTCGCGGCACCAAAACAATAACCATCTCTATGCTGGGGGTCCATATCGGGACCCCCAAAGTCTCCCCAATATTAACCCCTTGCTGCAGGGATCCATAGTGACCCCAGCAACCCCCCACATTAACCCCTTGCAGCGGGGGGTCCCCAATCGGCATCGATCAGGCCCCCTTTGCATTTACAAATTTAAAATGACACTAAGTACAAACACTACACTATTTCCCCCAATGACACTAAGTACAAACACTACACTATTCCCCCCAATAAACCACTAAATCTAAACTGCCCCCTCTCCCCTAACCTATTAACCCCTACCCATCTAATCCCCTATTAAACCCCCACCCTACTTATTAGATAAAATAAAAAACTAAGGTACACAAAACAAAAAAGGACATTACAACCCCCCCACAACATTACACAATTGCAAAGGAAAAGACATACATAAATACACATAACATTACAGTCATAAATACATTTAAATATACACCTAACTACAATACATTTCACTCCATCTATACCTAACCCCCAATCTAAACATCACCCCCTATCTATACCTAACCTCCTATCTAAACATCACCCACTATCTATACCTAACCCCCTAAATCTAAGCTAAAATAGAATAAATAAAACCTCTTACCTATGCAAATGTCCCTTCTGATCGTACCCCCTAGGAAAAAAAGAAACATCAGATTATTAGAAAAAATAAACATTACATAGAATTAAAAAACTTTCCAAATACAGTATACTTACCTTTCCAGCATGTCCCCGTCCATCTTTTTCTGTTCTCCGGCTCGGCCCCTGGAAAAAAGATACATTACATTAGTATAACATCAAACACAACAAATAAATAAAATATAAACATTATAAATTGAAAACTTACCTGTTCTCTTTGTCCCCGGCCTTCTCCTCTTTGCCCCGGCTAGGCCCTTGCTGAATCAGCGCTCTAACCCCCCCCCCCCCCCTCATTGGCAATAGCAATTGGCAATGGCTCCTTCCTATTGGCTGAAAAGGCTGCCAATCGCATTTCAGTCAATCAGAAGGTGCCAAAGTATGAGCCAATCAGGATGGGATACACCCCCATGGGGTGATTGGCTGAAGGCATCTGCACCTTCTGATTGGCTGCAGTTTTTTTCTTTAACCATCAGTTTTTATTAGGCAATGGTACATCACATTATGAACATTAAACATTCATATCCAGTAAATACAAAGTACATATATACAGTTCCCTGTTGCATTTTATATCTGTTGTCCTGGCTTTGTATAACAATCTTCTCCAGGAGTTATATTCTTATTTTTATTTTTATTAGTTCCCTCTCCGGAAAGCCTTCTACCATTGCCCTTTTTTTGTTTTTTTATTTAACAAAAATAAAACATAAAACCTAAAATTATATACAGTTCCTTCATCTTTTAACCAGCCTGAGAGCAGTTCTTTTTGGTCATCTGCCTCCTCCAGTGCCACCTTTTTCCCCTTTTCCCATCCATAAATGTATAATTTAGTTAGGGTTCTAGTGAGATGCTATCAGGCTCCATTAGCCAGGGAGCCCATATATCCATACATTTTGGAATCGAGTCTTCTAGAAGGTGTGTTATTCGTTCGTTGATTAAAATCAAATTGATTTTGTTCTTTACTGCCCAAAGACTCAAATCCGGGGACTTCCACTGTCGAGCAATATGGCTTTTTGTAGCCAGCATCATGAATTGTAATAGCCTGTTTTGGTGGGACGTTAAAGGTGTATGTGAAAGGCCTAGTAGGCTGACTTCAATAGATTTGTGTATTTTAATTGCGAAAATGTTTGAAGCTAGCTCAAATATTTTTGACCAAAGTCCCTTCGCTTCGGGATATACCCACCATATATGTAGGAATGTACCTTGGTCTCTGCATCATCTAAAGCATTTTGTGTCTTGGGTTAGCCCCCATTTAAAGAGTTTAGCTGGTGTGTGGTAGATTCTATGTAGAACCTTTATTGACGTCTCTAGTACGCTATAGTTTAATGACCCTCTAGTTAAGTTGCGCCAGCTTTGTCCCCAAATTGATTGGTCCATAGTGTATCCTAGGTCTTTTTCCCATTTTTGTATGTATTTAATTTTTTGTGACCTCGGTGGTTCGTTAAATGCATTATATAGTACGCTTATAATATTGCTCGACAGTGGAATATCCCTACAGATTCTAACTAGCCAGTTAGTTACTGGGGCTCCTAGAGATGTTATAGTGGAGCTGACATAATGTCGAATTCTACAATAAGTATAATGTTCTATTAAAGGTAAGTTATATTTCTTCTTAATATATTCATATGTGATTATTGTCCCTTCCTGGTACCATGCCCCAAACCTCAACAAACCCCTGGAATTCCACCAGTGATTAGATGTGGGGTATAATTGTATTGTCAGAAGGGGGTTAGGGATTATCGAGGAAATACTAGCTAACTTAGGTGCTATATTATGATGCCGGATTGCCCATATCCATATACCCAGTGAGTGCTTAGTTATTGGGTTCCTTATTTTCCCCAGCATATTATTTAGCTTGAGTGACCATATCATGGTATCCCATGTGTATGGGGACATTTGTAGGTTTTCAATAAAAACCCACAAAGATTGGTGTTGAGAGGAGTGTGCCAGGGGGATGAACGAAACCTGCACTGCTTTATAGTACTGTTTAAAGTTGGGGCAAGAAAGACCTCCTTTAGTTTTTGTTATATACATGGTAGATCTAGAGATCCTTGCGGATTTGTGGTTCCAAATAAATTTAAAAACGTGATTTTGAAACCTCTCGAGGTCTTTATAGGTTATTGGGATCGGGAGTGTGCGGAATAAGTATAGAAGTCGTGGAAGGATATTCATTTTAACTGCGTGAATTCTGCCTAGCCAGGAGATTTTACCTCTCGACCATCTCTGGAGGTCTAATATCAATTCTCGGTATAGGGGTGCATAATTAGTCTTATATAGATCCCTTATTCTTTTAGTGATGGATATTCCTAAATATTTGATATGTGAACTAGGCCATGAGAAATCAAAGTTTTGTTTAAGATAATGAATCTCTATTTGCGTGAGAGCTATACCTAACGCTTCCGACTTTGTTACATTAATTGTAAGTCCCGAGAGGTTTCCAAAGAGGTTGAGAGTATGTAGTAGCTCTGGAATAGAGGTGGTCGGACTTGTAAAAGAGCCTAAAAAATCATCTGCAAAAAGACTACATTTAAAATGATGGTGGCCTATCTGGATTCCTTTAATTTTTGTGTTAGCTCTTATAGATTGCACTAGTGGCTCTATTGCCAATGCAAAAAGTAAGGGTGAGAGAGGGCATCCCTGTATGGTTCCCCATTGAACCTCAATTTGCACCATAGTGTCTCCTGGTAGTTTTAATCTTGCTTTGGGAGATCTGTAGTATGTCTCGATTAGATCCATAAATTTCCCACCGAAACCAAATTTGAGTAGTACCAGCTTTGAGTAGTACTTTGAGATAGGACCATTCTACGGTGTCAAAAGCCTTTTCTATGTCTAAGGCCACTAAGCAGGTTGGGGTGTGATTTTGGGATGCCCATGAAATAAGGTTTAATATGCTTCTGATATTATCCCCTGTTTGTCTATATGGGATGAATCCCGCCTGGTCTTTATGTATGAGTCTAGGAAGGAATTGGGAGATTCTATTGGCCATTAGTTTTGCTAAGATTTTTATATCTCCATTTAGGAGCGAAATTGGGCGATAATTCTTAACTTCTAGAAAGTCCCGACCTTCTTTGGGGAAAAATATCAAGTCTGCTTGGTTCAATTCTTGGGGCATTTGATGACCTTCTAAGATTTGATTAAAAAGATTTGTAAGGTGAGGGGCCAGAAGGTCTATATATTTCTTATAGTATATATTGGTAAATCCATCCGGGCCCAGGGCCTTCCCACTTTTTAGGCCAGTAATAGTCTTTCTAACTTCAGGTTCCCCAACCTTAGCATTAAGGAGTTCCGTTTCCTCCTGGGATAGAGTAGGCAGGTCACATGACTCTAAGAAGGCAAATATTTGTTGTTCTTGCTGCTGGTGATGTTGCCCAGATGAGTATATTTTCTGGAAGTATTCCAAGAAAGTTTTTTGTATAAGATTAGGGCTGGCCGTGACCTCCCCAGCAGAAGTTCTAATCCTAAATATTTTTGATTGCAAAATCTTATTTTTAAGTTTGTTTGCTAGTAAGCTATCAGGTTTGTTAGCCTTCGTATAGTATCTGTGACCCGTCCATCTCATCGCTTTTTCAGTGCGGTTTGATAACAATAGATCTAGCTCCAATCTAATTTTCTCTATTTTGTTTTGTATCTTTTTAGAAGGGTTCTGTTGATTCAATCTCTCTAGATCTCTCAAATCTCTTCCCAGGGTCTCTTCCCTTAACTTAGATTGTCTCTTGAGTTCACTTGCGATTTTTATAAAAGAGACCCTTATGAAGGCTTTATGGGCCACCCATGTCCATCCCGTGTTTGATTCTGGGGTGGCATTAGTCAAAAAGTATAGGTCTAAATCGTCGGCTATTTGTTTCCCTACTGATGGGTTGGACAGGATGCTCTCATTAAGTCTCCAGCTGTAGGGTGGTCTACTTTTTAGGCTCATTTCTATAGAGGTACTAACCTGTGCGTGGTCAGACCACGGGCATGGATGGATCTCTGCCCTATCTACATTATCTGATAGTGATGAGTCTATTAGGATGGTGTCTATACGGGAATATGTGCCATGTACTGGCGAATAGAAGGTGTACCCCCTCTCACCCTTATGTAGCAATCTCCATGCATCTAGAAGATGTAAATCATTGAGTAGTACGTTAATTTGTTTCAATTTGTTGGAATATTTGTTACATCCCTCCTTGTTTGATCTATCTAGGTTTGGGTCCAGAACCAAGTTAAGATCCCCCCTAGCACAATCCTACCAAGATCCGCCGATTTGAGATACTTAAGAAGGTTTAGAAATGACTTATGTGGGGTGGTTGTTTGTGCATAAAATGATACCATGGATAACTTTGTACCCCATAATGTGCCTGTTAACACTATAAAGTTACCCCCCGGGTCTATCTTCCGGTGTTCAATTATAAATGGGAAATGTTTATGTAGCAAGATAGCCACTCCCCCTTTTTTAGTAGGTTGGATAGAGGCGACAAAAACCGGGTATGAATGATGCAAATATTTAGGGAGTTTGTTGTGTGCAAAGTGCGTTTCCTGTAAGAAAATCACATCTTGGTGAAGGGGCTTATAGGATAAAAAGGCATTGCGCCTCTTAAGCTGTGAATTAAATCCCTGGACATTGTGTGAGATAAAAACAAAAGGAGATTCCATCATGTTACCTCTATGGATATGAGTAAGTTGAGCTTCTTGCATCTCATTTTCCCCTTTTTCCCCCATGTACCTGAGTTTTGATGGCTTGTAGGGTTGGCACCTGGAGGAGGCAGAGGAACCGTTTCATAAAGCCTGTCTATTGGAACTGTATAAGTGGGAAAGAACAAACATAACATACTTAACCAAACTATGGTAACACATAAACTGTAACTTTTCCTCGGCCTATTACTTAAGGCACTTTTGTGCCAGGGGAGGGAAATGGAGATGCCCATTGCACTATCTATCCCCTCAGCTGAGGAAGAAATATCTGGTAAACTAATTTTTTATGTAACTCGAAAGTCTACCACCATCTGCCGCCCCCTCGAGTCTATAACTAACGGCCCGACCCCCAACATGAACCCTTATCTAGGAGCTTATGAAGTAACCCTCTATCTTTTATAGTTTACAATTTCTCAATTGCATTGATTCCGTCCCTTAAACTGTGAATTTTATGATACAACAATCACATAACTTTCTATTGGATTACCGGGTAGTTCCGGTCTACCATTTAAGAAAATATAATGGTCTAGCTGTATATTGGTATTGCATCTAATCTGATTCATGTCTCCTAAACAAATATTTTAATTCTTGTACACTCAGTCCCCAGAAAGCTCACATTAGTTGAAAAAGGCATGGTCTTAATGTCCCGTGCAACCCTCAAATCCAATGTCTCTGTATCCTTTGGTAGATATCTGTAAAGGGTCTCTCTAATCATCATTTAAACGTTCCTTTATGCCTTGTTGTCTCCCCAGATATATGTTGGTTGTTGTAATTAAGTTTCCCCTGAAGATTCTGGAGACGAGGTGGCGGATCTTAAATTTGGGTCTATTTGCTTGCTTTGCCATTTATTCCTTTGTATTTCCGTCCATTGTCTCGCCGGTCGGGGAGGTAAGTTCATGTCTTGGCGAGTTTCCAGGGTATCCTCTCTGGGTAAGAGATTTAGCTCTGACAGAATTGTGTTGCACTCAGATAGAGTATGTACTGTGTGGTTCATGGACCCCACTTGAAACGATAGGCTAAAGGGGAACCCCCACTTGTATTTAATGCCCTTTTGGTTTAGAATCAGCAAGGCTGGTTTTAGTTGTTTTCTTTTAAAAAGCGTCGAAGGAGCCAGGTCTGCATATATCTGTATTTGGGCTCAATCAGGGCCTGCAATGGACTTTGTTTTTCGTGATGCTGCCAATAAAAAGTCTCTAGTTCCTTGACGGAGAAATCTAGCTATAACATCCTTTGGCTGATCTGTTAAGTTTGGGCCCCCCATGGCCCTGTGCGCTCTCTCAATTCCCCAGGTGTCTTGTGGATGGTCAGGCAACAAGCTATGGACAATCGCATTCAAATATAGTTTCAGATCTCCTATTGCTTTAGGTATTCCTCTGAATCTTATATTATTGCGTCTGGACCTGTTTTCTAGGTCTTCTAGCTTATTTTCTAGCACCTCTATATGCGCACTATTTTGGGTTATATCCTGACGGTCTTTTTGTTGGGTATCCACAATTTGATCTGTAATTGTTTCCAGTAAGTGGGTCCTGTGCCCAAGGCCTTGCAGATCTTGCCTGATTTCCTTCACTGCCTTTTCAAAATTTGATCCAAGTAGGTTGTTGAAGTCCGTCAGTGAGATATCTGGCATTTTCAGAGGCTGCTTTGTGTGCGACGTATCTTCTTCCATGTCTGAACCTTCTGATGAGCCCACTGTGGATGCATGTGGGGAGTTACCGGTTTGCTGTTGTGTTTTAAAATGGTCCTGGATGCTCTTTGATGGCAAAATCCTTTTTGATTTGCCCATTTTTGGATCTTGACATACAATTTAGCCCAATAATCTTTAAAAGTATTACTTGGAGGTAGCAATATCACTAGTATAGTTCAACAACAGCCAGTATTTTCTCTACAGGTGGGGTATCCCCTTCAGCCCAGGCCTATCAATTCACAGCATCCGAGGGGTCAATCGGCTAAACCTAAATACTCATCTGAGGGTTACAGATTAGCAAAATTCATTTTTGCAGTATCAGGGGGTTCAAGCAGCCAAGCTTACAGACTCATCTAGGGGTTACAGATTAGAAAAATTCATTTTCAGGGGCATCTTGCCCTCTCTGAGTTGCATTTCCTGGCATCTGGCCTGCCAAGTAAGTTCATGGGTATGTAAATCTGTTCAGTTCCTTCTTTGCTTTTACTGACATTTGCTGGAAATTTCCATATTGTATGGTGGGGAGTCCATGATAAGTTGAATTGTGTTGCAATCTCTATTTATTAGTCCTTTTATAGTTGTAATATAATAATTAGGTGTTCCACTGTTAAACCATAAGTATGCGTCTCTTAGCCTATGTCTGTATTTGCTTCCCTCCTGTAGTGATGGGATTAGTGCTGCTGTCGCTTAAAATGGCTGCTGCTGTCAGGTTGCTAGTTTGGATATATCAATACCAAAAAAGATCAGTAGGTGGCGCTAATGGATTGAAATTGCTGTTGTACACTGTAATAAAGTATGCAAGCTGCACTTTCCAGTGCTTTCAACTTTTAATACACTAAAATGTCCTGTACTTGTAATAAATTGTTATTATATGCATTATCTTCAATGTGGGGCTTTAAAAATGTAGGCCCTTTTATGCCCTGTTATTGGGCTCTGTGTCTTCTTCTACAGTTTTTGGCGGGAATCTCCGCCATTATTCTGCCCCTCTTATGGTATCTTGGCTAAGAGTCTTGCCAGTTGATCGCCCTATAGGGCACTAACCCACCAGAGCAAACCGCTCTGCCCTCTGGATCTCCTCCTGCTCTTGACCGCTCTACCCTCTGAGGGATGGAGGCCTCTGGTGTCACCTCCGCCACGTGCGGGAAAATGGTGTCCCGTTGCCTCTGAGCCGGACTTTCGTCCCTGTTGGCGCGGCCTGGTCCCACCACCGCTCAGTGCCCGCCCACTGCTCCCAGTCCGCTTCCGAGGTGAGTGCTGCTAGTGTGCTGGTGTCAGGGGTGCTGTCCACCCTCCGCCCATTGCTGGGTGCAACCCGCTTGCCCTCCGCACCTCCGTGGGCTCTTGCTCACCTTCTCCTTTGCGGTTCACAGTGTCTCTGTGGGATTCCCTTCGTGGGTCCTCTCACCTTCCGGCCTCCTGTCCTGCTTCACCTCTCCACCTGTGCCGGGGAGCACAGGGAGCCACATCCACGGGAGGCAAGATGGTGTAGGCCTCAACCGAGTGGTGCTGTTATCTGGCTCAATCTGTGTGTTTTTGGCGTCTTTATGTACCTCTTTGTCCCCCGAATGTGATAAGGTTCCTTAGGGAAATTTTTTTGTAAAGTTTGGGTTAAATAGCCCCTTTTTGGTAAATTTTGATGAAGAGCAGCTCTTTAGCACGTCTGCTCTCTTCTCTTGGTAGGACACGCCCCGATTGGCTGCAGTTTTATTGACAGTGACAACAGCCATAAGGTATGGGGTTAGATGGAGGCTTATGGGGGTCTGTATAGACCCTCATAAGTGATGGGATTAAATAGGGCTAGATGGGGTTAAAAAGGCCCAGTTAGGGTTATTAGGTCCAGATTGGTTTAAATAGGCCCAATTAGGGATAGATTGGCCCAGTTAGGGTTAGATAGGGTTTAATAGGGATTAATGGGGTATACTTAGGTTTAATAGTGTAGTGTTTAGACTTTGTCATGAAGAGGACCCTCATGGCATTTGTAGAGTTCATTTATAGGGTAAATAGTGTCCTGTAGGTGTCTATATAGACCCCTATTGGACTGAGGGGGGTAATTATAGTCTCATGGGGCTCTGTAGAGAGCCCCATGAGTTATAGTGTTATTTAGGTGCTCATGGGGCTCTGTATAGAGCCTCATGGGTAATAGGGTTAATTTAAGTGCTCATGGGGCTCTGTATAGAGCCTCATGGATTATAGGGTTAATTAAGGGATTATGGGGGTATGTATTGATCCCTTTTGAGTTACAGGGTTAATTAAGGCTTATGGGGGTCTGTATTGACTTCATATACTTCATATAATACCAAAAACAATAGCAATAGAAACGAGAGCCTTTATTTTACAAATAATTTCAATGGTAAAATTACTAATAGCAAGAAAATGGAAACAAATACAGGTCCCTACTTGTAGTGAAATAAAATATTTAATGAATAAGAACTATCAGAAACAGGAGCAATATCTATAGGTCTATAAAAAAAGACACTAATAAAATGGAAAGCATGTGTAAACCCCTCAGAAAAAGTAATTATTCTAAAGATGAAAACAGGAGCTGGAATTAATGAGACAGAGCACACAAAATAGTGGTCCTGATAGTATGCCCTATACAGAAGTTCCCCCCACGTTCATATGTTTTGTGTTGTTTATTTGATCTTTTGTTTTGTTTTTGTATTTGTTTAATTTAAGGCACATAAAAAGAATCTGCATTATAGACATTTGATATGTATTTACATAATTAACCTAGACTAAAAATGCATTAACGATTATTATGATTGTGACTGTAATTATAATACAAATTTTTATGCAGCAAACTCTATTTGCAGAAATATTATACTGTATAAGCCTGTGCTATTTTAAAAAGTCATATGTTGTAAATCGATGATATGTGTTCATAACATGAACATTGTTTGTTGTATTTTTAAACTTTGTAAATAAAAAAATATATATAAAAAAAAGAACAAAAAAAAAAGAATAAAAAGCAAATTAAGGTGCTGGAGTGGCCTAGCCAGTCTTCAGACCTTAATCCCATAGAAAATCTGTGGAGGGAGCTGAAGGTTCGAGTTGCCAAACATCAGCCTCAAAACCTTAATTACTTTTTTTATCAGATACACAAATCACATACAACTATGCATTAATATCATGGGTGTGGTGTGGTCATATCCCGGAAGGGCAAGAGTCTGTTTTGGAAAAAAGAGCATACCTAAATGGAGTAATGTCATAGTCTAGAATAAGCATGATGCATAGCACCTACCATGGTCACATGTGGTAACTAAACCAATGCAAACAGAATCTGATTACTAAAAAGGATAATCAGAAACCACTTGTCATAACTCAAGTTGGCCACTAGTTGTGCCTACCAGGAGGCACTGTTATATACCAATCACCGCCATCTGTATATTGTGTTATGGGTGATAATATGTTAGTATTATATTGTATATTGTATTGTGGAGTGATAGCTATGTTTTAATTAGTCAACCCTCCCCCATTGTATAAACTCTCAGTCAGGAGTTGGCCATATGGTCCTTAGTGTAAACAAAGGAGATAGCAGACCAAATACATTTGCCAGACTGCCAGGCACCGCAGGACAATGGTATAGTATGGGGTTTCCCAACCACAAGCCCAGGGGCATAGTCCAAGAGCTAATACAGGATGTTTCCAGTCTGAGATCCAGACCAAAATGAACTAGTAGCCACGCCTGGGGAAGGCCCTGGGGGAGGAGACTAATAAGTTCCCACAAATTACTTCTGTGAGAATGGCCAGAGGGGAATGAGGGTTTGACTAAGAGTAGCCACTCCCTCCACTGTGTGTGTGTGAAATGTTTTAAATATGTTGTCCCAAAATAAAACGTGGTTCATAATTTTCATCAAGACGTGGTGTGTAGATGTATTATTTACCCGGGGACATATGCTTGCAGTAAGATTCATCAGACTTACTGTCAATATTGCTCAGTCTAACCCAAGGGCTGAGACATGATGTTCCTATAATCCAAAAGTCCAGAGTCACCCAAATGCGATCAACAGACCCCAGCCAGAGAGTGGGTCTTGATAACTGGTGGCAGTGGTTGGAGACTCTAGAGGAAAGGACTGAGGATGGAACAGCAGTATGAGGACATGTCCTCAGCAGAACTGAGAAAGGCGCAGAAACTAAAAGGAATTCCCCGGAAGAAAAGGGACCAACCAGCAGATGTGATAGCAGCCTTGAGAAGGTATGATGCAGAACAGCTGGAACAAGAGGAGTTGGGTGAGGGGATAAGCACACTACCAAGGACCCCAAGATCTCAGCAGGAAGAAGGACAGCCAGATGATATCCTAAAGGAGGCAAGACGCAGGTTCAGTGAAGCCAGGGAGTTTTGCCCCGGGGAGATAACGCTGGAAGAGGCAATTAAAGGACTGAACCAAAGCAGCAAATACAGGAAGAACGTACAGGGGTGAGTGTCCAAGCTCAGCAAAGGCTTGGGGTCAACCCTGCAGAGATGCCAGTAAGAGTCAAACTGGCATATCAGAATTTTAAACAGTTCCAGGATGATAAAGACAGCATTGACGGATTTATCCAAGAGTTTGAGCAACAATGTAAGGTACAGGACATACCTCCTGAAGAATGGGCCAAGTTACTATTGACTAAGTTGACTGGAAAGGCCAGCGCAGCCTGTCGGGCCCTTCCTCCACATCTAGCCATGGATTACAACCATTTATGTACAGTGTTACTAGGCAGATATGCCGTAACCCCTGCAACTTTTTTGGCCAGATTCAGAGGCACTACCAAAGGACACTCAAACACATGATCCGTACTTTTACTGATCAGGAGCCAGACTGGGAACGATTGTTGCCTTGTCTGCTCTTTGCCTACCGAGAGGTACCTCAGGAATCTATAGGGTATTCCCCTTTTGAACTTCTATATGGTAGGCCGGTGAGAGGACCCTTGAGCGTGATCAGGGAGATGTGGGAAGGGGAGTATAGTCACCACCCTGTACCAGTGGCTACCTATGTATTAGCTTTCAGGGAAAATATGGCTAGGTTGGCTGGAATGGTGAGTAGCAATATGCGTAAAGCGCAAGAGAGAGATAGGAGATACTACAAGGCAGGAACCAGTGACAGGGAACTGGAGGAGGGGATGGAGGTGCTCATGTTGGAACCTCAGCCCCAGGATAAGTTACAGTTTTTGTGGAAGGGACCTTATACAATTAGCAAAAAACTGGGCAACAAGTCATATGTGGTTATGGTAGATCCAGAGAGAGTGGTTACCAGGGTGGCCCACATTAATCGCTTAAAAGCATATGTAAAGCGAGCAGCTCATATGTTAGCCATTTGCAGGGCCACAGAGGATGACCCAGAGGAAGGGCAGATACCAGACATGTTGCAAAAGGCAGAGCAGAAAACGCTAGAAGATGGCCTTCACCAGGCCAAAAACCTAAGCACAGAGCAGCAGGAGCAGCTTTTAGGCAAACTAAAACCCTTCAAACCCTTATTTACTACTGACCCTGGGTGTACCCCCCTAGCAGCTCATGTAGTGGTGACAGGGGAATGTGGCCCATTAAAACAACACCCATACCGAGTCCCTGAAGCTGTTAGGGCAAGCATACAAGCAGAATTACGCAAGATGTTACAATTAGGGGTTATTGAAGAATCCAGTAGTCCATGGGCATCTCCTGTCGTATTGGTACCCAAAAAAGATGGCACAACTCGCTTCTGCGTGGATTATCGTAGGCTGAATGATAAAACAAAAACGGATGCCTACCCTGTTCCACTCATGGACGAGTTGTTGGACCGATTAGGTACTGCCAAGTATTTAACCACGCTGGATCTCTCCAAGGGATATTGGCAGATCCCGTTGGAAGAGTCAGCTAGGGAGAAGTCCGCATTTGTCACCCCCTTTGGACTATACCAATTTAAGGTAATGCCTTTTGGGATGAAAAATGCCCCTTCTACTTTCCAGCGACTGGTAGACAAATTGTTACATGGGCACCAGGAGTATGCTCAGGCTTACTTGGACGATATAGCCATCTTTAGTCAGACCTGGGAGGAGCATATAGAACATATTGCTAGAATTATGCAGGCCATTAAGCAAGCCAAGTTGACCATAAGACCAGATAAGTGCCAGTGGGCAAAGGCAGAGGTGCAGTACTTGGGTCACTGGGTAGGTAGTGGGAAGTTAAGGCCAGAACCAGCCAAAGTAGAGGGTATTGCAGCTTGGCCTATCCCTAAGACTAAAAAGCAGGTACTAGCTTTCTTGGGCATCACTGGGTATTACCGCAAGTTCATTCCTGATTTCAGCACTACAGCCAAGCCACTGACCGATTTGACCAAAAAGAAATTGCCCAGGGAAGTGACATGGACTCCTGCGTGTCAAACTGCATTCCAGAACCTCAAGGAAGCTCTGACTTGTTCCCCAGTATTGGCTGCCCCGGACTATAACCGACCCTTTGTGGTCCAGACAGATGCCTCCATGTATGGCATAGGGGCTGTGCTAAGCCAGACAGATGATCAAGGAGTGGAGCATCCTGTTGCGTATTTGAGCAGGAAATTGTTGCAGCGTGAAACGGCCTATGCTACTGTGGAGAAGGAATGTTTGGCCGTAGTTTGGACTTTGCGCAAACTTCAACATTATTTATATGGACGACCATTCACTGTGACCACCGACCATAACCCCTTGTGCTAGCTGTCTAAGGTAGCCGGAGAAAATGGACGTTTGCTAAGATGGAGCCTGGCACTACAGACATTCAATTTTCAAATACAGCATCGTAGGGGTAAACTCCATCAAAATGCAGATGGATTATCACGCCAACTGGAGCTATGAGTATCAGCGTAGCTGAGAAAATCATGGACCCTTGATGTTCTCAGGCTACACTTGGGGGGGGCAGTTGTCATAACTCAAGTTGGCCACTAGTTGTGCCTACCAGGAGGCACTGTTATATACCAATCGCCGCCATCTGTATATTGTGTTATGGGTGATAATATGTTAGTATTATATTGTATATTGTATTGTGGAGTGATAGCTATGTTTTAATTAGTCAACCCTCCCCCATTGTATAAACTCTCAGTCAGGAGTTGGCCATATGGTCCTTAGTGTAAACAAAGGAGATAGCAGACCAAATAGATTTGCCAGACTGCCAGGCACCGCAGGACAATGGTATAGTATGGGGTTTCCCAACCACAAGCCTAGGGGCATAGTCCAAGAGCTAATACAGGATGTTTCCAGTCTGAGATCCAGACCAAAATGAACTAGTAGCCACGCCTGGGGAAGGCCCTGGGGGAGGAGACTAATAAGTTCCCACAAATTACTTCTGTGAGAATGGCCAGAGGGGAATGAGGGTTTGACTAAGAGTAGCCACTCCCTCCACTGTGTGTGTGTAAAATGTTTTAAATATGTTGTCCCAAAATAAAACGTGGTTCATAATTTTCATCAAGACGTGGTGTGTAGATGTATTATTTACCCGGGGACATATGCTTGCAGTAAGATTCGTCAGACTTACTGTCAATATTGCTCAGTCTAACCCAAGGGCTGAGACATGATGTTCCTGTAATCCAAAAGTCCACAGTCACCCAAATCCGATCAACAGACCCCAGCCAGAGAGTGGGTCTTGATACCACTCATGTGCATAGCACTTATTACTTGTCTATATCTGATCAATTAAACGGATTAAAATAATCATGGATACTGTCATAAAAATATATTCCACACACAGTGTGTTTTCAAATATTAAAGAATAATCAGATATTGATGAGCAGAATCTGTGACACAGGAAGAGGAGGTTGAGGAACATGCCTTCATGGTCGTGAGATTGGGCTGTTAAGACCTACAGAGACAAGAACAAGATATCAATCAGAACACTATTTGGATTATCTGCAACACATCATATCAATCGCAATCCATATTGAACATCAATTGCAGAAATATTCAACATAACCCTACATGTACACAGCCAATAGTATATCAACATTAATCCAAAATAATATTCATTGAGGAGTGTAGATGAGCAGGACTTAGGGCAGTGGTTCTCAATCCTCTCCTCAGGAGCCATCAGACAGGCCATGATTTAAGTGAATCTCTGGAAGCAAAAGTGAGGCACCTAGTACTCAACAGGTGGTGGAGCCTCAAATTGCTTCACAGGTACATTCACACAGTGTTTCATCTAAATCATGGTCTGTTTGGTGGGTCCTGGGGACAGGTTTGACACGCACTGACCTAGAGGATGTTCTCATCTACTTCCTCTTTCTCAGTGCCTGTTTGCTTCTTCCCTCTACCACAGCCAGGAGGTGTTGGATTGAGGGGTGCATCCAACTGGTGTGGCTGTGTAGATGCTGGCGTTGGCGGTAAGGGGTGAGATGAGGAAGCCGCAGGATCTGGTTGCAGTGGTGGTGGAGCCAGTGGAACCGAAGAGTGTTGACGTGGTCTTCCGTCAACTGCACTAGCCACTCCATGAGATGTGTCTGGGCTTGTCTGACCCTATGAGCCTTTCGTTAATACCTCTCTGTCGTTTGATTATGCCACTTCACCTCACTATCATCAACCCCTATACAATAGGGGCCATAAACAACCCCCTTATTTGAATAAATTACCCCTATACTTTGGAAGTCCATATGGACCCCTGCCATATACCTAAGAGTAGCATAGGGTCCATATTGGACCCCCTATCTTCCCTAATTCTAAAACACAAAAAAATAACAAAAGGAGCCACTGGGGTTCTCTTGGGGTTGATTCAACCAACGGGTGCCCCGGAAGGGCATGTGGTGCATGGCACAAGAAGTCCCTTTCAGCACAAACATTGCACCTCCAATGTGTATCTGGACTATACAAATGGATATATGGACTGTATCTGAATTGCTATTTCCCTGTGAGCAGGTTGCTTGCATGGCAAGTGTAGTTTAATATTACATGTTGTGGTTTAATATTGCCTGTGGTATAAGTATAACATAGATCACTTATGAGAATCCCCATATCATGCTTGCCATCAAAATGACCAGATTTCCCTGAGGAATTGTGGGGTAACAGGCTTAGGTGGTGTGAAGATCGGTTTGCCCTTAACTGGTATGCTGCCATGTTTTGAAGGATAGTTGTGGAGAAGGACACGTAATTCCAATTCTTGCCCACAAGATGTTACTGCAGGACGTTGGGGTGATTAGAGGCCCTTTGTTCTGTTTGCCACTCTGATTCTCTGTGGGTGTGGCCCAGTGATCCACCCCCTCAATCCAAGCCCCCATATACATCTGCCCCTGATTGGCTCTAATCACCCAAGTCTGTCCATACACCCCAGCTAACGTTCCCGTACTGGATGATTCTGATCGGGGAGGGGATTTGGATTATTTTAGGGTTAGTCTTATTCTCTTTTGCAATTCATTTTTCATTTTCTATTATAGCCAGTCTAATAGCGCTTTTGCAAGCCTTGTTGATTTCCTTATACTCCCGTAAAGCAGTCTCTGTCCCCTCTTGTTTGTATAAATTAAATGCCTGTTTTTTTACTCCAAAAGCTTGATCTTTAAATCACTGTTAAGCCACATTGGATGGGATTTACTCCTTTTACTTTTATTCCCACATGGTATATGCCGCTGTGTATGTATATTTAGTAAGGATTTAAATGTTGTCCATTTATGTAGGACTCGAATGTAGTGTCTCCATTTTTGCTGATGACACTAAGTTGTGCAAGGTAATAAAATCAGATAATGATGTACTTTCCCTACAAAAGGATTTGCATAAATTAGAGAAATGGGCGGCTAAATGGCAGATGAGATTTAATACAAATAAATGTAAGGTTATGCATTTGGGAAGGAACAATAGCCAAGCAATCTATAATCTTAATGGAGCAAATCTAGGGGTATCAGATATTGAAAGGGATTTGGGAGTGCTTGTGGACAACCACCTAGGTAACAGCGCTCAAAGCCAAGCAGCGGCTGCAAAGGCAAATAAAATATTAGCATGTATTAGGAAGGGTATAGAAGCCAGGGAAGCAAATATAATTCTGCCACTATACAAATCTCTAGTACGCCCTCATTTGGAATATGGAGTACAATTTTGGGCACCACCTCATAAAAAAGACATTTTAGAGCTGGAAAAAGTACAGAGAAGGGCTACAAAACTAATAAGGGGAATGGAGGGGCTAAGTTATGAAGAAAGACTAACAAAATTAAACTTATTTTCGCTAGAAAAAAGGCGTCTAAGAGGAGATATGATTACGTTATATAAATACATCCAGGGTCAATATAAGGCTTTGTCAAGTGAACTTTTTGTAGCAAGAGATTTTCAACTGACAAGAGGACATCCGTTGAGGTTAGAGGAAAAAAGATTTCACATTAAACAAAGAAAAGGTTTCTTCACAGTTAGGGTGGTTAAACTGTGGAATTCTCTACCAAAGGAGGTGGTGACAGCGAATTCGATAGACAACTTCAAAAAGGGGTTAGATATATTTCTGAATAAAGAGGGCATTCAAGGCTATCCTAGATAACTAGCAAGGAATATTGATCCAGGAAGAAATTTGATCGCCAGTTTCTGGGGTCAGGAAGGAATTTTGCTTTTTTTCCCCCTTATGAGACAATTGGCAAAGTTTCAATGGGGTTTTTTTTTATGTTTGCCTTCCTCTGGATCAATAAACAATAATAATAAATTGTCCAAATTAAAAAGATCAATAGAGATCTAAAAAGGTTGAACTTGATGGACTAACTCTATTCATCCTCCAATACTATACTATTAATAATTATTTAATCAATAATTTAATTAATAACTAATCCGCATATTGCAAATCAGAGGAGATCTTAACAGGTTGAACTTGATGGACTGAAAGTCTTTTTTCAACCTTAATTACTATGTAACTATGTAACTATGTAACTATGTTCAGTGTTTTTACCTATCACTTCTCTGTCCCAGTCTATACTTTGTATTGCTGCCCTTAGACTGTTAAAATCTGCCCTTTTACAATTAATAGTTTTTGTTGGCCCCTTAAAATTTTGTTTTCTTAATTCAATCTCAAATGAGACTGTGTTGTGATCACTGTTTCCCAATGGTTGCCCTATTTCAACATTTGATACTATACCAATATTAAATGTGTTGACTAAATCTAAGATAGCTTAATTTCTAGTAGGCTCTTGTATAACCTGGGCCAGATAATGATCCCTGAGTGTACTCAAGAACCTGCTCCCCTTAGCTGAACTGCTGGTCTCATTTATCCAGTTTATTTCAGGGTGATTAAAATCTCCCATTATTAGAGCTTGCCCATCCTTAGCTGCATTTCCAATCTGTAACAATAATTGTATTTCCTGACTTTCAGCTATATTTGGGGGTTTATAGCATACTCCTAATAAAATTATTTTGGAATTTGCTACTCCGCTATTTAACTCTACCCACAAACATTCAACTTTATCACTAGGACCACCATAAATATTTTCTCTGACTATAGGCTTAAATTCAGGCTTAACATACAGACAAATCCCTCCGCCTCTTTTACCATTGCCCCTATCTTTCCTAAAAAGGTTATAACCATCCAGATTAACAGTACAGTCATGAGATTCATCCCACCACATTTCAGTAATGCCTATTAAATCCCATTTTTCATTAATTGCAAAAAATTCTAACTCTCCCATTTTTCCTGGCAAGCTTCTGGCATTAGCAAGCATACACATTATGTTATGAGTCTGTAGTTCTGAAGTGCCTGCCACTGTACTTGAGTTACTTAGTACTACCTCCCTATTTACTATTCTATCCCTCCCCCCATCTCCTCCCCTATGAGTTGTTAATTCATGCCTTATACCCTCTACACTTTCTACCCCATTACTTATATCTAGTCCCCCCCACCTACTAGTTTAAAAAACTCCTCCAGCCTTTCTACCATCCTATTCCGTAGCACACAAGCTAATTAAGGTGCAATCCATCCCTGCTGTAGAGTTTGTACCAAAGTAAGAAGTCAGCCAAGTGCTCTAAAAAAACAAACTCCTCGTTAGTGCACCACATCTTTAGCGATGCATTAACCTCCGTTAGCTCCTTCTGCCTCCCTGGACTAGCACATGGCAGTGGTAGTATCTTAGAAAATACTACCTTGGAGGTCCTTGCCTTCAGCTTATTACCTAGTTCTCTAAAATCATTCTTTAGGACACTCCATCTTCGACTAACTTTGTCATTGGTACCAATATGTACCAAGACCGCAGGTTCATTTCCAGCCCCTCCCAATAATTTGTCTACCCGATCCACAACATGACGAACCTGAGCACCCGGGAGACAGCAAACTGTTCGATTGCTGGGATCTGGGTGACAAATCACCCTAATCTTCCTAATAATAGAGTCCCCTACCACCAAAACCTTTCTGTTGCTCGGCCTATTCTGCCCTCCCACTCCTCCAGTAGAACTGTTCTCCCAGCTGTTAGAGGGAACAGCTCTATCTGGCATTGCCATTCTTGAATGGACATCCACAACAGTTTCACTCAATCTGGCAAATCTGTTGGTGTTTGCCAACTCAGAACTGGCCTGACTCCCTCCTACTTCCCATGATTCCCCTTCTAACTGTAACCCAGCTACCTCCCTGGACATCCTCACTAGCCCCAGCTCCACCCTCCATGCTAGGCCCAGTTAAACTGTGTTCCGTGAGCACCAACCCCCTTTACAGTGGAGCAATATCACTAAGTGCTGCAATTCTCCTCTACAGTTATCCAATTTGAGCTTCCAGAGAGTCAAGATGCTCACACCTCTCACAGAGGTATGGACCCTGGATCAGCTGTTCCAGTATTGCATACATATGACAGGATGTACTCTGAGTGAGGTTGCCACTGGACTGACTCATAATTATTATTATTGTCTACAAAAATTCAGTTGGAAAAATAAAGAATATAAAATAATATATTTGTATAACGTTTTGTAACATAAAATATATATATATATATATATATATATATATATATATATATATATATATTATTCTTTCTCCTTTGCACTATAAATCTGCCCTCCTTTTATTTACACTCCTACACTTTTATTAAAATTGCACTTTATACTAGAAGTTCGCCCCTTCTCCTGTTTATTTTAACTTCTGCCTTCTCACCTGGGCAAAATTAGTGCACTCTGCAATTTATCAGCCTTTACTTGCATGGGAAATTCCACTTGCAAACAGCCCCAAAACAGCTCACAAACCTTTTATACTAGTTTAACAGTCAAGCAACACCCCTCTCACTTGGGCACAATTAGTGCACTCTGCAATTTATCAGCCTTTACTTGCAAAGGAAAATCCACTTGCAAACAGCCCCAAAACAGCTAACAAACCTTTTATGCTAATTTAACAGTCAAGCCACACCCCTCAACAGCCTTATTAAATTGTGATTCAGTAAATTTCAAAGGGCTCTATTTAAGCACAAAGCATATGTTTTTTACAGAAGTTTTTATTTAGTAAAGACCTTGCTTTTGAATAAAAGTTCACTAACTAAAAACTTCTGTAAAAAAATATGCTGTGTGCTTATATAGAGCCCTTTTAAATTTACAGAATCACAATTTAATAAGGCTGCAAATCTCTAAATAGAATCTCACTCTTCACAGAGTGCTGGCATCTAAACATACTTAATAACTGATTCTTCATTGAATTCCTCCAAAAGTGTGTAACAAGAGTTCTACAACAGAAATTACTGTTTTGAATGTAGGTTAATTGACAGTGAATATATTGAATAATATTTTGGTAATCTGGACACCTATATCAAGATGGTAAGTTTAATCAGCTCCTCTAGAGGTTACAATAGGTTGACAAAAAATACCACTGCAACATTCATGTGCTGCCCACCCACATTTAAGACAGGGTACCCATCTATAGGGGAAATGTCATTATATATGTATATGTGGTAAAACTAGAGTACAACTCTCACTAATCTGTCATTGTCTAAAAGAAACACCACTAGATATTTTTGTAGAACATCTAAAGAGGAGGAACATCTAAAATGAAAACATATATTTAAGTATATAATATCCAGCCTGTGGAGTAATATCAGAGTATATTTATATATTCAAAAGAACACCTGGTTGAGCCAAGTGACTTGACCAAAGCCAGGATTGTTAAATTAAAGCCATGCAGCATTTAAGTGCTGCCCTCCCAAGTATAAATGATTAACTCCCCACCCAGAACCTACACTTTCTAATAGTATGCAGATAAATAATAAAAAATTAGAGTGACAACTCAGTTAGTGGATTGGAAGCATATTAATAATACATAGAACAAATGAATACATGAACAATTGAAATGCCCCCTTAATGAATTTCACTGACAGAGTTCTCAAAAGCAGGCAAACAAAGCCTCTGACTTCCCATCCTTTACTTTAAAGAGTAAACTCCATCCCTAGGGGCGTTGGAGACACCTGAGCAGTGGGGAAAGCTCTGCCCATTGGACCATTGTCACAGATAAAGAAGGTAAATTACAATTTACTAAATTAGTTTAAATTAAATAAATAACCCTCAAATATTGTAATAGCAACCAAACAAAAGATATGTAAAAATGTTATATACAAAGTAATATGAATGGGTAAACAGGTATGAGAAAAATCTAATGAATTATTGTCACTAACGATAAGACCCTTGTTTACATGAAAAGTTTCATGCAAATAGAGGTCTTATTGTTAGAGAAAAAAGTTGCTTTCCGAGAAATTTTGTGTGCACATTAATATGGTGTTTCCTGTCCTCTCTAGCTGAGCCACGCAAGCGTTGCTAGAGATCTCCCTGGGCCAAACAGGCCTAGCTCAGGGTCTCCCTGGGCCACACCAGCATAGCCTGAGGCCTCTTTTGGACATGTGGGCCTAACTGTGGGCTCTCCTTGGGCCATGCTGGGCCAGCCAGCGTCTCCCTGAGCCCTGCGGGAATAGCTGGTTGTCTTGATGGCCCCCTTGGCCTAGCTTGGAGGTTTCACTGGGCCACTCTGGCTTAACTTGGGGTCTCCCTGTTCCCCACAAGCCTAACAGGCAATTAAGAAAGGCTACAGGCAAAGGTACAGGAAGATATCAAGGAAGTGTGGTAAGTCTTGTCCTAAATATTTTTTAAATCTAGGACGGCATCCTGCTCTGAACCTCCATTGGCTCTTACCTACCCCAGTCTAATTTTACAGTTGCACCTCCTCTTTTGACTTTGATTAGGAGATGCATTTAGCTGACATTGCTGCAGTTCAAGTGCATGTGCTAAAGGTCACATGTGCTCTGGTCTGGCTAGGACTGCCTTATCATTGTGTTAAAAAAAAAAATGTAACTAGCTGCAATAAATAAATAAAAGCTGCAGTAAGAGCTTATTTGTGTGCACACGGGAAATGGGTGAGGTGCTCGTGTTGACATTTAAAGTGATGTGTAAAAAAAAACACATGTATATTATATTAGGTTAAAGAATAAAGCAAAAAATGTGTATTTAATGTTGAAGCAGTCCATATCTTGAGAGGGTGTCTGCACATTTGCCCAAATGCACCAGCACCCCCTGACTGGAAGTCTGATTAGTGAGGTATGAGGAGAACCAAGCCAAAGCTCTATTCTTGATACAAATATTGTGAAGACTGTACAGCAGCCAAGCCTTATAATAACCCGTTCCCATTGAACGCTTTTAAAGTTGACATGTGCTTTCCTGGAGGGCTTATACCCTTGCTGTGTAAAAGGGTACCAGTAGTTTATTTATGTGTAATGATAGACAGTGGTTAACATGGTTGTATATGTTAGGATAGTATGTTTATTTTATTTTTTATATATATTGGCTACAATTGCTACAATTTCTCAAGCCCGCAAATGTTTTTACACCTGTAAATGGCAAATGTAGAAGAAAATTCTATGAGTACCAGATAGGACTCGGAAAGGGGTTAAATACTCAATTGTAGCACTGTAAATACAAATAAATAATCAATACTGCACTTTAAAAGACAGGGTAAGCGATGAAAGACATTAGAATGAATTGCACAACAGTATCAAGCTTGCAAATCTCCAATCAAAAATTATAATTTTTTTACATTTTAATTTTGTGGTATATTGAGGAATCAAGGAATTAATACATATCAGGCCACACATATGGACTATAACATTTCCTTTCATTTTTATAATTTTGTACATTGCCGGGTTGCAAGTCTGTCGCATATCGGACTTCTAAATGCTAATTGATTAACATTTAACCTCCATGTTTTACTGAGGTCATGATGACGGTCTGATTTACTATTGGCTGTTTCTAAGTTGGTAGTTACGGCCTTCCTTAATTGATCATGGTCACGCACTGAAATGCTACTTACAATTGCATGGTTTACGGTTTTGGCTTTCGGCTCTTAAATTGTGGGCTTGTTTAGTTGAATCGCTCTGTAACTGAGGCAAATTCCAAGCCCGCAGACTTACATCCTATATAACATAAGCTGCTTGTTTGCAATTGAATAGTGGCCACTGTCTCTTAATTAAATATATAGAGGTAATTTGCTTTGATATTGAGCTTTTTTTTTTTTTTTTTTTATGTACAGTATGTGGTTAGTGAGAGGCAGCTTAAGGAGTCTTAAATAGTATAAAACAGCACATATTCATTTTTTTTAAACAGGGATTCAGTCAGGTTCAATTAGATTTAGCCTCATGTTAGAGTTTAGAGTTAAAAATGTTTTTCCTTACCCCAAAACAAAATTAAACCAAATATATTTCATTTTGAGTAAACACACAACACATACCTGGTATACCAGAAATAGAAAACTTGATAGACCTCTTGATTGCAATAAGTAAAAAAAACTATCCCTTCCAATTATTGTTTACTAAAGTAAGAACATAGAAAATGTAGGAATGTTAATAACCCAATAGAGAAGAACTAAGCCGGAGTAGAATTCAGTCACCTGCAGTCTGATTGGCTACTGCTACCTTGTTTTGTGATGTCACGGCACATATACTGTACTGGATTGCAGGTATACAGAGATACATTGGGGAACAGGAACATACCTTGTATGTGGTCAAAGTCACAGACAAATTGAATAATCTCACATAGAACTTCAGATAATTGGTAAGTGTCTATTAAATAACCATACGTATATACTGTAGGTAAAACAATTTTAAAGTACCACTGTGGTCAAAAAATTAAAACAACTTATTTTGATGGACTGCAGTTGAAAATATGCAACATATTTTTAGAAAGTGAAAAATATTATACAACATATCATTTATCACTTTTACCCCCACTTATGCTTCTGCTGAAATTTTGCTTTCCAGTGGTATATTTCATATGGCGGGAGGAGACTTGGAATGCAAAGAAAGAGCCTCATTCAATTGCAATCTTTTTGAGATCCGAGGTCGCAAGTGAAAATCGCAGGCAATGTTGCAATGCAATTGCTTCAATTTTGCGACCTCGGATTGGGTTCCGAGTGACCGCCCCGCGAAAATGGCCGACCTGCAACTCGGAGCTTACACCACTCTGAAACCTTTGATGTTTCACTTACGCGGGCTAATTTTCGCAAATCCCTATTTAATTGCCTGATCCCTCTCACTCCGAAAAAGTATCGTAGCTCACAAAGCGCAAATGCAGGACAAAGTCCTGCTTGTGCTAAGGAAGTCTTGCTCTGCCTTGAAATCCCTTATGTATGCTCCCCGATATGTCCCCAGTGCACCTAACACCCCTCCCACATTCCTAGATGAGATCCCAATGATGCAGGGGCCCAGATTAGGACATTAACCCCTTTCTGCAGTGGTCTTGATCGGGACCCCTGCAGTGTGCACACATTAACTCCATGCTGGGGGTCCCCATTGGGACACCCGGAGGGTCCCCACATTAACTCATGCAGTGGGGGTCATGATCGGGCCCCCCACTGCATTTGAAAAGTTCAAATTCTATAAGTATCCCCACTGTCACCTAAAATGAACACACCAAATGCTGGGGGCCCCATCGGGAGTCACGCAATGTCCCCACATTAACCCTTGCAGTGAGAGTCACGATCAGGACCCCCACTGCATTTAAAATTCAAATTTCACACCTTGTGGGTCCTTAAAGGACCGTAAAAGTCCTTAAAGAACCTGAGCTAAATAAAAATTAACACTATCACTCATGGGGCTCTATACAGAGCCCCATGAGCCCCTAAATAACCCTATCACTCATGAGGGTCTATACAGAGCCCCATGAGCCCCTAATTAATTAAAAAGAAAAGAAAAAAAGCTGTCACAGAAAATAAAAGGGCTAAGTTACTAAAAATAAGAAAGAACATTACAAAAAATAAAAACACCCCACCACTACAGAAAATAAATCTCTAGTACGCCCTCATTTGGAATATGGAGTACAATTTTGGGCACCACTTCATAAAAGGACATTTAAGAGCTGGAAAAGGTACAGAGAAGGGCAGCAAAACTAATAAGCGGAATGGAGGGGCTAAGTTATGAAGAAAGACTAACCAAATTAAATGTATTTTCTCTAGAAAAAAGGCATCTAAGAGGAGATATGATTACCTTATATAAATACATCAAGGGGCAGTATAAAGATTTGTCAAGGGAGCTTTTTGTGCCAAGAGGTTTTCAACTGACAAGAGGACATCCCATGAGGTTAGAAGTAAAAAGATTCCACCTTAAAGAAAGAAAAGGGTTCTTCACAGTAAAGGTGGTTAATCTGTTAAAATCTCTACCAGATGAGATGGTGACAGCGGATTCGATAGATAACTTTTAAAGGGGACTGGATATATTTCTAATTAAAAAGGGAATTCAGGGTTATCATGGATAAGTAGAGAGACAGTATTGATCCAGGGAGAAATTCGATAGCCAGTATCTGGGGTCAGGAAGGAATTCATTTTTATTTCCCCTTTGAGACGATTGGCCAAGTCTCACTTGGGTTTTTTTTCTGTTTGCCTTCCTCCGGATTAATTAATAATTAAAAATAAAATAAAAAATAAATAAATAAATAATTGATTAATAACAATTAATAACAACTAATTAATTAATATTTAATCTGCATATTACAGATCAGAGGAGATCTTTAAAGGTTAAACTTGATGGACTGAAATAATTTTTTCAACCTTAATTACTTTGAATCTATGTAACTATGTAACAATACTTACAGTTTAAAAATACCCCTAACTACATACTATTTTACTATATACATACAGTAATCTCTGTCTAAATACATTAAACCCTATCTACAAACATTAACCCCTATCTATATACTATTTAACCCTAACTACATACAGTAATCCTTATGTAAATACAGTAATAACCTAACTACATACATGAAAAACCTTAAATCTAACCTAAAATAGAATAAATAAGACCACTTACACTCAGATGTCCCTTCAGCGACAACGGTATTCCTGGCGCAGCTAAGCCACCCCTAGGAAAAAAGAAACATCAAATTAGTACAGAAATAAACACAACATAAAATCTAAACATACTAAATAATAAACGTACCTTTTCGAGATGTCCCTGCCCTTCTTGTAGACTTTTCTTCGGCTGGGCCCCTGGATAAAAAAGAAACATAACATTAGTCATAAATTCACACAACATATAATTCTAAACATTCTAAATCTTAAATTTACATTTTCGCAATGTCCCCTTCATTCTTCTCTTCTTCTCCGGCTGGGCCCTTCAAAAAAATCTGCTGCTCTAAAAAATAAAAATAAAACTAACGGTGCTTCTGCCTGGAGGAGCTCCTCAATGCTAATGAGGCGTGTTACGCTTCTTCCGGTAAAAGAATGGCAATGGCACCTTATGATTGGCTGAAAACACTGTCACTTAAGTTTCAGCCAATCAGATATTGCCAAGGTGTGAGCCAGTCAGAATGGGATACACACCTATATCCCATTCTGATTGGCTGATGGACCTGTCAATCTTTTTTAAACCAATCATAAGGAACTATTGCCATCAGCCAATCAGAATGGGATACACCCCATGGGGTATAACCCATTGTGATTGGCTGAAGGCATCTGCGTCTTCTGATTGACTGCAATCTGATTGACAGTGTCAACAGCCAATCAGAAGATGCAGATGCTTGAAGCCAATCAGAATGGGATACACCATGACCCTGGCTATACCATGGTATTCCCCCATGATAACTCACAACCTCCTATGAGCCTGGGTATTCCTTGTGATTTTCCCATCAATACGTGTGGGCCATCAAGCCCACGCCCCTCCACCCCTTTTCTGGGGAGTGGGGAGTCGATTAACCCCACAGGGGCACCTATGGACCCTGTGGTGCCACTATCTATAATCACGGGGATGCCTATAGACACCCATTAAATCTAAAATTAACCCGTTACCATAAGGGTCCCTATGGAGTTCCATGGTAATCTAAAGTAAAACCATGGGGAGCATTATGGAACTCCATGGTACCTAATATAAACCCATACACCATGGGGAAACCTATGGATCATAATGGTATACTAAACTATAAACATATGGTTACTTAAATAAACCCCAAACAATAGGGAACTCCAGGGTACCTATCATTAACCCCATATATCATGGGGTTCCCCACAGAATCCCTTGGTATCTTAAACTATAACTATGGGTGTTCCTTTGGACCCCATGGTACCTAACTCCCTAACATGGAGGTACCTACAGACCCCAATGTCACTTTAACTACTACCATACAACCATGAACTACCATGAAGCTCCCTATTTATATATATATATATATTTATATATATATATATATATATATATATATATATATATATTTATTTATTTTTTGCTCACTGGAGGGTTCCACCCTTGTCCCTTCTTAGACCACCCTGGCCCCCTCAGCCTCACCAGCCCATGAACTGCTATGCATCCCAAGTGTACACTTCTTCTCTCCAGGGCAACAAAGCCTGAATCACTGCACATGTGTGTTGCCTGCCCCAGCAAGAAGATATATCGGCAGAGGAGAGATAGGGGCTGGTGCAGGAGGGGCCAGGAACCCCCAAGAGCAATCTAAAACAATTAAATTTGACAGCAGTGGCAATAGCTCCGCCCTGTGTCAATCATATACAAATTGCATATAAGTTGATGGCGCAGTCAGCCATTTTTAGGTGGAAGGCCTTTTGTGGGCCAAAGATGAGGATCAAGATAGAACCGAAAGGATTTCTTCAATCAACAGAAATGTGCCAGCTGAAGTTTGAGGACCAGGATATCGATGATTCTTATTTGAGGATCATCAAGGGGAGTTTAAGTATAACTTGCCTGAGTATAGCTGTAGTTTTTTTTTGGTAACTTGTAACTTTTAATTTTTCTTTCTCTTTTATTTTATCTGTAATTCTTTTTTATTTTTACAAGTAATTTTTTATTTTTTTCTGTATTGTTTTTTTATTTTTATTTAATTGGGGGTCAGTCTTAGGAACCATGGGGATCCTTGTGGATGGCCATGGGGGGATAGGGTCCATGGGGGTCTATAAGTACCCCTATTGTAATAATTATGGTGTCAATGGGACCATAAGGTCCCCCATGGTAGATGGTAATGTTTAGGTACCAAGGGGGTCCCCATGAATACAGGGTTAAGTTTAAGCACCATAGGGATGGATGGGGACTACCATAATTAGGGTGTAATTATAGTGGTCCATAGGAATCCCCATGGAGTTCAAGATGGATCACTTGACCCACAGCTTAAGGGGTAGGAGAGAGGGAGGCCCCTGATATTGATGGTACTGATGGGGGAAAACTTTGTTTGTAGATGTTGAAAATTTTGTTTGTAGATGTTGGTTTGCTAACTCTTCTGCTGCGGTATAAAATAACTCTTTAGCTTCCAAATCTAGGCATTGATTACATGAACCCCATAAGAACAACCACAAGGCTCATACATAGCTTCAGCAGTTCTTAGTAGCAAATCTGTGGAGATATTACAAGGCTCCAGCAAAACAATCCTGTAAGATTTACTGACTCATATATAGGGGCTTTGCTTACAGTTCTCTAGCATAATGTGTGCTTGCATCCTGAGTTACATATATCTGTGGGGGAATCTGGGCCTTATTCAATTGCAAGCCTGCAGATCACATTACACAGGCTGTGGCCCTCATTCAATTTCGATTCTGCCAATTGAATAGGGCTCTATATAAGCACAGAGTATATTTTTTTACAGAAGTTTTTTGATTTTGGATAGAAGTTCACGAACTAAAAACTTCAGAAAAAAAAAGTATGCTATGTGCTTATATAGAGTCCTAAGAAATATTCAATTGCACAAGCCCGCAAGTTATGGGCCTGAAAGCCAAAACCGTAAACCATGCAATCGTATGAAGAATTTCAGAGCGTGATCACGATCAATTAAGCAAGGTCATAACTCCCGATTTAGAAACAACCAATAGAAAATGAGACCGTCCTCATTATGTCAGTAAAACATGGAGGTTACATGTCAATGAATTAGCGTTTAGGGATCTGATATGCTATCCTGCAATGCACAAAATAATACAAATGAATGAATTAAATGTTCTAGTCCATGTGGGTGGCCTGATATGTATTAACTCATTGATTCCCAAGATCAATATAACCCCGACATGAAACATAAAAATAAAAAAAATGTATTGCCAATTTGCAAGCTTGAGAATGTTTGCAGGTCCCACCTGGTACCCGTAGGATTTTCTTCTACATTTGCCATTTACGAGTGTGAAACCATTTGCGGGCTTGCAGAATTATAGCAATTGAATAGCTATTTGCAATTTAAGCTATTGTAACTCTTACGGACATGAAACATCAAAGGATTAGATGGGATGTAAGCTACGGTTGTAACAACTGCAGGGATTTCAAACCTGTAACCCGTAGACCATTTGCGCCTCGCAAAAAGAAGCCAAAGAAATAGCAAATTAGTTTACAGGATCCAGTAACTCACAATTGCTCAATTGAATGAGGCCCATAGTGGTACATTATACCCTCTTTCAGATGCAACAAAGAAAAATTATTTCATTGTCTATTTAATTATGCTTACTACTAGTGAGCATGGCTTTTGTAATATGACCACTTTAGTCCCATAATCACAGTATGCTCTTGATCATAATTTGTTGCATGCAGTAATTCTTGATCTGGCAATCAAAGATGCACAATTTGTTCTAGAGTCATACTTTCCTTGACAATTTCCCATAAGATCTTATTTTCTTGAAAGATGTTAAAATTTAATATCCATTGGTAAAAATGTCTTTCAATATGGAAATGACTAAGAAGCCATTTTTAAATTGTTATTTTATAATGATGTTGACATTCCACTCCTGAGGAGTTTTATTGGTAGCACCACTTTTGTGCGTCTGACGTATGCTCGCCGAGGCTTGTGCGCACACGCAAAAGCGTGCCTGCCAATAGCACGTCGACATTTGGACAAGGGACTGCTGCGCCGGACTACAGGTAAGGTGGTGTTAGGGCTACAGGTTTTAGGGTTAGGCTTAGGGAGTCTTAGGGTTAGGCTTCAGGGGTGTTAGGGTTTGGGGGTGTTAGGGTTAGGGGGTCTTAGGGTTAGGGTTAGAGGGTCTTAGGGTTAGTGTTAGGGGGTCTTAGGGTAAGGGGGTCTTAGGGTTGTGGAGTCTTAGAGTTAGGGTTAGAGGGTCTTAGGGTTAGGCTGTCTAAGGGTCAGGGGGTCTTAGGGTTAGGGTTAAAGGGTCTTAGGTTTAGAGGGTCTTAGGGTTAGGGGGTCTTAGGGATAGGGTTAGAGGGTCTTAGGGTTAGGATTAGTGGGTTTTACGGTTAGGGGGTCTTAGGGTTAGCGTTAGAGGGGACACAGGTGACAGACACACACAGGGGGACAGGGGACACAGGTGACAGACACACAACTTTAGCTCATCGGGGCAAGCTATTGGCGGGCACGCTTTTGCATGTGCGCAAATGCATTGGCCCACATGCGCAGCGCGCTTGTAAAAGGCGCGTTTAAGTAGGGGTGCCATTTCATTAGTTTGAAATAAGATTAAAATTGTATTTTTAGATGTTATATGTTGCTGCATCTTAATTTTTATTTTAGTTATTAGCATATAAATTAAAGGATCACTGTGCTCAATGTTTTTCTATATGGTCATTTGGATAACATAACTTGATAATGTTGGTAGAAAGTAAAACAAAATAATCACAGCCTTTATGCTCTTCATTTTTATATGCAATTATTATTTACTGCAGGCTTTCATTTTATTTACGCCCTATTAAATTTAACAAGACCGCAACTACATGGCCGAAAGCCAAAATCGTAAACCATGTAACCGTAGGTAGCATTTCAGGGCATGATCATGATCAAAGCAAGCCCTTAACTATTGATTTAAAAACAGCTAATAGTAATTGAGGCCATCATCATGACGTCAGTAAAACATGGATGTAAACCACAATCAATTAGTGTTTAGAAGTCCGTTTTGCGATCAGACTCGCAATCCAGAAATGTTGCAATCTAAAAGAATCAATAAATCTACTATTTTAGTCCATGCAAGTTCAAGATATGTATTAACCCACTGATTGCTGGGATCCATACAACACGGAAATTACACATAAAAAAAAAATATATATATTTTATTGCAGATTTGCAAGATTGAGACTGTTGTGCAATTAATTCTAACTTCTTACAATGCTTTCCCCATATTTTGTTAAGTGCAGTATTGATTTTTGTATTTGATTTTACAGTGCTACGAACAGCTGTTTATCCCCCTTGCAAGTCCTCTCTAGTACTCGTAGGATTTTTGGCTACATTTGCCATTTACAAATGTGAAAAAAATTGTGCCCCTGTGGGGTTAATCGACTCCCCACTCCCCAGAAAAGGGGTGGAGGGGCGTGGGCTTGATGGCCCACACGTATTGATGGGAAAATCACAAGGAATACCCAGGCTCATAGGAGGTTGTGGGTTATCATGGGGGAATACCATGGTATAGCCAGGGTCATAAGGGATAGTGATAGGCTGTAGTAGCTCCTTAATTGCATCAGATTTGACCAATCAAGCCAACATACCTAAGGCATTAGCTTTGTCTTACTGTCAGATTTAAGGCATCCAAGCTTCTCAAAGACATATTAATGTCTTTACAGGGTGTTGAAGGTACCCAGAGGCTTTTTTTACATTTCAGTCACTCTGAGAGACTTCTGAGTAACTTTCAGCGGGATCAGGTATCGTTATGGGAGCAATGTGATAGCAATTTATAATATAGTTATGTAACAGGCACTCAGAGCTTGAAATATTAGATACAAGTTAAGCAGTCAGCATTCCTGGGGGTTAGATTTACATGTGTAATGTGATAAATCAGGAGTGTTTTACGAGTAAACTTCACTTACCGTATTTATTTTCTTGCCAGAATAGAAGTCAAAGCTCCAGCAGTTGATACAAAAAAAGCTAGTGTTTAAAATTTTATTTTTCTTGATTCACTAAACTGCAAGCTAAAAAAGTGTCTTAGCTTGTACATAGAATTATTTCAGTATAAATAATGATCTTACTTAGTTGTAAGATTTTAGCTGGTTATGAGCACAGGCAGGATGACAACTTCTTTAGCAGAATATTAATATATTATTACAAAATTTAATGTGGTGACTGAATCATATAAAATGTAATGTTCCATCAAAAACATAGAAATACTATAGTCTAAATTGTAGCTTAGAAGAATATTTCATTCATAATAAACAATTTTAACAATTTTACTGGCATAAGGGTACGAAATGGTTGAAAGCAGCTATAATGTTTGAGGTTGGTTACCTGACATCAGCTGAATTTCTCAGTCATTTTTAATGCTTTTATGGAAAGAATGGAAACTATTATTACAATTATTATTACCATTATTCAATTGCAATATTCTACTTGTGACTGATGAGTCCGGTGTGTCACACAGATACTGGTTATTCCTCTGCTAATCATCAAGACCTAATGAAATATGCAGCAGATGTTGCTCTTCGGGGGTGAGTAACCCAACTTTTTTAAATCTCTTTTTTGCATAATTTTTTCAGTCTTTAATATTTGCTGTGATTTGACATAGTGGGAGCCCCTCCATCTCTTGCAAGAAAAGATGAGTGTATGGGGTCACCAGTTGGTCACCATTAATGCCTAGGGGTTGGTTGGATGTTTGTTAGAGGTGTATTGTTGGCTTTTAGATGAACAAGTGAAGTATTCTTCATTTTTAAAACCCTAAAGGTTTCATCTTCAATTACTTAATAATCATGTAACTCATCTATGGAGAACCTTTGCATTTGGTCCAGTATGGCTGTGCAATTTTTGTCTGTAAAGCAAAGTTGCATAGAATGTCAGACATAGAAACTGGCCTCCAGTGTTTCTATTAGTGCTGCTAAACTATGACTTTTACCATCACTCTTCCAATAGGATTGGTCCTGATCCTGCACTTACAGCCAGGTAAGTGATTGTATCATCCATATGAAGTCTGTGAGACAGATATAGATTTGGCTGGAGAAAAAAGAAAGGAGAAAATGGGGAGGAGAGAATAAGGTAAGGAGGCCCTGCAATGGGGAAAAAGCGAGAACAAGCAAACTAAGATAGAAAAACATGGTAAGTGATAGAAAAATGTAGAAGATCACGAGGAAGAGGGAGAGTTGTGTTGAAACAAAAGACCATGAGAAAATATCTTAGATAACATAAAGCATAATAAACAATTTGTCAATTAGGTCATGTAAACATATTGAGGAAACACAAATATTTGTTGGCCTATAACATGAACTTGAATATAAGAGGCAGCACATTTTCAGTAATGACAAATCAGGAAATTAAATAAATTAAAAATAACAGGCTATAAAAAAAACGTAAAATCATTAATGCCTAACAGAGGTATTGTGTTATATTTGTAGTTGATCTGCTTATGCTGATTGATCTCCATATCTGCTGATTTTATATTTCTTTTTAAGCAAATTTTGACAGCAGAACAGTAAGAAGCCTTGCTTCTCTCCCTCTATAATCTTACATTTTTATATTTAAAGCTTGAAAGCCATTTAATTGCTCAGCAGAAAAGCAGACCACTTCAGTTTGCTTGATCCTGGCAGATGGTGCAGCATGAGATAAACACTTTAATATTGCCCTACATGTAGAATACATTATTTATCTTCAGTATATATATATATATATATATATATATATATATATATATATATATATATATATGTAAGAAATTGTATATATAATTAAATAAAAATAAAAAAATAAGATTTGCTACTATTAAGATGCTTGATCGAGTAGCTCTTCAGTACTTTTACTTTGGGATTTTATTAAGGGGTTAGGTAGGTAATGTAGGAGTTAATAGGGTAGGGTAGAGGGGGGTAATTAGTTAGAGAGGGGGTTAATTTAGATTTATTCGTTTATTGGGGTGGCTAATAGTGTCGTGTAGGGTAGTGCTTGGACTGGAGGACCCTCATGGCACTTATAGGGTTCATGTGAGGGTTAATTATTGTCCCATAAGGGTCTATATAGACCCTTATGGGACTGATGGGGTCATTTGGGTGATGGGGTTAAATAGAGGCTTATGGGGGTCTGTATAGACCCCCATGACTGATAAGGTTCATTTTAATTTTATTGCGGGACCCCTGCATCATGGGGGTTTAATTTTGGAGTGTGGGGGGGGGGGATGAGTAAGGACTTTACTAGCCCTCCCGTGACCTCTTTGGTACCAGTAAGCTCTGGTATGCTTTGGGCCATTTACAGGCTTGACAGAAGGGTAGATCGGAGCAATTGAATAGCAATTTATGATCTTGCGGCTGTGAAAGATCAAAGGCTTTGAGGGAAGTAACTTGCCATTTTGAGACTCGCAATGGATAGTAGTGCGCAGCAAGTAACCCGAGCGGAGCTGTAAGTAGGAGGTAATTGAGTAGCTAAGTAACTTGTTATCTCCAATTGCGTCCCGGATCTTGAAAAAGTAGCAGTTGCATGAGGCCCTATGTTTATAGGATCCTTAATTCAATAAACACACCAAAAACTAAATAAATGCTTATAATATTACATGGTATTGGTAATTTCTTACTGAATGGGAATCCTTAGGATTTATTGTTATCTAATATTATATTATTTAAGACAATATGAAGTGATAATAACTGTACTAGAGAGAAAATTTAAAGACAATCATTCTGAGAACTAGATGAAGCATTAAATGTGCAAGATCTATGCAAGGGGATGGAGGATAAAAAAAATGTTTAGGGGAGATGTTCAGCACCTGATCTAATTTTTGTCAACAGGATCTGTGTTCAAGCTGAACTGCTACTTCAGGAGCTGGGCTGAACACCTCCCGGAACACAAAAGGTTTTCTCCAAAAAACATCGACCCGCATCTGTGCACTCATATCACTTTTCAATATGCCACCATGAAAGACCACGTGATTATGGCAACGGATAAGAATGATGAAGTGCTGTACAAGGAGCTTGCTTCACTGAAGGAAAAGTTAGTATTGTGTGTCTGCCTCATATGCCTTCTATTTTTGCCTGCTCACACACTATGCTAGACTAAGCAAACTAAGCTTGTTTACCTTCACATGTGTATTGTATTACTGATACTTCCTCATCAGTGTGCCTATTTTGCACACTTGACTTCAGAAGTGACACATTGCACCCAACTTAATTTTTTTAAAGTTGCTAACTTTTTAAGCAGATTCCCTGTTTTATTGCCTTTAAAATATGTGCACAGGGTGATACCATGTGACACACAATATTTTAGTTTAGGTTTCAATGGATTAAGCATACTTATTAGCTGCAGCTATTTTCATAAATAATCTATCTATAACTTTGACTAATGATAGTGCTATGGTTCTCATACTTCTTTGTTACTGAGGACCAGCAGAAAATGTATTAGAGAGGAGCAACTGTTCTCCAATATGCTCTTACCTCTATCAGTACAAAAAAAAATGATTTCCTTGTAGTCTTCCAGTCCAGAACCACAGACTTCATAGATATGCAATGACATCCAATTGTAGGAGAAAATACAGAACACTATCCAGACTTTAAGCCTAACCAGTCTCTCCTCAGGATTTTTTGCTGTCCTACCACAAATAGGAAGTTCTCCAGACTGCACAATAGACTTATGGATTAATAGGAAGAAAATAATAATAACACTCGCAACTAACTACAGAGATATTTAGCATTGATTAAGCATTATTCTGAATTATTATACATGCTGTATCTTATGGGTCTCAATGGCATCTAGAGTGACCACATTTATTGACCACTAGCAAATTGCCCGTCAAAAAATGACCGCAATGAAATTGTAAGTGAGCTAATGCTGTTTGGTGTATAATAATCAAATAAATAATACATTAATAAATTAATATACTTTACCTATTTTGAAGTAATATATGCAGGAAGCATTGTGTTGCAGAGCTGGCAATCTGTTTTGTAGTGGTGTGGAGCTGCTGTGTAAGCGTGATGAATGTGTGTAGTGTAATAGTGCGCGCGAGACAAAACCGTTAGCGTAGCTGTGTACTTTCGCATTGTATAAGTTATTGTTCTAAAATGGCGGCTATGTGTGGCATGCTCCTTGCCAGCAACTGAGGCCATCGCTTCGCGAGGGCCGCAGGCTCGCTGCGAGAGCCCGCAAGCGTTAGCTACAACTCGCATGCTCACAACTATATATGTGATTATGGAAATTCGATATTGATCATTGCTACCTGGAATGGTCAACACAATATTTGAAACAACCTTCGTCTATTCTTTATGCAAAACTACAACCTCACAAGAAAAGGTAAATATATATGTAAGCCTTAAGTAATAGATATGATAAGTCACATGTGACTAGATAATGTATCTATTGTGTGCTTATCTTATCGTTCACAACAGCTTATTATGGTACTTTCATTGTCACAATTTAAAACACAATGATATTTTCAAGACTTTTTCTCATCAACCAATTTTTTAATGATATATTTTTTTCAAATCATGATTAATATTAGCTATTTCAGATATTTGAAATGTAATAATAATAACAATAACAATAATATATACACACACATATATATATATATACTAGCGACTTGCCTGTCAAAAAATGACGGCAATGAGATGTGTATGTTTGGAAAGTTGTTTAGTTATTAATATACATATTTGACACTTGTAAGGTTTTAGTTATGATGAAATAAGTGCTATTGTGATATTAAACATGCTTATTTTTGTAAAATGTTCTTTTGTTGAACATTAACTGTTAAAGCATTTTGTATGAAAAGTATTAACATTTCAATGTAAGAACAGTTGAACTTGAAATGAATCAGTATTGTAAACTTGAGGTAATGTTTTTTTAACATACATGTTATATCTGAAGAATTGTTAACTTAAATATACATTGAATCCAGAGGAAGGCAAACAGTAAAAACCCTCTTTGAAATGTAGCCAATTGTATCAGAAACGTAAAAAAATTAATTCCTTCCTGACCCCATTAACTGGTGATCAGATTACTCCCTGGATTAATGTTTAACATAAAAGACAACATTTACATTGTGACTTAAAACGTGGTTGAACTGTTAACATGAACTTTGTAATATATCTAAGTAAGGAACTTGAAAGTATATTTTTTGAAACTTGAACTTTCTTATCTAAGTAAGGACCTTGAACATATTGTTTTGAAACTTGTAACATTAGAAACAATACGATAGTAAATTAACATTGTATCATAATTTGTGAAAATAATGCAAGGCAAGTGTTTTGTGAGGCGATTCATCCATAAACAGTACTTCCATTATGACTGAATTGTTTATATATTTGTATTTTTCAATGGCTGACCTTTGTTTATTGCTGTGACTTAAAAAATGGTTGAGCTGTTAATATGAACTTTGTAATATGTCTAAGTAATGAACTTGAAAGTATATTTTTTGAAACTTAAACTTTCTTTTCTGTCTAAGTAAGGAACTTGCGGAAAAAAAATGTAAGCTTGTAACATTAGAAACAGTAACATAGTTAATTAACATTTTAACATAATTTGTGAAAATAATGCAAGGCAAGAGTTTTGTGAGGCTAATCATCCGTAAATAGTACTTCCATTAATCATGACTGAATTGTTTATTGATTTGTATTTTTGAGTGGTTGACCTTTGTTTGTTGCTATAGTAATTGTTTTAAATCGCACATATAGTTTCGTCTCTGGAAAAGTGGTTCTTAAAAAAGAGAACGCAAGAACTTAAAAATGTGGTTGCTATATTGTGTTTTTTTATATATTTTTGCATTTGCTTTTAAATTTGTTTTGCATGGCTTTTGTTTTTTAATGAAAAGTTAAAGTACTTCATAGAAGACAATGTTTTTAGTAAAAATTCGTCCATCTTCTAATAAATCACCTTGACTTTCATTCTTTTCAATGTAAACTTTAATAGCCTGTGGATTTTTGCACCGTTAACGGCAACAATTGGCCATGTGCAAATACTGGTTGTTCTAAGAAAATACCCACAGATTTGAACGTTTGTCCTTGTGATTTAATAATGGTCATGGCAAATGCCATAATGATGGGAAATTGTCTTCTTTGAAGTGTAAAAGGGAGACTACTTTCACTTGGTGCTAAATCTATTCTTGGTATGAAAACTCTCTCTCCTTTATGGGTACCAGTTAAAATTTCAGCATCTATGAAATGGTCCTTTAATTGTTGAACAATTAATCTTGTCCCATTGCATAGGCCTTTTTTGGTTGTTCATATTTCGCAGTAACATGACAATTGCACCTTTCTTTAGCTGCAAAATATGTGGTGGCATTCCAGAAGGAGTTAGTGAGTTTATGAATTCAGTGGAAAAGTAAAAAGTTTGCCTGACTTTCACTGTCATCAGCAAGTACAGAATCAGCACTGTGATCATTTCTTTGTGGTGCATTAATTTTTTTAAAGATTTCATTATTGAGGATTAATGCATCCTTATTTTTACACGTTAGTATGACTTGGTTGGCAAGCTCTGAATATTCCTGGTTATTTATAGTGATGTCGCGAACATAAAATTTTCGGTTTGCGAACCGCGGACACGAATTTCAAATGTTTGCGAACGGGCGAACCGGGCAAACCGCCATAGACTTCAATGGGCAGGCAAATTTCAAAACCCACAGGGACTCTTTCTGGCCACAATAGTGATGGGAAAGTTGTTTCAAGGGGACTAACACCTGGACTGTGGCATGCCGGAGGGGGATCCATGGCAAAACTCCCACGGAAAATTACATAGTTGATGCAGAGTCTGGTTTTAAGCCATAAAGGGCATACATCACCTAGCATTACTAAATTGTTTGGAATAACATGCTTTAAAACATCAGGTATGATTTTGTATCGATCAGGTAGTGTAAGGTTTACACCCGCTTCACAGTAACAGACCAATCTCCCCGTTTAATGCACCGCAAACAACGGCAAACAGTCCCTTTGCACAACCGCAAACTCCCCATTTGCACAAGGTTGGATACCAAGCTAGCCATGTCCCGTTCGTTGTCCTCACTGATGTCATTGAAAGTCTCTTCCTCCTCCACCCAGCCACCAAGGGTCCCCAAAAGATGACAATAAGCCCCCTGGGACGCCTGCTGTGTTTGGTCTTCCACCTCCTCAAAGCCACCTTCCTCCTCTGACTCCTCTTCTTCAGACTCCTCTCTCTGCGTTGCCTCTGTCTGCGTTATTATAAGGTGTGTACTGTTAAGTAGTACTATTTCTATCGGTTTAATCCCTGTTACGTCCACTATTAGGGGACGTGTATATGGCATGGATTTTTGGAACAGGGAGATGGAAAAAGATGCTTGGTTGGACCTCCTACTTCGAATTTGGGGCACTGTACGTGCAATGTAATGTGCCACCAGATAGGAGTGGTGTATTAAGTTGTACTATTTATTCCTATCAGTTTGATACCTGTTACGTCACCTATCAGGGGACGTGTATATGGCATGGATTTTTGAAAGCGGGAGATGGAAAAAGATGCTTGGTCGGTCCTCCCTCTTCAAATTTGGGGCACTGCGCGTGCAATCTAAGGTGCCACCAAATATGAGTGTCACTGTGCACTGGCAAAAGTGGGCAGAGTAGGCACTGTAGGCCTCACACACACGCCTGTAGGCAGGCAACTGATATTCAATCAATTACAGTCAAAACAGTGTTGTTTTATGTCACTGTACACTACGGTTGCACCAGATATGACGTATCACTGTGCACTGGCAGAGTAGATGCAATAGGCTTCACACACACGCCTGTAGGCAGGCAATTGCTATTCAATCTATTACAGTCAAAAAAGTGTTGTTTTATTTCACTGAGCACAATATAAGCTGTGAGCCTGACACAGGCAGGCAACTGAAATTAGATTAAAGGAAAAAAGGGTTGTTTTTTTTCAATGTATGGTACACCAACTATGACTGGTGAAACAGAGCAGAATATTAGCTGTGAGCCTGACACAGGCAGGCAACTGAAATTAGATTACATGAAAAAAATGTTTTTTTTTCAATGTATTGTACACCACCAGGTATGAGTAGTGAAAATAAGCACAATATAAGCTGTTAGGTGTTAGCCTGTCACACACACACGCTGGCAGGCAGGCATATGCAACAGAAAAACACAGAAAAAAATAATAAATTAAAATAAATGATGTTCTAGCCCTAAAAAGGGCTTTTTGGGTTGCTGTCCTTGCAGCAGATATCAGATGAGTCCTTCAGGTCTGTAGTGGAAGCTAAATACACAGCCTGGCTATCTATTTCCCTATTAAATCTCCAGCAGCTACACTATCTGTCCTCTCACAACGAATGCAGCTTCAGAATGATTCTAAAATGTATGCTGTCCTTCAGATGGAAGGCTCTGGAAGGGAGTGTATGCTGCTGATTGGCTGGAATGTGTCTGCTGACTGTGAGGTGCAGTGTCAAAGTTTCCTCAATGATAAAGAATAGGGGGCGGACCGAAAAGCGCATGTGTCCGCCGTCCGATGCGAGCTCGAAAGAGCCAAAATCGCTGTAAATAGTCCGCGGGCGAACTGTCCGCGACATCTCTAGTTATTTATGCTACTTTCAAATATAGCCGATATAATATCTTTTTGACAAATCATATGAGGTGGGATCTGCACAGTGTCGTCACGTAAATTTGGTATTTTTTCTGTTCTGCCTTCTCCAATTTTAATAAGCCAATGATTGAAATCAGTTTGGCCTTCTTATCTCATGTTTTTTTGCAGTTGAAGATGGGTAAAATGTTTCCATAGTGTGCTTGACTTTATACAGGTTTCGATAATGTCAGTTCGATTTCCATGTACAACGACAGGTAATGTTTGTCTAAAATCGCCACCTAACAACATTACCTTTCCACCAATTGGAAAAGTATTATCCATGACTTCACGAAGCAAACGGTCAATACATTGGACGGCATAGCATGACATCATTGTGGCCTCATCTATTATAATTAATTTACTTTTTTTCAATCTTTTTGCTTGTAATGATGTCATGCCAATATCTGACACAGAAATTTCTAAAATAGGCACTGGCAGTTTAAAGCTACCTTGTGCTCATACAGAACTCATTAATAAATTATATAGATAAGTTTTTCTTGATCCGCCAGGTCCATCAAGATAGAAATAACACTCTGTGACCATGTCATCATCTATTGCAATTTTAATGGCAAATAAATGCTTGCAATTGTAACGTATTTAAAGTTGCAAGTCTTTCTTCTGTTCTTTGTACTTGTAGTTGAATGTCATAGTCTTCAAAGTTTATGTCATCTATAAGACCTGGATCAACTTGCACAACTTAATCCATGAGTTAAAAATACTTCTTGGATTTCCATTAATGCTTTTAAGTGTGCAATCGGTTCATTGTATCGTTGCATAAAGTCTTCAGCCATATTACTTTTAAATGTCTCCCACAAAGCTAATGCATTTGGAGCATTTGAGAAGATACAAATAAATGCAAATTGTTCTCTCATCTGCCATGGCATTTGACATAGCGCTGCTTCTTCTAAACATCTTTCCCATTCTCTGTATAATCAGTTAGTAAGTTTCTATATCTTGCAGCTAAATGGAAGGATTCTTATACTATGTCATTAACAATTCTTAAGTGTTCAAAACGTTGTGCTCCAGTGAACTTGGCGGAATTGGAACACCAGACATTAAAGATGTCTGTGAAAATATCGCTATATCCCACATAATCAATATGAATATCAAAAATAGGAATACATGCTGGATGAACATAGAAGAAGATCTTGTGGGCTCTTCCTCAATTAGATCATTATTAGAAAAATATAAAGATGGAAAAGATAAATGGGGTAATCTACCAAAAGGAATAAGATCATTGTTAAAATTCTGGGGTAAAAACAAAGATAAATTAGGACTCTTCCATTTACGTCCTTATCAGCTCCAATTGACATCTTGGAGAACGGATGCAATAATAAAGTTATAGAACATCTAAAGAAAGCCAGACTTAAAAATGTTATAGATCTATATGGTCAAGGCTCCCTATTAAAATACATAGAATTTCTGAGGAAATATTCCATGGAGAAGATATCTTGGTTAAATTATAAAGGTTTGGCAGAAGTACTAAAAAGCAAATGTAGATAAACCGTATGAACTAGAGATACTTCTAAGTAAGGGTCACGTGACCCATCTCATCTCAAAGATTAATAAAATAAGGAAAAAAGGTCTGAATTATATAAAATCTGAAAAGGTAAACGAATGGGAAAATGAATTTAAACTAAATTGTGAAGACCACGACTGGATAAGAGCCTTAAGATTAATTAAAACATCCTTGATAAATAGTTCCCTTAAAGAAATGTATTTTAAGCTAACTCAAAAGTGGTATCTAGTTCCGGCCACAATTAATAAATTTAATCATATGTCCTCCCCACTATGTTGGAAAGGCTGTGGCCAAATTGGCACATCAGCCCATATGTGGTGGGAATCTATAAAAATCCAAAATTTCTGGAAAGAATGCTGTAGTCACTTAACAACAATGCTAAAAATTGATTGTCCGTGCTCACCAGAAGTAATTCTATTTCATCTACAGATAGATAAAACTTTTCCCAAGGATAACCTATTGATATCACATATTCTATTAACGATTAAACATTTATTAGTGGAATACTGGAAAAAGCCCACAATTCCATCATGGATAAAGTCTTAAATAAAATTAACTACAACAAAGAATTGATGAAGTCTAATTACACTCATGGCTCTAGAGACAAAAATAAAATTAAGTGGAATACCTGGGAAAAATATATGCAGTAACGAAGAAAAGCTAAAAGAAAGGAAATATTTCTAAGGGATAACAGTTATAGGAGTATGTAGAATCCTTTTGTATCCTTCATTTTTCTCATTTCTCATACCTTTCCTTTCTCTCATTCTCACTGTTGATTGAGAATGAGGATGAGAGAGACGAGGAGGAGAGAAGAACAAATAGATATATTATTGGGAGTAAGAATGAAAGTTTGTATACGTGGCATATGTAATTGTTAGTGTATGTCCTATCCTATACGAAAATAAGAAGAATGATAGGAGAAGATAAGGAGAGAAGGGAGAGAACTCTTATTACTAATATAAAACTATACTACTTAAAAAAAGAAGGTAAAAACTTTCAGTTTGGTACGGTACTATTACTATGTTTCCTCTATCTCCTATCTTAGTGATATTGAATATTAATCGATTTTGTATGTATTTTGTAATGTCTAATATTTATGTTTGTTTTCTTGAAAACAATAAAAAAAACCAAAAAAAAAACTCTGTGCTCCAGGAACATTTAAAAGTAATATCCGTAAGCAAAAACGTTCAACATCTCTTGGACTGACTGTGTAAATTCTTGGGATTATTTTATTTCTCTGCTTTTTCTAGGTCTCCATAATCCATTCACAAAAACATAGTGATAGGGAATTTCAATATATAAGAATTGTGTTGCTTCTGAATCTGTGGAATTTAATTCAAACCATGCAGTTAGTGTAGTGTGACGATCTTCACTTTGGGCCAATGCATTACTTTCCATTCCAGCATGGAAATACACTAAATGTCTTTGTGGCAAATGTACTGCTAATCTATATACTGTATGTGATCTATCATGCATTTAAAATTTTAAAAGGCGCCACATAGCTTCTGGTGCACTTACATAGCGAGCATCTACATGAGATGCAAGTTCATCATGTACTAACTCACTACTTTCAGGGTTGTCTGCACTTTTGACGACTACAGTAGCTGCATCATAGCCTTTGTAAATATATTTGTATACATATTTAATGGATTTGATGGAAGTGCAGGCTTCTACATTAATGTGTGCGTTATACTTCATGAGTAAATGTGGATTGTAGGGTACTACATATCTATTGTCAACTTTTTTGCCACAAATAATGGCACTACCTCCTTCTCTTCTTTTATAAAGTGGATAGCCATCACAATTGGCATAGGTTTTGTCTCTATAAGCTTTTGGAAAATCTTTGGAACAATTATTATTTTCCATACATGGTGATTGTGGATTAAGCTCACCACAGGGTCCATGAATCATGCGATGAGTAACAATCTCATATAGTCTACCATATAGTTCTGGATCTGGTAGTTCAGCAACAATGACTGCATCCACTTTGTCAGCAGTATCAAATTTACCTTTTTCTTGAAGTATTATGAGAAGATGTGCATGTGGAAGGCCTCTTTTTTAAAATTCAATGGTATATACATAAGCAAGACATTTGCCAAAAAAACTGACTTATAGTGATGTCACGTATTAATTCATATAATTTAATCTTAAAAACTCTGGCTACTAAATCTGGTCTATCGAAAGGATTTTGGCCAAGAAGTAAATTTTGTGTAATTTCTGCCCATTGGGGATTACATGTTCAATGTAAGAAATAAATTGGGTTTGCCAAATTTGGTGACAATAGCCATAGCATCATTGTATCTTTCTCATGTTAGTTTTCCACCACATAAAATTGGATTAAATGTATTTTGAATCGCAATTTGAGCTACTTTAAATTCAAGCATAGAAACATTATTTCGGATTCTGGCTTTAGCATTTGGGTAACTGGGAAGTGTTAATTTTGATTGCCAGCTGCTTCTCCGTGTGGGAAAAAATGGGATATGTCATTGGATCTAAATTTGGACTTAAGATACTCATATTAATGAATGGTTGCTCCTCATTTCTGGGATATATTCTAATGTCTCTTTGAAATGGTGGTTCTCCTTCAACATTTTGAAACACCATTGCAACCTCATTTGATGTTGGCAAGTTATGACGACGTTTATCAGTATGTCTGTCTCTTTTAAGCACCATATTGACCTTTGGCATTGGTAATTGATGTCTTTGTGTATGAAGTTGTTGTTCATTTTCTACTTCTGCCAATTTTTTAAGCTTTAGTGTAGGGGTCCATAATGTTATCTAGCTCTATAAAAACACTGGGTAACCATTTTTTATTTTCTTCCAGCTGCATACGTTGGTCAACAGCTTCCATTGTATCTAGGACATATAGTTGAGCGAATTTTCTTTGCTCTCCTTCCTGTGGATGTAAATGTGAAGTCCGATGATAAATTTGGCCTTGGACTTTAAAACAGTAAGGACCATGTCCTGGTACATTAGCAGCTAATGTTGCACCCATAGATGGCACTATTGTAGGATCTTATGTTTGTCTTAAAAATGTTGTAGTTTGGAAAAGTAGGTTCAGTCATAATGTTTTGTAAATAGATTGGAAATTATTTTCTTTCTGGAAGTTTGAACTTGCCTTTTTGACAGCAACTAATACATTGGCCATCTCTGGGTCTCTCCTGTTTAAAATGATAAGCCTCACACAACTGACATTGAGTATTCATGTCCCCACAATTATGAACCTCTACTGCTAAAGACTTGAGTAAAGGACAATTTGCAAAGCATATATCAGTTTGATTTTCAAATTCATCAGGTGAAATGTCATGTGATGTTTCAGGAACAGGTTCTAAATGCTTAGTTTTTTTGTGGCTTTTTTTGGGATATCTTTTATTAGTTTAGGTAAAATGTCATGTAATGTTTCAGGAAGAGGTTCTAAATGCTTTGGTTTTTTGGTGGCTTTTTTTGGTATATCTTTGATTTTTTCAGGTAAAATGTCAACTGATGTTTGAGGAACAGGTTCTAAATGCTTTATTTGCTTAGTAGCTTTTTTTGGCCTATCTTTAATTTTTGCAGCTGGTAGTCTTTTGCTTGCAATTCTTTTGCGTTCTTTTTCTCGTCGAATTTCCTTCTCCTCTGGTGTCTGCTGGTTGGCCCATCTCTCTTGTCGTTCTCTAGTTTGACGTATTTTCTTTTCTTGTTTGCTCTCGTTAGTAGCCATGTTAATCTGTAAAAGAAAATAATGTATACTTAGTTTAGTTTGAGATGTTAAGTTTGTTTTTACATTGTTTATTATCAACAGTTTGTTTATATGTGCTTGTAGTTTATTGTAGCGGTACTTTCTTTGTATTGTTAAATAAGTGTTTTTTATTTTTTTGGTCTTACTTTCTGTCGTAGGTTGTAATTTTTGCCTTACATGAATAGCACACTCAAGGAACTGACACTACACCTTCTTCTACATGTAGTAGGTGTCTAGTGTTAATTGAAATGTATATTTTTGTTGTTTTGGAAATTTATTTTTTTGTTGTACTTTTAACTTACAGGCATAGTAGAGGGCAAAAATTAGTCTTTGTAATTTTTACTACAGGGGATTGTCATAATAGTATTTTGATATTTTATTTAAAGGCTTATATGTTCGGGCAATGAAAATTTTGTATTTTTTTTGGGGTGTTAGTACTATTTGTTGTAGTATTCTATTTTATGTGTGTGTTTAGGTTTTATGCTTAATATTGTACATTACGACTGGTAATTGAGAATGATAAATGTTATGCAGTGTGTGTTTTGACACTTTTGTGGACACTGCTGTTTTCTTTTTTTTTTTTTTTGTGTAGATTGAAGTTTGGGTTTAATGTTAAACATTGTTGTCCGTAAAAGACAAATAATAGGTAAATGACAAATATTTTGGCAAAACCTATAATTATTGGGTGTTATTGTTTTGTTTTTGTTTTTTTCTGTTTTTTTCTGTTGACATGGATGCAGAGCAAACATGTTTATTTAGTTTTCTGTTTTTTTACTTGTTATACTGTACCTTGTTTGAAGTGGGATTTCCAGCAAAATCTTTCTTGATCCGCTGTTGCTCTTCACGTAGTGTCTGTTGTAAAAGAAAAAGTAAAATGTTATTTGATTTGAATGTATTTGTAATGAATAGCACATTTCATTGTTTTGGTCTATTGTATCTGTTATGGTGAATTTTTCTGCTATGCTGTTTTTGTGCAACCTTTTTAAAAAGACTTTAATTGTATTTGTATATTCCAGTTATCCTTTTTTTTTTTTTTACTGTAATTGTTAATGTTTTTTCTATTTTGGATATGATCGCAATGTTTTTAGCATTATCCTGTTTTGTGTCCACCACTTTTGGTATGCTTATTTAGGCTTCTTTGTAAGGCTTATAGGTTCTTAAACAGTAAAGAAGAATATTAATTTACTTTTCTATGTTTTTGTGTGATTTTTGGTACAATCCTGTTTTGTGCCTAACATATGTTGCATACTTTATTTGCTTAATTAGTCTTTTTTATGAGGATTAAATGTTGTTGTACAGTGAAAATGAATGTTTTTACTATTTTGGATATGATGGCAATGTATTTAGCATTATCCTATTTTGTGTCCACCACTTTTGGTCTGCTTATTTAGGCTTCTTTTGTAAGGCTTTTAGGTTCTTAAACAGTCAAGAAGAATATTAATTTCCTTTTCTATGTGTTTGTGTTATTTTTAGTACAATCCTGTTTTGTGTCCACCATATCTTGCATACTTTATTTGCTTAATTAGTCTTCTTTTATGAGTATTCAATCATGTTGGACAGTAGAAATTAATGTTAATTGCCTTTTCTATATCATGTTGTGCTTTTTATGTTTATCCTGTTTTGTGTTCACCACTTTTTGGTTGCTGCATTTGGCTTGTAGGTGATGGTTGGAGGTTTTTTACAGTAAAGAGGAGGAATAGTTTTGTTTTATGTATGTTGCTAATGTTTCAGATGCTATCCTGTTTTGTGGCCACCTCTTTTTTGGGGGGTTTCTGTGAAACTGTCTGTCTTCATAAATTGTATAGGTCTTTGTGAATTTTGTTGAACTGTGTTTTGTTCTTTATTCAATTTGTATGTATTTTTTTTTTTTTTTTTTTACTTAAAATTGTTATATTGGTGGCCATTAAACATATATAGTTGCTTTTTTTTCCAAACTTTTTCTACTATACCTTGATTGAAGTGTTGTTCTTGTCTGAATGACAGAGGGTCCACTCCTGCCAATCTTAATCCACCAGTCTTCTTGTAGTGTCTGTTTGAAAAAGAAAGTGAAATGGTTAATTGTATATTTCTTCTTTTTGATTTAGCAAAGCAGGGTCTTTTTCAACATGTAATGTATTTTTCTATCTTACCTCTTCTTCTTTCTTTGAGTTCTTTAAAAGTGATTCTCTTTCACAATCCACGGTGCAAATTCTTGAGTGACGCTGTTGATGCAGAGTCTGTTTGAATAGTGAAAAAAAGGGCAAAGATTCAGCTTCAGGTTCCATATGTATTAGTGTCATATTATTTTTTGCTATGAGTTGCAGTAAATTAATGTCATTTAAATATACTTGTTTAATTAGTTTCGTTTAACATTAGTTTCTTGTGGGGCCTATACACATAAATGTGCGTGTCACATGTCACTATACATGAATCACATTTTCATAGTTAAAGTTGTTTTTTTTTTTTCTCTCTTCATAATAAAATGTAATATATTATAGCTTACCTATCAGTTGTAATTTGCACAGTGTAAAGTAGGAAATTAGGAAATAATTCTCTTCTCAAGTAACAGCAGCAGTTAACTATCCAGTCACGCCGTTCATCACCTGAGTAGAAATGTAGAATTTTCTGGAAAGTATTTATAAACTTTGAGGTGCCTCAGACCGCTAGAACGCAATTCGCATGCGCAATTTGCGTTCCAACCGCCATTTTATGCGTAGTAGTTTTCAAAATGGTGGTTAATATCAGTGTGGTACGTGCCGCATAGTATGTGTTTCAGTTTTGCGAGTCACTGTAGTATTGTTGCGTCTGTAGCCTCGTTTTAGTTTTGTTCGGCGGCCATTTTTTCTCTTGCTTAGGTGATTTTTGGCAGTTTAAACTCGTATTTTTTTACTTAAATGGACGTTTAAATTAACTTTTCGAGGTGCTGGATGCCCCCCTTGCTGTAAGTAAGCTTTTTATGTGTTCGTTGTGTTTATTTATAGTGTTTCTGATGTTTTCTTGCGCGCCATTTTCTGACTTTTTTTGCGTGTTGGGAATGGGTCGTACCGCGGCCATATATTTTTGCTAGGGACGCAGTTGTTTTTTTTTCTAAGTCGTGCGTGTGGGATGCAGTTGTTTTTTTTTTCTAAGTCGTGCGTGTGTGTGTTAACCGCGTGTGAGGCGCCTTTGAGCCGACGTTGGAGCCTCCACCTTCCACAAATGCGGCTCCTCACGCAAGCATTAGCAACAACTCGTATGCTCACAACTATATATGTGATATATATATATATATATATATATATATATATATCTTAAAGGAGGCCATGTTTGATAATGGCTATGGATTGAAGAGCAAGGCATTTGTGGGCACATTTGCATGTCCCAGCTTATCTTCCCAGAATGCAGTGTAATAACAGTTTTTCTCGGAATTCTGAGCTGGAGGCAGGTTTTTTTAACTTGTTTTAGACATTCAAATGTGAACACAGATGTACTATTTATTTATTATATATATATATATATATACACACACACACACAGGATACTTGGCCCCTATTCAATTGCAATTTGCCATTACAGAGCAATTCAATTGATCAAGTCCACAACTACCTGGCTAAAGGCCTAAACCATAAGCGATGCACCCGTAAGTAGCATTTCAGAGCATGAAAAAACAATAAAAAAAACCAAAAAAAAACTCTGTGCTCCAGGAACATTTAAAAGTAATATCCGTAAGCAAAAACGTTCAACATCTCTTGGACTGACTGTGTAAATTCTTGGGATTATTTTATTTCTCTGCTTTTTCTAGGTCTCCATAATCCATTCACAAAAACATAGTGATAGGGAATTTCAATATATAAGAATTGTGTTGCTTCTGAATCTGTGGAATTTAATTCAAACCATGCAGTTAGTGTAGTGTGACGATCTTCACTTTGGGCCAATGCATTACTTTCCATTCCAGCATGGAAATACACTAAATGTCTTTGTGGCAAATGTACTGCTAATCTATATACTGTATGTGATCTATCATGCATTTAAAATTTTAAAAGGCGCCACATAGCTTCTGGTGCACTTACATAGCGAGCATCTACATGAGATGCAAGTTCATCATGTACTAACTCACTACTTTCAGGGTTGTCTGCACTTTTGACGACTACAGTAGCTGCATCATAGCCTTTGTAAATATATTTGTATACATATTTAATGGATTTGATGGAAGTGCAGGCTTCTACATTAATGTGTGCGTTATACTTCATGAGTAAATGTGGATTGTAGGGTACTACATATCTATTGTCAACTTTTTTGCCACAAATAATGGCACTACCTCCTTCTCTTCTTTTATAAAGTGGATAGCCATCACAATTGGCATAGGTTTTGTCTCTATAAGCTTTTGGAAAATCTTTGGAACAATTATTATTTTCCATACATGGTGATTGTGGATTAAGCTCACCACAGGGTCCATGAATCATGCGATGAGTAACAATCTCATATAGTCTACCATATAGTTCTGGATCTGGTAGTTCAGCAACAATGACTGCATCCACTTTGTCAGCAGTATCAAATTTACCTTTTTCTTGAAGTATTATGAGAAGATGTGCATGTGGAAGGCCTCTTTTTTAAAATTCAATGGTATATACATAAGCAAGACATTTGCCAAAAAAACTGACTTATAGTGATGTCACGTATTAATTCATATAATTTAATCTTAAAAACTCTGGCTACTAAATCTGGTCTATCGAAAGGATTTTGGCCAAGAAGTAAATTTTGTGTAATTTCTGCCCATTGGGGATTACATGTTCAATGTAAGAAATAAATTGGGTTTGCCAAATTTGGTGACAATAGCCATAGCATCATTGTATCTTTCTCATGTTAGTTTTCCACCACATAAAATTGGATTAAATGTATTTTGAATCGCAATTTGAGCTACTTTAAATTCAAGCATAGAAACATTATTTCGGATTCTGGCTTTAGCATTTGGGTAACTGGGAAGTGTTAATTTTGATTGCCAGCTGCTTCTCCGTGTGGGAAAAAATGGGATATGTCATTGGATCTAAATTTGGACTTAAGATACTCATATTAATGAATGGTTGCTCCTCATTTCTGGGATATATTCTAATGTCTCTTTGAAATGGTGGTTCTCCTTCAACATTTTGAAACACCATTGCAACCTCATTTGATGTTGGCAAGTTATGACGACGTTTATCAGTATGTCTGTCTCTTTTAAGCACCATATTGACCTTTGGCATTGGTAATTGATGTCTTTGTGTATGAAGTTGTTGTTCATTTTCTACTTCTGCCAATTTTTTAAGCTTTAGTGTAGGGGTCCATAATGTTATCTAGCTCTATAAAAACACTGGGTAACCATTTTTTATTTTCTTCCAGCTGCATACGTTGGTCAACAGCTTCCATTGTATCTAGGACATATAGTTGAGCGAATTTTCTTTGCTCTCCTTCCTGTGGATGTAAATGTGAAGTCCGATGATAAATTTGGCCTTGGACTTTAAAACAGTAAGGACCATGTCCTGGTACATTAGCAGCTAATGTTGCACCCATAGATGGCACTATTGTAGGATCTTATGTTTGTCTTAAAAATGTTGTAGTTTGGAAAAGTAGGTTCAGTCATAATGTTTTGTAAATAGATTGGAAATTATTTTCTTTCTGGAAGTTTGAACTTGCCTTTTTGACAGCAACTAATACATTGGCCATCTCTGGGTCTCTCCTGTTTAAAATGATAAGCCTCACACAACTGACATTGAGTATTCATGTCCCCACAATTATGAACCTCTACTGCTAAAGACTTGAGTAAAGGACAATTTGCAAAGCATATATCAGTTTGATTTTCAAATTCATCAGGTGAAATGTCATGTGATGTTTCAGGAACAGGTTCTAAATGCTTAGTTTTTTTGTGGCTTTTTTTGGGATATCTTTTATTAGTTTAGGTAAAATGTCATGTAATGTTTCAGGAAGAGGTTCTAAATGCTTTGGTTTTTTGGTGGCTTTTTTTGGTATATCTTTGATTTTTTCAGGTAAAATGTCAACTGATGTTTGAGGAACAGGTTCTAAATGCTTTATTTGCTTAGTAGCTTTTTTTGGCCTATCTTTAATTTTTGCAGCTGGTAGTCTTTTGCTTGCAATTCTTTTGCGTTCTTTTTCTCGTCGAATTTCCTTCTCCTCTGGTGTCTGCTGGTTGGCCCATCTCTCTTGTCGTTCTCTAGTTTGACGTATTTTCTTTTCTTGTTTGCTCTCGTTAGTAGCCATGTTAATCTGTAAAAGAAAATAATGTATACTTAGTTTAGTTTGAGATGTTAAGTTTGTTTTTACATTGTTTATTATCAACAGTTTGTTTATATGTGCTTGTAGTTTATTGTAGCGGTACTTTCTTTGTATTGTTAAATAAGTGTTTTTTATTTTTTTGGTCTTACTTTCTGTCGTAGGTTGTAATTTTTGCCTTACATGAATAGCACACTCAAGGAACTGACACTACACCTTCTTCTACATGTAGTAGGTGTCTAGTGTTAATTGAAATGTATATTTTTGTTGTTTTGGAAATTTATTTTTTTGTTGTACTTTTAACTTACAGGCATAGTAGAGGGCAAAAATTAGTCTTTGTAATTTTTACTACAGGGGATTGTCATAATAGTATTTTGATATTTTATTTAAAGGCTTATATGTTCGGGCAATGAAAATTTTGTATTTTTTTTGGGGTGTTAGTACTATTTGTTGTAGTATTCTATTTTATGTGTGTGTTTAGGTTTTATGCTTAATATTGTACATTACGACTGGTAATTGAGAATGATAAATGTTATGCAGTGTGTGTTTTGACACTTTTGTGGACACTGCTGTTTTCTTTTTTTTTTTTTTTGTGTAGATTGAAGTTTGGGTTTAATGTTAAACATTGTTGTCCGTAAAAGACAAATAATAGGTAAATGACAAATATTTTGGCAAAACCTATAATTATTGGGTGTTATTGTTTTGTTTTTGTTTTTTTCTGTTTTTTTCTGTTGACATGGATGCAGAGCAAACATGTTTATTTAGTTTTCTGTTTTTTTACTTGTTATACTGTACCTTGTTTGAAGTGGGATTTCCAGCAAAATCTTTCTTGATCCGCTGTTGCTCTTCACGTAGTGTCTGTTGTAAAAGAAAAAGTAAAATGTTATTTGATTTGAATGTATTTGTAATGAATAGCACATTTCATTGTTTTGGTCTATTGTATCTGTTATGGTGAATTTTTCTGCTATGCTGTTTTTGTGCAACCTTTTTAAAAAGACTTTAATTGTATTTGTATATTCCAGTTATCCTTTTTTTTTTTTTTACTGTAATTGTTAATGTTTTTTCTATTTTGGATATGATCGCAATGTTTTTAGCATTATCCTGTTTTGTGTCCACCACTTTTGGTATGCTTATTTAGGCTTCTTTGTAAGGCTTATAGGTTCTTAAACAGTAAAGAAGAATATTAATTTACTTTTCTATGTTTTTGTGTGATTTTTGGTACAATCCTGTTTTGTGCCTAACATATGTTGCATACTTTATTTGCTTAATTAGTCTTTTTTATGAGGATTAAATGTTGTTGTACAGTGAAAATGAATGTTTTTACTATTTTGGATATGATGGCAATGTATTTAGCATTATCCTATTTTGTGTCCACCACTTTTGGTCTGCTTATTTAGGCTTCTTTTGTAAGGCTTTTAGGTTCTTAAACAGTCAAGAAGAATATTAATTTCCTTTTCTATGTGTTTGTGTTATTTTTAGTACAATCCTGTTTTGTGTCCACCATATCTTGCATACTTTATTTGCTTAATTAGTCTTCTTTTATGAGTATTCAATCATGTTGGACAGTAGAAATTAATGTTAATTGCCTTTTCTATATCATGTTGTGCTTTTTATGTTTATCCTGTTTTGTGTTCACCACTTTTTGGTTGCTGCATTTGGCTTGTAGGTGATGGTTGGAGGTTTTTTACAGTAAAGAGGAGGAATAGTTTTGTTTTATGTATGTTGCTAATGTTTCAGATGCTATCCTGTTTTGTGGCCACCTCTTTTTTGGGGGGTTTCTGTGAAACTGTCTGTCTTCATAAATTGTATAGGTCTTTGTGAATTTTGTTGAACTGTGTTTTGTTCTTTATTCAATTTGTATGTATTTTTTTTTTTTTTTTTTTACTTAAAATTGTTATATTGGTGGCCATTAAACATATATAGTTGCTTTTTTTTCCAAACTTTTTCTACTATACCTTGATTGAAGTGTTGTTCTTGTCTGAATGACAGAGGGTCCACTCCTGCCAATCTTAATCCACCAGTCTTCTTGTAGTGTCTGTTTGAAAAAGAAAGTGAAATGGTTAATTGTATATTTCTTCTTTTTGATTTAGCAAAGCAGGGTCTTTTTCAACATGTAATGTATTTTTCTATCTTACCTCTTCTTCTTTCTTTGAGTTCTTTAAAAGTGATTCTCTTTCACAATCCACGGTGCAAATTCTTGAGTGACGCTGTTGATGCAGAGTCTGTTTGAATAGTGAAAAAAAGGGCAAAGATTCAGCTTCAGGTTCCATATGTATTAGTGTCATATTATTTTTTGCTATGAGTTGCAGTAAATTAATGTCATTTAAATATACTTGTTTAATTAGTTTCGTTTAACATTAGTTTCTTGTGGGGCCTATACACATAAATGTGCGTGTCACATGTCACTATACATGAATCACATTTTCATAGTTAAAGTTGTTTTTTTTTTTTCTCTCTTCATAATAAAATGTAATATATTATAGCTTACCTATCAGTTGTAATTTGCACAGTGTAAAGTAGGAAATTAGGAAATAATTCTCTTCTCAAGTAACAGCAGCAGTTAACTATCCAGTCACGCCGTTCATCACCTGAGTAGAAATGTAGAATTTTCTGGAAAGTATTTATAAACTTTGAGGTGCCTCAGACCGCTAGAACGCAATTCGCATGCGCAATTTGCGTTCCAACCGCCATTTTATGCGTAGTAGTTTTCAAAATGGTGGTTAATATCAGTGTGGTACGTGCCGCATAGTATGTGTTTCAGTTTTGCGAGTCACTGTAGTATTGTTGCGTCTGTAGCCTCGTTTTAGTTTTGTTCGGCGGCCATTTTTTCTCTTGCTTAGGTGATTTTTGGCAGTTTAAACTCGTATTTTTTTACTTAAATGGACGTTTAAATTAACTTTTCGAGGTGCTGGATGCCCCCCTTGCTGTAAGTAAGCTTTTTATGTGTTCGTTGTGTTTATTTATAGTGTTTCTGATGTTTTCTTGCGCGCCATTTTCTGACTTTTTTTGCGTGTTGGGAATGGGTCGTACCGCGGCCATATATTTTTGCTAGGGACGCAGTTGTTTTTTTTTCTAAGTCGTGCGTGTGGGATGCAGTTGTTTTTTTTTTCTAAGTCGTGCGTGTGTGTGTTAACCGCGTGTGAGGCGCCTTTGAGCCGACGTTGGAGCCTCCACCTTCCACAAATGCGGCTCCTCACGCAAGCATTAGCAACAACTCGTATGCTCACAACTATATATGTGATATATATATATATATATATATATATATATATATCTTAAAGGAGGCCATGTTTGATAATGGCTATGGATTGAAGAGCAAGGCATTTGTGGGCACATTTGCATGTCCCAGCTTATCTTCCCAGAATGCAGTGTAATAACAGTTTTTCTCGGAATTCTGAGCTGGAGGCAGGTTTTTTTAACTTGTTTTAGACATTCAAATGTGAACACAGATGTACTATTTATTTATTATATATATATATATATATACACACACACACACAGGATACTTGGCCCCTATTCAATTGCAATTTGCCATTACAGAGCAATTCAATTGATCAAGTCCACAACTACCTGGCTAAAGGCCTAAACCATAAGCGATGCACCCGTAAGTAGCATTTCAGAGCATGAAAAAACAATAAAAAAAACCAAAAAAAAACTCTGTGCTCCAGGAACATTTAAAAGTAATATCCGTAAGCAAAAACGTTCAACATCTCTTGGACTGACTGTGTAAATTCTTGGGATTATTTTATTTCTCTGCTTTTTCTAGGTCTCCATAATCCATTCACAAAAACATAGTGATAGGGAATTTCAATATATAAGAATTGTGTTGCTTCTGAATCTGTGGAATTTAATTCAAACCATGCAGTTAGTGTAGTGTGACGATCTTCACTTTGGGCCAATGCATTACTTTCCATTCCAGCATGGAAATACACTAAATGTCTTTGTGGCAAATGTACTGCTAATCTATATACTGTATGTGATCTATCATGCATTTAAAATTTTAAAAGGCGCCACATAGCTTCTGGTGCACTTACATAGCGAGCATCTACATGAGATGCAAGTTCATCATGTACTAACTCACTACTTTCAGGGTTGTCTGCACTTTTGACGACTACAGTAGCTGCATCATAGCCTTTGTAAATATATTTGTATACATATTTAATGGATTTGATGGAAGTGCAGGCTTCTACATTAATGTGTGCGTTATACTTCATGAGTAAATGTGGATTGTAGGGTACTACATATCTATTGTCAACTTTTTTGCCACAAATAATGGCACTACCTCCTTCTCTTCTTTTATAAAGTGGATAGCCATCACAATTGGCATAGGTTTTGTCTCTATAAGCTTTTGGAAAATCTTTGGAACAATTATTATTTTCCATACATGGTGATTGTGGATTAAGCTCACCACAGGGTCCATGAATCATGCGATGAGTAACAATCTCATATAGTCTACCATATAGTTCTGGATCTGGTAGTTCAGCAACAATGACTGCATCCACTTTGTCAGCAGTATCAAATTTACCTTTTTCTTGAAGTATTATGAGAAGATGTGCATGTGGAAGGCCTCTTTTTTAAAATTCAATGGTATATACATAAGCAAGACATTTGCCAAAAAAACTGACTTATAGTGATGTCACGTATTAATTCATATAATTTAATCTTAAAAACTCTGGCTACTAAATCTGGTCTATCGAAAGGATTTTGGCCAAGAAGTAAATTTTGTGTAATTTCTGCCCATTGGGGATTACATGTTCAATGTAAGAAATAAATTGGGTTTGCCAAATTTGGTGACAATAGCCATAGCATCATTGTATCTTTCTCATGTTAGTTTTCCACCACATAAAATTGGATTAAATGTATTTTGAATCGCAATTTGAGCTACTTTAAATTCAAGCATAGAAACATTATTTCGGATTCTGGCTTTAGCATTTGGGTAACTGGGAAGTGTTAATTTTGATTGCCAGCTGCTTCTCCGTGTGGGAAAAAATGGGATATGTCATTGGATCTAAATTTGGACTTAAGATACTCATATTAATGAATGGTTGCTCCTCATTTCTGGGATATATTCTAATGTCTCTTTGAAATGGTGGTTCTCCTTCAACATTTTGAAACACCATTGCAACCTCATTTGATGTTGGCAAGTTATGACGACGTTTATCAGTATGTCTGTCTCTTTTAAGCACCATATTGACCTTTGGCATTGGTAATTGATGTCTTTGTGTATGAAGTTGTTGTTCATTTTCTACTTCTGCCAATTTTTTAAGCTTTAGTGTAGGGGTCCATAATGTTATCTAGCTCTATAAAAACACTGGGTAACCATTTTTTATTTTCTTCCAGCTGCATACGTTGGTCAACAGCTTCCATTGTATCTAGGACATATAGTTGAGCGAATTTTCTTTGCTCTCCTTCCTGTGGATGTAAATGTGAAGTCCGATGATAAATTTGGCCTTGGACTTTAAAACAGTAAGGACCATGTCCTGGTACATTAGCAGCTAATGTTGCACCCATAGATGGCACTATTGTAGGATCTTATGTTTGTCTTAAAAATGTTGTAGTTTGGAAAAGTAGGTTCAGTCATAATGTTTTGTAAATAGATTGGAAATTATTTTCTTTCTGGAAGTTTGAACTTGCCTTTTTGACAGCAACTAATACATTGGCCATCTCTGGGTCTCTCCTGTTTAAAATGATAAGCCTCACACAACTGACATTGAGTATTCATGTCCCCACAATTATGAACCTCTACTGCTAAAGACTTGAGTAAAGGACAATTTGCAAAGCATATATCAGTTTGATTTTCAAATTCATCAGGTGAAATGTCATGTGATGTTTCAGGAACAGGTTCTAAATGCTTAGTTTTTTTGTGGCTTTTTTTGGGATATCTTTTATTAGTTTAGGTAAAATGTCATGTAATGTTTCAGGAAGAGGTTCTAAATGCTTTGGTTTTTTGGTGGCTTTTTTTGGTATATCTTTGATTTTTTCAGGTAAAATGTCAACTGATGTTTGAGGAACAGGTTCTAAATGCTTTATTTGCTTAGTAGCTTTTTTTGGCCTATCTTTAATTTTTGCAGCTGGTAGTCTTTTGCTTGCAATTCTTTTGCGTTCTTTTTCTCGTCGAATTTCCTTCTCCTCTGGTGTCTGCTGGTTGGCCCATCTCTCTTGTCGTTCTCTAGTTTGACGTATTTTCTTTTCTTGTTTGCTCTCGTTAGTAGCCATGTTAATCTGTAAAAGAAAATAATGTATACTTAGTTTAGTTTGAGATGTTAAGTTTGTTTTTACATTGTTTATTATCAACAGTTTGTTTATATGTGCTTGTAGTTTATTGTAGCGGTACTTTCTTTGTATTGTTAAATAAGTGTTTTTTATTTTTTTGGTCTTACTTTCTGTCGTAGGTTGTAATTTTTGCCTTACATGAATAGCACACTCAAGGAACTGACACTACACCTTCTTCTACATGTAGTAGGTGTCTAGTGTTAATTGAAATGTATATTTTTGTTGTTTTGGAAATTTATTTTTTTGTTGTACTTTTAACTTACAGGCATAGTAGAGGGCAAAAATTAGTCTTTGTAATTTTTACTACAGGGGATTGTCATAATAGTATTTTGATATTTTATTTAAAGGCTTATATGTTCGGGCAATGAAAATTTTGTATTTTTTTTGGGGTGTTAGTACTATTTGTTGTAGTATTCTATTTTATGTGTGTGTTTAGGTTTTATGCTTAATATTGTACATTACGACTGGTAATTGAGAATGATAAATGTTATGCAGTGTGTGTTTTGACACTTTTGTGGACACTGCTGTTTTCTTTTTTTTTTTTTTTGTGTAGATTGAAGTTTGGGTTTAATGTTAAACATTGTTGTCCGTAAAAGACAAATAATAGGTAAATGACAAATATTTTGGCAAAACCTATAATTATTGGGTGTTATTGTTTTGTTTTTGTTTTTTTCTGTTTTTTTTTCTGTTGACATGGATGCAGAGCAAACATGTTTATTTAGTTTTCTGTTTTTTTACTTGTTATACTGTACCTTGTTTGAAGTGGGATTTCCAGCAAAATCTTTCTTGATCCGCTGTTGCTCTTCACGTAGTGTCTGTTGTAAAAGAAAAAGTAAAATGTTATTTGATTTGAATGTATTTGTAATGAATAGCACATTTCATTGTTTTGGTCTATTGTATCTGTTATGGTGAATTTTTCTGCTATGCTGTTTTTGTGCAACCTTTTTAAAAAGACTTTAATTGTATTTGTATATTCCAGTTATCCTTTTTTTTTTTTTTACTGTAATTGTTAATGTTTTTTCTATTTTGGATATGATCGCAATGTTTTTAGCATTATCCTGTTTTGTGTCCACCACTTTTGGTATGCTTATTTAGGCTTCTTTGTAAGGCTTATAGGTTCTTAAACAGTAAAGAAGAATATTAATTTACTTTTCTATGTTTTTGTGTGATTTTTGGTACAATCCTGTTTTGTGCCTAACATATGTTGCATACTTTATTTGCTTAATTAGTCTTTTTTATGAGGATTAAATGTTGTTGTACAGTGAAAATGAATGTTTTTACTATTTTGGATATGATGGCAATGTATTTAGCATTATCCTATTTTGTGTCCACCACTTTTGGTCTGCTTATTTAGGCTTCTTTTGTAAGGCTTTTAGGTTCTTAAACAGTCAAGAAGAATATTAATTTCCTTTTCTATGTGTTTGTGTTATTTTTAGTACAATCCTGTTTTGTGTCCACCATATCTTGCATACTTTATTTGCTTAATTAGTCTTCTTTTATGAGTATTCAATCATGTTGGACAGTAGAAATTAATGTTAATTGCCTTTTCTATATCATGTTGTGCTTTTTATGTTTATCCTGTTTTGTGTTCACCACTTTTTGGTTGCTGCATTTGGCTTGTAGGTGATGGTTGGAGGTTTTTTACAGTAAAGAGGAGGAATAGTTTTGTTTTATGTATGTTGCTAATGTTTCAGATGCTATCCTGTTTTGTGGCCACCTCTTTTTTGGGGGGTTTCTGTGAAACTGTCTGTCTTCATAAATTGTATAGGTCTTTGTGAATTTTGTTGAACTGTGTTTTGTTCTTTATTCAATTTGTATGTATTTTTTTTTTTTTTTTTTTTACTTAAAATTGTTATATTGGTGGCCATTAAACATATATAGTTGCTTTTTTTTCCAAACTTTTTCTACTATACCTTGATTGAAGTGTTGTTCTTGTCTGAATGACAGAGGGTCCACTCCTGCCAATCTTAATCCACCAGTCTTCTTGTAGTGTCTGTTTGAAAAAGAAAGTGAAATGGTTAATTGTATATTTCTTCTTTTTGATTTAGCAAAGCAGGGTCTTTTTCAACATGTAATGTATTTTTCTATCTTACCTCTTCTTCTTTCTTTGAGTTCTTTAAAAGTGATTCTCTTTCACAATCCACGGTGCAAATTCTTGAGTGACGCTGTTGATGCAGAGTCTGTTTGAATAGTGAAAAAAAGGGCAAAGATTCAGCTTCAGGTTCCATATGTATTAGTGTCATATTATTTTTTGCTATGAGTTGCAGTAAATTAATGTCATTTAAATATACTTGTTTAATTAGTTTCGTTTAACATTAGTTTCTTGTGGGGCCTATACACATAAATGTGCGTGTCACATGTCACTATACATGAATCACATTTTCATAGTTAAAGTTGTTTTTTTTTTTTCTCTCTTCATAATAAAATGTAATATATTATAGCTTACCTATCAGTTGTAATTTGCACAGTGTAAAGTAGGAAATTAGGAAATAATTCTCTTCTCAAGTAACAGCAGCAGTTAACTATCCAGTCACGCCGTTCATCACCTGAGTAGAAATGTAGAATTTTCTGGAAAGTATTTATAAACTTTGAGGTGCCTCAGACCGCTAGAACGCAATTCGCATGCGCAATTTGCGTTCCAACCGCCATTTTATGCGTAGTAGTTTTCAAAATGGTGGTTAATATCAGTGTGGTACGTGCCGCATAGTATGTGTTTCAGTTTTGCGAGTCACTGTAGTATTGTTGCGTCTGTAGCCTCGTTTTAGTTTTGTTCGGCGGCCATTTTTTCTCTTGCTTAGGTGATTTTTGGCAGTTTAAACTCGTATTTTTTTACTTAAATGGACGTTTAAATTAACTTTTCGAGGTGCTGGATGCCCCCCTTGCTGTAAGTAAGCTTTTTATGTGTTCGTTGTGTTTATTTATAGTGTTTCTGATGTTTTCTTGCGCGCCATTTTCTGACTTTTTTTGCGTGTTGGGAATGGGTCGTACCGCGGCCATATATTTTTGCTAGGGACGCAGTTGTTTTTTTTTCTAAGTCGTGCGTGTGGGATGCAGTTGTTTTTTTTTTCTAAGTCGTGCGTGTGTGTGTTAACCGCGTGTGAGGCGCCTTTGAGCCGACGTTGGAGCCTCCACCTTCCACAAATGCGGCTCCTCACGCAAGCATTAGCAACAACTCGTATGCTCACAACTATATATGTGATATATATATATATATATATATATATATATATATCTTAAAGGAGGCCATGTTTGATAATGGCTATGGATTGAAGAGCAAGGCATTTGTGGGCACATTTGCATGTCCCAGCTTATCTTCCCAGAATGCAGTGTAATAACAGTTTTTCTCGGAATTCTGAGCTGGAGGCAGGTTTTTTTAACTTGTTTTAGACATTCAAATGTGAACACAGATGTACTATTTATTTATTATATATATATATATATATACACACACACACACAGGATACTTGGCCCCTATTCAATTGCAATTTGCCATTACAGAGCAATTCAATTGATCAAGTCCACAACTACCTGGCTAAAGGCCTAAACCATAAGCGATGCACCCGTAAGTAGCATTTCAGAGCATGATTATGATCAATTAGGCAAATCCGTAACTACCGATTTCGAAACAGTCAATAGTAAATGAGACCATCATCATGATGTCAGTAAAACATGGAGGTGAAACGTCAATCAATTAGTGTTTAGAAGTCCGATATGTGATCAGACTTGCAGTCCAGCAATGTACAAAATGGTAACTTTTCTTGTAGATTTGCGAGCTTGCGACTGCTGTACAATTAATTCTAATGTCTTTCATCACTTTCCACATCTTTAAATTGCATTATTGATTTTTTATTTTCATTTACAGTGCTACGATCAGGTGATTGTAACATTTACATGCTTGAAAGATCAAAGGCTTAGTGTGTTGGAGTTACGATTTTGACAGCCGCAGGCACTTTCAGCCTGTAACCCGCAAATCGTTTGCGGGTATCTAAAAGATGGCAATTGAAGAGCAAATTACCGGGCTTCAGTAACTAACAATTGCACAGTTGAATAGGAGCCAGAGGTTTCTTACTTGGGGCCTCTTTCTATTAAGGGCCTTAACATGGCCGCAAAACTGCGATTCCTTGCGGCCAGTATACGGCCCTGCGTAGCGATATGGCTAAGCTGCTATTCAAACAGAGGGCGCCGCAAGGAGGCACCCCTTATGGCCGATTGCAAACTATGCAATCGGCCGCAAGCAATTCCTGCGCGCCCGGAAATCGTGTTTCAAGGCCGCAAAGTTTGAAAACTGTAAATGCAATTATACATTCAAGACAGCACTGTAAAGCACTGTAAATTATACATACATAATGGGGGACATGAGGATTAATAGCAACAGCCTCTCAAGCTTGCACATCGCCCAAATCCAATATTTCATTTCAGGTTTATTTTCCGTCCCAAGTCCAGTGGACTTTTATGACCTCGAAAACAGTAAATTGTTGTTAAAACCTGTATGGATTTGGAGGTTGAAGGCAGCAAGTACAAGGCAACTCAAAGCATTGTAAAAGCAAATATATATTCAATCCAGCACTGTAAAGCACTGTAAATAATAGGGAACACAATGGGGGGCATGAGGATTAATAGCAAAACATTCTCAAGCTTGCACATCGCCAAATTATAATCTTTGATTTTATGTTTAATTTCCGTCCAAAGTCCCACGGCTCGTTATTCAAGCCTGTGCGGTCTTGGAAGGTCATGATAGAACACGAAGATTGCACATGAAATTACATTTCTTTATTTGCAGATTTGAGAGTAGGGGAATGTTGAGCTATTAATTCTAAGACCAAACATCACTTTTAATAAAAGTACAGGATGGCTTTTCTATTTGCTCAATCAGTTCTATGATTTGTAAGTAAGCCCTTTGCGACACCTCCGTGTCGCAAAGGGCTATAATGCTGCCACTATAAAAATCCCTAGTATGGCCTCATTTGGAATATGGAGTACAATTTTGGGCACTACTTCATAAAAAGGACATTTTAGAGCTGGAAAAGGTACAGAGAATGGCTGCAAAACTAATCAGGGGAATGGAGGGGCTAAGTTATGATGAAAGACAAACCAAATTAAACTTAATTTATCTAGAATAAAGGTGCATAAGAAGGGATATGATTACATTATGTAAATACATCCAGGGTCAGTATAAAACTTTGTCAAGTAAAATTATTGTGCCAAGAGATTTTCAACTAACAAGAGGACATCCTTTGAGATTAGAAGTAAAAAGATTCCCCTTAAAGAAAGAAAGGGGTTCTTCCCAGTAAGCGGTGACAGCAGATTTAATAGATAACTTTAAAAAGAGACTGGATATATTTATAATTCTAAAGGGCATTCAGGGTTATCCTGATTAATTAGAGAGAGAGTATTTATCCAGGGAGTAATCTGATTGCCAGTATCTGGGGGAAGGAAGGTTTTTTTTTTTTTTCCTTTTGAGACGATTGGCTAAATTTCACTTAGGTTTTTTTCTGTTTGCCTTCCTCTGGATCAATTAACAACTAATCTGCATATTGCAGATCAGAGAAGATCTTAAAAGGTGGAACTTGATGGACTAAAAGTCTTTTTTCAACCTCAATTACTATGTAACTAAGTCTTAACTATTTTTAGAGACCATTTTCAACTGATTATCATTTACTAATTGTATCTTCCTTTCTTGCAGTAAAAAAATGTGTTTAGTTACTACTATTTTTCCTTTACTGCTGTACTCTGTTCAATAAAGAAATCTTCTGGTTAAGGCATTAGTGATGCTGGGATTTCCAGTTTCTGTGGCTATGTGATCTGATGAAAGATTACAAACATTCTGCTGTATGCTCCAACTGGTGAGGTGTAGAAAGGAACCTTTTGCATTGACAAAGAATAGACGCTGTGTTGTGACAGACTTTGTGCCAGCAGAAGGATCTACACCTTCTGAACCTAGGACTAAGGTAGGTTTAAGTAGCACAAGGAAGATAGCCACAATCAAACTGATGGCCTCAGAGATACCTGATCTCTCAGCAGTCTAATGGAATGACCAGCGATGAGAAATTGGAGGTTCTCAGGAGATACAGCAGGTATTCCTGGCAACATGGGGAACAGTTCAGGGGGATGATCCATGGAAGTGGATAATGAGTTACTGAAGATGACGCTGGAGCTAGAAACCTAACTGGAATAAATTATACTGATCTTTTGCCCCCAGATTAGGCACAGAGCCTAATCTACATTATAGTGGATGTTTAATGTGGACATTCTGTTGTTGTCATTCTAGCTTTGAGTCCAATACAGCCATGTACTGCAGGACATTAGTGACAGTACTAAATTTACTGTTTAAGCACCCAGATGGGTTGCCTGTTTTCAGGGAAATGGAATGGATTGCCTCTAAAGAACTCTAAAGAGTATATGTAGTTGACAATATCACTGCTCATGGAAGGCACCATGGAGATGCCAGCTCAGTGACAGATGGGAGGCACTCCTCAGCAGCAGGATTTCATAGGCGGTGGAATGGGGAAAACCGGTACTCCACAATGGCAGATGGGAGGCAGCATGGAGCTCCCCAACGGCAGATAGTGGGGATGTTGGAGAATGCTGGAGCTCCCCAGAGGCAGATCAGAGGAGACATGGAGGATGGCGGTCCTGCCAAGGAATAGATGGGAGGTGGCCTAGGGGAAGTTGGCACTCCCCAGCAGCAGCAGGATTTCCTGGAAGGTGACATGCAGGCTACTAGTGCTCTGAAGTAGCAGATGGAAGGTGGCATAGAGGATGCCGGCACTGCGCAATACAGATGGAAGGGGGCATGGAGAATGCCGGAGCTCCTCAGCGGCAGGTTGGAGACAGCATGGAGGATGCCAGCGAAAGATGGAAGGTGGTCTAGGCGATTCAAGTGCTTCCCAGCAGCAGTAGGATTCCATGAGAAGCATCATAGAGGATGATGGCATTCACAGACAACAAAAGGGAAGTGGCATGGCAAATGTCAACACTCACCAAAGCAGATGGGAGGTGGCCTAGGTAAGTCAGGTACTCCTCAGAGGCAACAGGAATTCACGAAGAGAAACAGTGCAGTCGGCACCAGTGCTCTCCAGCAGCAGATAGAATGTGAGGTGGGGGAAGTCCCTTCATAACAAAATAGTTTTCAGCTTTTAATTGTGGGATAAAGTGGAGGAATCTCCACAGCAGAAGCTCAACTCCAGTTTAGGAGACATTGTGGTTTACATTAATATCCCCAGAGAAAATTGAAAGTGAGGCAGGTGGGGTATCTATCCAAAAGACTGGGATGATGCCAGGAGGTGACCAAAGGCAACCTAGGATGAAAAGTTATACTCTCTGTTTGGCAGGAGAGCAACCAGGAAACATCCCCTGCAATGCACCTGGAGTGAGCATGCATGTGGCCCCATCCCAGCAACTGAGCCCTTCCTGGACTACCAATACAGCACCAACAGATTGTGCCTCAACAAGGGCCCAATTATTGCACCTTCATATGTACTGGAGAGGTGAGACGCAGACCTCTTCCCAGCAACTAAGCCTCTTTATACTAAGGGTTCACTGCTCTTGTTCCAGACCATTTCACTGGAACTTTACAGACAGAGTAAAAAGATTTACTACTGTATAAAGTCTAGAACTAATTGGCCTTCTGCTCTAGTGATCTTAATTATGTTACCAATTGATAGTGTTTAATGGTACCACTGTTTAGTTATATTAGTATGAATGTGTTTAGTTACCACTGTATTTTCCTATAAATATGCTAGACCATGTTCAATAAAGAAAACTTTTGTTTAAAAAAATTGGTGATAGAACTATGTTCTTTTCCTGGATCCTGAGATTTCCATGATCAGTTTTGGTTGTCTGGTTTGATGAAAGGCTAAAGAAATTCTGCTGTCTGTCCAGCTCATTAGGTGTTGCAAGAAATCCTTGGTACAGATATAGTGACACTATCTGGAACTTGTGTTTCTTTCACTGTACAAGTGGACAAGTCCAGAGATGTGTCTGCAACTTTAAGTTTAGCCTTAAGTGCATTAATTTACTCTATGCTTTTATAAATATTAAATAAAAGACTTGGAAATGATAGAGAAGGATCAGCGCAGTCTATATTATTAATACAATGCATCTTCGTGACAGTTCTGTAGAGCCCTGCAGCTTTACATTATGTCAGTTTCTATTGCAACCTTGCATACTGTGATACACTGTGTGTCAATGTTAGAAACCAGTATTATTAATTGAAGTGTTACCATTGGTTTCATGATATATATATATATATATATATATATATATATACATACATATCTATTATGACAGTGTAAATTAACTTAAAACAAAAAGAGTAGAGGTGCTGATTTGAGAACTAACAATACCTAAGTATGTTTATACTATAGGTCTGGTTACTACTCAGAGAGCAACCTCTTTTAGCTCAGTTGTGCCCTCCACTTGCTTATTGATCAGGGAAAATATCCTGTAGTATATCAGTCTGGTCTCACTCAAAAGAGTGACCCAGCCCCAAAATACCAGGCAATTATATCCTGACCAGGAAAAACAGTAAACCACAGATGCGTTTCGGCCTCTATGGGACTCGTCAGTGAGGTGCAGCTTTACTCCCTAAGGCACAGTGAGCAAGAAGTACACGTCTGGTTCCCCTATCACCTATAATGTGAGAAAATGTAAACAAAAAGAGTGGAGGTGCTCATCTGAGAACGAACAATACCTAAGTAGGTTTGCTCTATAGGTAGGTTACCTACTCAGAGAGCAACATCTTTTAGCTCACTTGTGCCCAAGAGAGGCCGAAACGTACATCAGCGGTTTGCTGTTTCTCCTGTTCAGGGCAGAATTACCTGGTGTTTTGGGGCTGGATTACTCTAGTGAGTGGGACCGGACTGATATACTACAGGATATTTCTCCCTGTGAAGGGCACAAGTGTGCTAAAAGAGGTTGCTCTCTGAGTATGTAACCAGACCTATAGAGTAAACCTACTTAGTTATTGGTCGTTCTCAAATTGAGCACCTCTAATTTGGTGTAGTGTAAATAAACTGTCTGAAATACTTTTCTTGATACCTCATATCAAGTTATATATAATTTTCAGTTTAAATTAGCCTTCATTTTTGTAGATGTTATCTTATGATATTTGATGAGAACTACTCTATTAGATGTCCTTATTAAACTGAATCAGATAGGATTCTGATAATTCAATTACAGTAGTCTTTAATTAGAACACAGTAATTAAGTCCATGTCTGGTCAACTATGTATTATTATAAACTGGTTTAATTCAGCATTCTAAAAAAACAATGATTATTTATATGTTTCCTCACAAGAAAGTTATCCTCCAAATTAAACCAAGTCAGATTAAAAACTACACTTTATTATTATTCTCTAATATTTATAATGCGCCAACATATTCCGCAGAGCCATACATAGAACGAACACAAGGAAAAAACAATATCAATACAGATTAAATAAATAGAGAGCCCTGTTTTTGAGCTTAGAAGCTTTCATATAGAGTACTTTTTCAAGAATCCCATATGATTAAAAACTCACAAATTTATAATCTAAGGGATTTGGAAGGTACATACCTATTAAGAAGTTAGTGAAGGAAACAAGGTTAAATAAATAGATGTGTTTTAAATGAGACTTTGAAGGACTTGAGGCAAGAGTAAAATCTAGTGAAGTGAGGTAAGGAGTTCCAAGGAATTGGGGCAAAGCGACAAAAGTCCTGAAAGCAGAAATCAGAGGAGGTGATAAGAGAGGAGGAAAGAAGAAGGTCATTAGCAGACTGGAAGGGGAGGGTGGGGGAGTATTTTTAGACTATAGCAGAGATATAAGGGGGTGCATTATTGTTAAGCGCTTTATACGTTAGGGTCATGATTTTAAATTTGATTCTGGAGGTTATAGGGTGCCAGTGGAAAGACTGACAGACAGGCGATGAAGACACTGAGAACTGTATATTGTAGAAGAGTCTAGCAGATGCATGCATTATAGATTAGAGTGGTGATTAGCAGGTGATGGGGAGGCCAGTAAGGAGTGAGTTGCAGTAGTCAAGACAAGATATGATGAGAGAATTATTTCGAATTTTAGTTGTGTCTTATGCAATAAGATAGTGACATATTTTGGAGATATTTTGTAAATTAAATATACAAAATTCGGTGAGTTAAGCTATATGGGGAATGAAAGAGAGGGCAGGATCAATAAGAAAACCAAGACAACAGGCTTGGGAGGATGGAGTTATAATTGCATTGTCAACATTGAGATATATTTGAGAAATGGATACTGTTGTAGAGGGTGGGAAAATAAAGAGCTCAGTTTTTGACGTGTGAAATTAGAGCTGGTGGGCGGACATCCAGTAGGATATGCTAGATTGGCAGTTCGAAACTCGTGCTGCACAGAGATGTTATTGAAATCCAAAATATTTTATTAAGGATCCAAGTGAGGAATTAGAGATGAAGAAGAGGAGATGCTCTAGGACTAAACCTTGGGGAACACCAACAGACAGATATCGGGGTTAAAAAGTGGTGCCAGAAAAGGAGACACTAAAAGTTCAACCTTGTAGATATGATGTGAGCCATGAATGAGCAGAGTCACAGATGGCAAGAGAGTAGAGAATTTGGATTATAAGAGAGTGGTTAACTGTATCAAAGGCAGCAGGAAGATCTAGGAGTTTTGGAATAGATAAATGACTTTTTGATTGGCAGTGAACAAGTCATTAGTAACTTGGAATTGGAGGAAATACATTTTGTAAGGCAATTATAGATGAGCCATTAAAGCAGTTTTAAAGCCAGGGTGAAGTATTGACATAGAGCAATCATTAGAGGCATTAGCAGGATTAGAAGAGGTTTATTTAAGAGTGGGAGTAACTATATCATGTTTTAGGGAAGATGGAAACGTTCCAGTGTTTAGGGAAATGTTGAATATATGTGTGACAGCAGGTATAAGTGTAGTAGAGAGGTGAGGGAGTAACTGTGATGGAATAGGATCTTGTGGACAGGTTGTAAGGTGAGAGGTTGATAATAGATTGGAGACATTATTCTCAGTTACAAGCTTAAAAGAGCCCATATAGCCCCAAGCGTAAAGGTCCCATATACACTATGAACTCCTTTAACCTTGTAACTGAGAGGGAAGGGTGAAGGCTGGGTGTTGCTGGTTGAGAGGAGGAAGCATGTAAGCTTGGTTGAGAGGAGAATTTGATATGAATGCTTTAAATATTGTCTTCAAAGTGGTTGGCAAAGTTCTCAGCTGTGAGACTGGGGGGGGGGGGGCTGGGGGTGCAAGAGGGCAGAGGAGAGTGTAAAATGTGGCAAGCAAACATTTCGGGTTAGAGGATAGATAAGATATTAATGTTGAGAAATATTGCTGTTTGGCGAAGTTGAGGGCAGAGAAGTAGCAGCCCAATATAAACTTGCAATGGACTAAGTCTGCTGAAGTCCGATATTTCCTCAAGTTGTAATGTGAGGTGACAGTGTCAGGGCAGATGATTGGTGATGAGGGGCTGAGAAGGGGTTTAGCACAATGGAGAGTTGTTGTGAGTCAAGAGCTTGCAGATTGCTGTTGGTAATGGTGGCCAGGGATGCAGAAGGGTAGTGTGAGAAAGGTGTGGTGAGGTTCAAGGTTAGGAGGTGGTGGTCAGATAGAGGGAGTGGACAGATGACTAGGTTGGAGGTGGTGCAGAGATTTTTGAAAATAAGGTCAAGGGAGTGTCCAGAATGATGAGTTGAGGAATCTATCCATTGAGAAAGGCAGAGGGAAGAGGTAAGTAACAACAGTTTAGCAGCAGCTATGGAGGTGGGAGTGTCAATGACAATCTTGAAATCACCAACAAGTAGTGAAAGCACGTTGGATGAGTGAAACTGAGGGAGTCAGGTGACAAAATGATTTAAAAATTGAGAGGGTGGTTCTTGTGGGCAGTAGATTACAGCAACACAAGCAGATATAGGTGAGAAGAGGCTGACAGTGTGAACTTAAAAAGACGAGAGGAGGGAGGGAACAGGGGCTATGGAATGAAAAAGCCCACAAGAAGAAAGTAGAATGCCCACATCACCATCTTGTTTATTCCCAGGTCAAGGTGTTTGACTGAAGTGAAGGCCACCAAGTCAGAGTGCTGCCGGGGATGCAGTGTCTGATTAAGAAAGTCAGGTTTCAGTGATCGCCTGAAGTTTGAGGTAATTAGAAATCAATAGGTTGTGAATGAAAGTAAGTTTATTGCATATAGATCTTGAATTCCAGAGGATACAGGAGAATGACTAGGTATATGGTATGTGACAGGAGATATTTATTAAATCATGTGTTATTTGGGTGTTTGCTACCCTTGGGCCTGGGTGTGGCTTATGGCAGGAGGAAATGCAGGGGTCCTGGATTAAGGAGGTATATCTCCTGCAGCTAGCAGAAGAAGGAGAGAGAGAGAAGCGAGATGGTCGTGGAACTTACAGATGTGTTTTTGATTATGAGCACTACAATAGGGAGGTGATAGAGACTGCAGGAGGGAGAGGAGCTCATAGGAGCATAAAAAAGGAGAGAAGGAGAAATGGTTAAGTTTGTGTGGATACGTTGTGGAGAAGGGCCTGAGAAAAAGGCATGAGGTTATGAGGAAGAAGAGAACATGGGGAAACATTATGAGACAATGTGTAATGTATGGGAATAATTAGGAAGTGATAACAGGAGTTGCTTATTGATCAGGTAAATGTAATTTGTACAAGTCAATAAATTAATAGTAAACAGGGATGAGTGGGGGTGGATTGCTTCTCAGTTGGAAATTAATGCTGATTGTAAGTCTACTGTGAAGAGCTGGTCACCTGCCTTTGCACTAAAGAAGAGCTGTGGCAGTTAGAGATGATTGATGTTGCTTTAAACAAATTCCTTCATCTTTTACAACTACAATTGTGTCTCCATCTATATCTGTAGCTGCTAGTGACACAAATGTTCTCATGGATTTATTTCAAGAGGCTTTACAGGATACTGCATAATACTACACCATCACATTGCAGTTAATTTCAGCTATATAAAGTCTGTCTATCTTTTCTTCTACATCTGATGAAGGTCATACAATTTATTTTGGTAATGTTATCAGATGGAAGATATATCAACTCAGGAGAATGTAATGGTTGCTACATTAATTACCTACCCTTTATTTATAATGGGCCAAAAATTTCCATATCACTATACAGGGATAAGTACAGGGCAAAATACAATGTTACCACATTGTAAAATAATGGATGACCATGTCTTTGAGCTTAAAATCTAATGTACATAGTGCTTTTTCATAAAGCACTGACAAAATTCTAGAGGCTTTGTTTGTGATACAGAAGGGTGATAAATACAAGAAGACAGTGTGTGAGGCAATAGCCTCAAGCAAGTGGGAGTGACTGGACTGTGTTTTGCACTGTAAATTGTGGGTGATAGTGATGTGAAGTAGAGTATGCAGTTGCTCTTATTAAGGCTCAACGTGATAAGCTTCTTTAAACATTCATCCCCACCAGCTCTCCATTACTATAGACATATACACATCCCCCACAGTTTATCAAAATTAAACAAGATTTTGGCAATGTATTGATAAAACGTACAGCTCCAACACTTTCACTTTATAGAGATATACCCCTCTAACTCTTCTTACTAATCTTATTAAAAGTGTTTAAATACTTCCAAATTTCCATAAAGTGCATATATTGCTAAAGTGACTATTTTTAGAAATTCTAACAAAATGGATATTAAATTATTTAAGGTACTATTTAATCTCAAAAATATTAAAGTGCTACACAAACTTAAATGTGAAAAAAGTAAGTGAATTGAGAATCTTTCATTCTGTAGTTTAAGATAATATTGTATAATTATATAATATGGAATAATGACCCAATAAATAAGGGAAATAATGAAAATAATGTGCATTAATAATAATTGCAGGTTTATGCTGTGTTTAATATAACCATGTATTATAATGTTAGGTGATACATTAATAATTTCCATATATCACCATTTATAAATGGATTCTAATGAACCCTCATAACAGTGTGTTAAATCCTGGGGTTCAAGATATAAAAACAATACATATAAAAAATAGAGATCAAGACAGTCTCCTCTCATATACAGGTATATAATATACCTCCTATAGATAAGACTAAAGGCAGTCAATATCCTTATCTCTTATACAGCATAGAGGGACAACAATAGGGGACAAAAATAGGAATCATATAGGAACACATCTTGATTTAACAGAGTGACAAGCCTTTGAGAAAGCTGGGCAACCAGCGAAACCAGTTAGGCGAGCACTGAGTTTCACAGAAGGGAAATCAAGATAAGTGTTCGTATAAGATTCCTATTTTTGTCCTTATATGACTGACTGATGGACCCATTGTGGGATCCTTATCTATGCTGTTTTAGAGATAAGGATATTGACTGCCTTTAGTCTAATAGGAACCAGTCTTGATCTCTATGTTTTATATTAATTGTTTTTATATCTTGAACCCCAGGATTTAACACACTGTTATGAGGGTTCATTAGAATCCATGTATAAATGGTGATATATGGAAATGATTAATGTCTCACCTATCATTATAATACATGGGTATAATAAACACAGCACAAACCTGCAATTATTATTAATACATATTATTTTCATTATTTCCCTTATTTATCGGGTCATTGTACCATATATATATATATATATATATATATATATATATATATATATATATATATATATATATATATATATATTATACAATATTATCTTAAACTACAGAATGAAACATTAGCAATTCTCTTATTTAGTAATTTTTTTCACATTTAAGATTGTATAGCACTTTAATATTTTTTGAGATTAATTAGCACCTTAAATAATTTAACAACCATTTTGTTCGAATTTCTAAAAATAGTCACTTTAGCAATATATGCACTTTAATAAGATTAGTAAAAATAGTTAGAGGGGTACCCTAACAGGAAAGCACTTTATATATTACATTTACAGGCATTTAGAGAGATATCCTCACACACACGCACCTTTATTATTGTATTGATATTGATTTGTTACTATATAGGGGTCTTTACATGTACATTTAATATATTTAATGTGAATAGATTTTTCCTTTTTTATTATTGTCTATAAAATGTAAGAATATTAATAAATATATTGTCTATTTTAGATTTGAGAACTTAGGTGATGTATGTTTCTAAACATTACTTATAAAACAGGGTGTTAAGCACCAAATACACACCACATATATGTATTTGCCTCTTAAAACTCTCTGATTCCATTTTCTCCCTACTTTTTAGTTTATGAACTACATACAGTCTTTCATTTAGTTATGTCAAGGAACATTTTGAAGTGTGAAATGAAGCAGTCTTCAAAGGAAAGCACCTATTTAGTTTGCCTAATGAGAAATTTGTCAATGCTTGCATATGCTATCTTAAAGATTAGGTTATATTTATTGCCCATTGAAATCCAATATAGATGAAAAAAATAGATTGTTTATATCTAGAAAGAGTTTTATATATTTGTTTGGTGGCTCACATAATAAATATCATGTAAGAACATTTAATACACTTTCCTTTCAGAATTGTAAAGCTAGCAAAAAGTTTTCACTTAGTCAGAAGTGTAAAGGAAAAGTCCAAAATGTAATAAATGTCTCTAAAAATACATCAATACATTATATACATAAATATAGTAATATTAGAAACAACATATATTACATGCATAACTAGAATGCTTTACTATTATTATTATTATTATTAACTTTATTTTGTAATGAGCCAACATATTCTGAAGCGCTAAACAGGATAGATACAAGTCAAAAACAATTTAAACAAATTACAAAAGACTGGAGGGCCATGTTATTGAGTTTAAAATCAAGCATACAAAGCGTTTTCTCTAAAGCAGCCAATAAGATTAAAAACTTACTGTCTAGAGGGTATGGGTGAGGTATATAATGAATGGCTCCATAGACCACCCCAGACCTCCTGGGGTTTGCGGGGAGGAGCCCCTTGACCCGGCAGGACCTGGGTATAGTAATTGGAAGTGGCTAGCTGGCAGTGGAGCCATTTCTAAGGCTCTGTTGGCTCCATTATCGCCAGTCCTCCCCCAGCTAGCCAGGAGTTAAGACATCCTGTCTCCTCTCCCCCCCCCTTCTCTGTTTCCTTTCATTCTTTTCTTTCTTTCTCCTTATTTCTATTCTTGCCCCTCCCACCTTCATGCAGTACACGCTGACCCAGGGTTTGTTGCCCGTGGACCAGATGCGACCAGCCTCGGGGCGTCGCGAGGGCGATGTGGGCAGACCCACAGCAGCTGGAGACGCTGCCAGGAGTACACCAGCTTCAGACCATGCTGGTAAGCCGAGATGGAATCCTGAGATATGTAGTCCATTAGCATGCACGTATTCCACACAGCAGTAAGGGAAAACTGGTTGCTTACAGGGAGACTTTACAGCTCCCATGCTTGCCAGCAGGGAAATAATGCCCTTGCCGCTGCCACAGGTGATTTTTACTTTAACCCTTAGATCCCCCTCCCCCCGTTACTTCCCTTCACAAGGTCTCTGGCCATAAGGGCCACAAATAGAGGTACAGAAAAACATTAAAGGCTTATAATACATTTATCAGGGTCCCCCTCCATTTACTCCTAACCCATAGCTTGTCCAAGAACGTTGTATATATTTGGTACCTATATTACCTATATAGTTTCAATGGTGCAGGGGCTATATCCTATGAGATGGGGGGGGGGGACTTGCTGTTTTCAACCTGAGCATATTTAGCGGTTAGCACTCGGTGCTTTCAACACCACGGCCCGGGTTTGAGTCTAGTTAAGGGTAGTTATCTGCTACTATAAATTGGGCTGGTATGCAATCCATATGGGTAGTTAGTTCAGTGCCTCCCTGGTCACTGGGTAATGATAAGGATCATGTAGCAAGGGTTAAAATATAGAAATATAGGGGATTGCTTTTCAATGACCGGCTACTTAGTCAGGTACAGTTTGTACCTGCCTGGATAGGCGACGCCCATGTACAGCTACTTGGTGCGGGCGGAAGCCCATGTGTTAACATGCCAGGTAGCAGGTTCTGCTCAATGGGGATGGGCATTAGAGGGATGCTAAGTCAATATCAATGTAGGACCTATTGGGGTTGGCTTCATTGAGGGCATAGGTGGTTATTCTGGTATTGAGGCAGGCAGCTGGGCCTTAGGGATTGGGATACCATTTACCTCGCTATAAGTGCTCTTCATAGTGTGAAATTGCACAAGATTCTATGCTATATGACCTATTGTTTTAATATTTTGGTCTCAGGCTTATTTAAAGTTCAAAGTGGGGAATTCAAGGTTTCCCCCGGGTGTTTTCCACCCAAAACTAATCAGTACAAAGCTAGTGGGACTAATAATATCAAAGCACTGGAACCTCCTAAGGAGTGATGAGGATTTAAAAGATATCTTGACATCTAAGGCCTCTATCACTTATCGTAGAGGCAAAAATCTAAAGGGACAGATTGGTTCATAGTTCATTTAAAGAACAGAAACCTAGAACCTGGCGAAAGCCATTAGCAGGATGTTTCAAATGCAGTAAATGCAAATTCTGCAAATATATTACACCTACAAAAATATATGAATATCCTATAACTGGTGAAAAATGTATAATCAAAGATTTTTTGAACTGTTGTTCTATGGACGGTGGTTTATGTGGCCACCTGTATTTGCAGAAAGATCTATGTAGGCAAAACAAGGCGCCAACTACGCCGCAGAGTGGGTAAAAACATATATAGCATCAAGAATACATTGGATACACCAATTGCCCGTCATGTAAGATATTACTTTGACAATAAAAGTGTCCTATCTTTTTGTGCAATAGACCAAATCCATATAGGACCCAGACAAGGAGATCTTGAAAATAAATTATTACAATGTGAGGCACGCTGGATTTACAAACTTAAGGCCCAAGCCCCTAATGTTCTAAATGAAGGGTTTACCTTTACACCCTTTATTTAATACAATGTCTATAAATATATTTCCGTTATATATATATATATATATTATTCTTTAATCATTTAAATAGATACACATTTTTTTGATACACATATGTTACTACACTGTATTCTCATATATCAGCATATCTTTTTATAGTATATTTAGCTTGTCAGGCCAGGCCTCATATTATTCTTGATCACTGATTCACTGGTGATTTATATCACCTATGTGCTATATGTACTCACTATCACCTATGGGCTATTAGCATTTAATTGCTACTGTTTTTTTTCCCACTATTATCACATATTATAGTTGTCAAACTACAAATCATCGTCACGTTTAGCGAGCTCACGAAGCTAGGGATGCAGTTTGGTCCACAAATGCAGACCCTTGCGAAGCGAGGGGCCGCATTTGCAGAAGGTGGAGGCTCCAACGTCGGCTGCAATGAGCCGAAGGCTCATTGCAGGCCGCAAATGCGGAACCTCGCAAAGCGAGGGGCCACATTTGCGGAGGTGGAGGCTCAAAGGCGCCTCACAGCCGGTTACAAACACACCCACACAAACGGCACCATTACGACCTCACAAACCACGCGCACCTAAGTCAAAACACAATAAATACCCACTAAAAACACATAAAAAGCTTACCCACAGCAGGGGGGGGGGGCACCCAGAACCTCTGATGGTGAAGTTACACCTCCATTTAAGTCCAAATTCCCGAGATCAGACACACGAAAATCCCCTAAGCGAGAGAAAAAATGGCCGCCGAAAAGACCATAACGGCCGTACCGCGGCCCCTTAAAAACAGTCAAAACACAATAAATACACAAAAAAAATACATAAAAAGCTTACCCATAACAAAGGGGGGCACCCAGGACCTCTGAAAGTGAAGTTACACCTCCATTTAAGTCCAAATTCCCAAGTTCAGACACACAAAAATCCCCTAAGCGAAAGAAAAAATGGCCGCCGAAAAAAAGAAAACGAGGCTCAAAGACCCAGGACTGCCCAGCCACGTACAACTTAGCCAAGAAGGGATCTGAGATAAGCTCGGAAACCCTCATTAACCCCATGGGATCTGAGATAAGCTCGGAGACCTGCATTAACCCCACATTAACCATCGCATTGGGGGTCCCGATCGCATGCATCCGTTATAAAAAAAATATATATATACACTATCACGCATCAACCATTAATTAACCCTGTCACTCATGGGGTTCAATATAGACCCCAATAAGCCCTTCATTAACCCTGTCACTCATGGGGGTCAATATAGACCCCAATAAGCCCTTCATCAACCCTGTCACTCATGGGGGTCAATACAGACCCCCATAAGCACTTCATTAACCCCCTCACTCATGGGGGTCAATATAGACCCCCATAAGCACTTAATTAACCCCCTCACTCATGGTGGTCAATATATACCCCCATAAGCCCTTCATTAACCCAGTCACTCATGGGGGTCAATACAGACCCCCATAAGCACTTCATTAACCCCCTCACTCATGGGAGCCAATATAGACCCTGATAAGCCCTTCATTAATCCTGTCACTCATGGGGGTCAATATAGACCCCCAAGAGGCCTTCATTAACCCTGTCACTCATGGGGGTCAATACAGACCCCCATAAGCCCTTAATTAACTGTGTCACTCATGGGGGTCAATACAGACCCCCATAAGCACTTCATTAACCCCCTCACTCATGGTGGTCGATATATACCCCCATAAGCCCTTCATTAACCCAGTCACTCATGGGGGTCAATACAGACCCCCATAAGCACTTCATTAACCCCCTCACTCATGGGAGCCAATATAGACCCCGATAAGCCCTTCATTAATCCTGTCACTCATGGGGGTCAATACGAACCCCCATAAGCACTTAACCCCTTCACTCATGGGGGTCAATACAGACCCCCATAAACCCCTAAATAACCCTGTCACTCATGGGGGTCAATATAGACCCCCATAAGCTACTCATTAACCCTGTCACTTATGGGGGTCAATACAGACCCCCATAAGCACTTAATTAACCCCCTCTCTCATGGGGGTCAATATAGAACCGAATAAGTCTTTAATTAACTCTGTCACTCATGGTGGTCAATATAGATCCCCATAAGCCCTTCATTAACCCCGTCACTCATGAGGGTGAATATAGACCCCCATAAGCCCTTCATTAACCCTGTCACTTATGGGGGTCAATACAGACCCCCATACGCCTTTGATTAACCCGGTCACTCATGGGGGTCAATACAGACCCCCATAAGCACTTAATTAAACCCCTCACTCATGGGGGTCAATACAGACCCCCATAAGCCCTTCATTAACCCTCTTACTCATGGGGGTCAATATAGATGCCCATAAGCACTTAATTAACACCCTCGCTCATGGGGGTCAATACAGACCCCCATAATACATATAATTAACCCTGTCACTCATGGGGGTCAATAAAGACCCACATAAGCCCATTAATAACCCTGGCAACCTTAATTAACCCCGTCACTCAGGAGGGTCAATACAGCCCCCCATAAGCCCTTAATTAACCCCCTCACTCATGGGGTCAATATAGACCCCCATAAGCCCTTCATTAACCCTGTCACTTATGGGCGTCAATACAGACCCCCATAAGCACTTAATTAACCCTGTCACTCATGGGGGCCAATATAGACCCGAATAAGTCCTTAATTAACTCTGTCACTCATGGTGGTCAATACAGACCCCCATAAGCCCTTCATTAACCCAGTCACTCATGAGGGTCAATATAGACTCCCATAAGCCCTTCATTAACCCTGTCACTCATGGGGGTCAATACAGACCTGCATGAGCCTTTCATTAACCCTGTCACTCATGGGGGTCAATACAGACCCCCATGATCCTTTCATTAACCTGATCACTCATGGGGGTCAATACTGACCCCCATAAGCACTTAATTAAACCCTGTCACTCATGGGAGTCAATACAGACCCCCATAAGCCCTTCATTAACCCTGTCACTCATGTGGGTCAATATAGACCCCCATAAGCACTTAATTAACACCCTCACTCATGGGGGTCAATACAGACCCCCATAATACATATAATTAACCCTGTCACTCATGGGGGTCAATAAAGACCCACATAAGCCCATAAATAACCCTGGCAACCTTAATTAACCCCGTCACTCAGGAGGGTCAATACAGCCCCCATAAGCCCTTAATTAACCCCCTCACTCATTGGGGTCAGTACAGACCCCCATAAACCGCTAATTAACCCTGTCACTCATGGGGGTCCATACAGACCCTCATAAGCCTCTATTTAACCCCATCAGTCCCATAAGGGTATATTAAGACCATTATGGGTCTGTTACAACCCAACATTAACCACAAAAGTGCCATGACGGTCCTCAAGGACCATCATGACACTAAGTATAAACACTACACTGCACTATACCCCCCAAATAAAACATTGGATATCAACTAAACAGCCTCTACACTAACCTATTAACACCTAAACTACCTACCTACACTACCTACCGCCTAATAACCCCCCACCACTGTAATTACAGAAAATAAAAAAACCTAAAGTCACAAAAAAAAAATCTACATTACATAAAATAAAAAACCTAAATCACAAAAAATTAAAAATCTACATTACAGAAAATAAAAAAAACCTAAGCCACAAAAAAGAAAAACCTAAGTCACAAAAAAGAAAAAAAGGAACATTACAGAAAAAAAAAATACATTACAACCCCCCACTACAGAAAATAAAATAAAAATTACACACCTGAAAAGGAAATACATACAATACAAATATATACAATACAAATAAAATACAATACACCCCTTTCTAATATACAATACATCCTATCTATCTAATATACATCTCCCAATCTATCTAAATAAATACCATAATCTAATATACATCCTATCTATATAATATACATCACACAATCTATGTAATATACAATAAATAGTATTTAATATACATCCTATCTATCTAATATACATTCCCCAATCTATCTTATATACATCCCCCAATCTATCTAAATAAATACCACAATCTAATATACAATACATGCTATGCTATCTATATAAAACACATACCCCTAGCTAACATACAATAAAAGCTATCTATATAAAAAATAATCTAATTCTAAGCTAAAATAAAATAATTAAGACCACTTACCTTTGCAGATGTCCCTTCAGATCAGCCACCTAGGGAAAAAAAATAAAAAAAATGAGTGCAACACATTTACAGTAAATAAATAAACATTCTAAATATTCTACTCACCATTCCAGCATGTGCTGTCCTTCTTCTTTTCTTCTTCTCCGGTGCGGCCCCTGTTAAAAAAAACATAACATTAATACACATACATAAGCATAAAAACAAAATAAAATAAACATAATCTACATTGTACTTACCTTCCCGCGATGTCTCCGGCCTCCTCCTCTACTGCCCCACCCTAGAACCGCGCTCTAAAAAAAATAACACACATCCGCACTCGCGGACATCCCAGACGCTAATGAGTCTCCCGGAGACTTTTCCAGAAGAAAATAGGCAATGGCGCCTTCTGATTGGTTGAAAATGCTGTCTATCAAATTCCCCCAATCAGGAGGCGCCAATGTGTGAGCCAATCAGAAAGTGATACACCCTAAAATCACACTCTGATTGGCTAATGCACCTGTAAATCTTTATTTATACCAATCACAAGGCGCAGATGCCTTCAGCCAATCACAATGGAATACACCCCCACAGGGTGATTGGCTGGAGGCATCTGCGCATTCTGATTGTTTGAACTGACAATAGCCAATAACAATGGAATGCACCACGACGTACTGATTGGCTGAAGGCATTTGCGCCTTCTTATTGGCTGTTGTCAATGTCAATCAGTATTACAGCCAATGGGAAGGCGCAGATGTCTTCAGCCAATCACCGCGTGGAGGTGTATGCCATTGTGATTCGCAATAAAGCCTTCGGATTGGTTCAAATAAAGATTGACAGGTGCGTTATCCAATCAGAGTGGGATTTTGGGGTGTATCGCTTTCTCATTGGCTCACAATTGGCGTCTTCTCATTGGCTGAATTTGATAGACAGCGTTTTCAGCCAATCAGAAACCGCATTGACAATTTTATTCTGGAACACTCCGTAAGAAGCTCATTAGCGTCGGGGACATCTGCAAGTGCGGATGTGTGTTGTTTTTTTTTTCCTGTTTTTTTGAGCTCGGATGATTCCAGGGCCCATCTGGGGCAGAAGAGGAGGAGGCCGGAGACATCGTGGGGAGGTAAGTACAATGTAGATTATGTTTATTTTATTTTGTTTTATGTTTATGTATGTGTACTAATGTAATGCTTTTTTTTAACAGGGGCCGCACCGGAGAAGAGGAAAAGAAGAAGGACGGGACATGCTGGAAAGGTGAGTAGAATATTTAGAATATTTAGAATGTTTAGAATTTTTATTTATTTTATGTAAACGTGTTGTAGTAATTTTTAAAATCTTTTTTACCCTAGGTTGCTGATTTGAAGAAACATCTCAAAGGTAAGTGGTCTTAAATATTTTATTTTAGCTTAGATTTAGGGTTGCTATATAGAGATAGCATGTATTGTATATTAAATAGATTGGGGATGTATAGTACATAGATAGTATTTATTGTATAGGAGATAGATAGGGGGATTTATATTAGATAGATAGTATTGTATATTAGATAGGGGGATGTATATTAGATAGGGGTGTATTGTATGGTATTTAATTGTATTGTATTTAATTGTATTGTATTTAATTGTATTGTATTGTATGTATTGTATGTATTTCCTTTTCAGGTGTGTAATTTTTTTTTCTGTAGTGGGGGGGCATTGTATTTATTTTTTTATTTTTTGTGACTTAGGTTTTTCTTTTTTGTAATGTCCATTTTTTATTTTTTGTGATTTAGGTTTTTTTATTTTATGTAATGTAGATTTTTTATTTTTGATGACTTTAGTTTTTTGATTTCTGTAATTACAGTGGTGGGGAGGGGGTTATTAGGGGGTAGGTAGTGTAGTGTAGGTAGGTAGTGTAGGTGTTAATAGTTTAGTGTAGAGGGTGTTTAGTTGATATTTAATGTTTTATTGGGGGGTATAGTGCAGTGTAGTGTTTATACTTAGTGTCATGATGGTCCTTGAGGACCGTCATGGCACTTATGTGGTTAATGGTGGGTTGTAACAGGCCCATAATGGTCATAATATACCCGTATGGGACTGATGGTGTTAAATAGAGCCTATGAGGGTCTGGATAGACCCCCATAAGTGACCGGGTTAAAATGGTGTAGTGCTTACGCTTTGGGTCATGAGGGTCCTGGATGACCCTAATGGCAATTATAGTGTTATTACATGCGTTCATTAGTGTGTTAGAGGGGTCTGTATAGTTGAGGCACCAAGTACACTCACATTGTGCGGCAAACAGCCTTTCAACACTTTCTTTTATTGACCGTCATTTTTTGACGGGAAAGTCGCTAATTATTATATATTGACTAGCGAATTGCCTGTCAAAAAATGACGGCAATGAAATTGTAAGGTAGCTAATGGTGTTTTGTGTGTACTACTAAAATATATAATACAATTAATAAATGAATATACTTTACCTATTTTGAAGCATTGTGTTGAAGTGCTGGGAATCTGTTTTGATGTTGCTGCAGCATCAGTGCTGTGGAGCTGCTGTGTAAGCGTGATGAATGTGTGCAGTGTAATAGTGTGCGTGCGTGAGACGAAACCGTTAGCGTAGTTGTGTACTTCCACATTGGCGTAAAATGGCGGGTAATGTGTGGTATGCGTATTAGCGGAATACCCGTAGGTCGTTTGGGGTATTTTGCGAGTTTCTTGTGGTGTTTTGCGTGTTTAGAATGCTGTAGCCTCGTTTTCGTTTTGTTCAGCGGCCATTTTTTCTCTTGCTTAGCGTATTTTTTAGTGTTGAAACTCTTTTATTTTTAGTTAAATGAAGGTGTAAGTTGTTTTTTTGAGGTCCTGGATGCTTCCTCTTACTGTAGGTAAGCTTTTTATGTATGTGCTGTGTGTATTTATTGTGTTTTGAATTTTGTAATGTTCGCCAGTTGCGTCCGATTGTTGAGATGTCGTCATGTGTGGTAACGTGTTTTGTATTTTGTTTGCGTTGCGAGGTAAAGTTTGCGAGAGTTGTAGTTGGTGTGTCGTGTTGTTTGCGTTGCGACGCAAAGTTTGCGAGGGTCACAGTTGCTGGCAAGGAGCGCCTTCGGCGCTCCATGCCAGCAACTGAGGCCCTCGCTTTGCGGCAACTGAGGCCCTCGCTTTGCGAGGGCCTTAGTTGCTGGCATGGAGCGCCTTCGGAGCAAGGGCCACGGCTCGCTACGCGAGCTCGCAAGCGTGAGCAACGGCTCTGGCTGGCTCGCCTACTCACAACTATATATGTGATAAGATTTTTCATACTGCATAGATGTATAACTTTTAGGAGTTGGACCTATGGAGATATTACCATTCACAGTTAGTTCCCTCTTTTTGATAGGGACTTTACTTCTTTACTGTATTACAGTCACTATTTTTTACACATTAAGATTTTAGGGTCATCCTATTTTGAGATGCACCTATCTCTTATTCTCATGCATTCTTATTTTGTTTATTCCCTTTATGTCCATGATAATTCAAGTTTCTCCATATCCGTAATAAGTCTGTGACCTATATCTTTTTATAATTTATATAGTATTCAGTCTATCTATATATCATGGCAATGTCCTCTCCTTCAACCTTTGACCTGAAATACTCAATGCCTCCAGGTGATGGCGATCCCATATATTTTAAGGCCCTATCTCTGGTGTATGTTGCCTAGGCAACTGACCCCTATAAGTAGTCCATCTCCACAGCGCTATCCAATTTTACCTTTGAAAAAGAAGTCCTACGTTGAAACGTGTCAGGCGCTAGCAACTATGCAGCGCACGTCATTGCGCAAGGCGTGAGCATGCCCGGAAGTAAAGTTTTACTGAGCCCACAAATCTCTGAGCTACATGGCCTAGTTTAATGCCCCCTGCACCCCTGTGATACGCTCACTAAAGAGATTGATATTATCGATAAAACTACCAAGCCAGCAAAATGCCTCTGAAACCCGAACTTAGCTTTTGAATGCCAGAGCTAGTTCTTTGCATATAAATAAGCCTCTGAAACCTGATCCTAGCTTCTAAAAATGACAAATATAGCTTGTCCACTAATATAGCTTGTCTCCATCTTTAAATAGTACTACCTGGGATCAATATTTAAAAGAATATGAAGAATTGTGCACAGATATGTGAATGCTCTCTATTATAGGAGCATGTTTTCAGATTGTGGGCAGATGCTTAAAATACATTGTGTAAAGCTGTTACATTAAAACTTGACTCTTTATATTTTTCATATACATATGCTTGATATATAGGTGCATGTAGACAATTATAACTAGCGGGTAATATGAAATATATGGACGTACCAGTGTTAAAGATTATAACTCGACTGAAGGTTGAAATTAGAGTATCCCCCCAATAGGGGTATATATACAACACAATTTCTGTGCTAATAGGATCAATATATTCCATACAGGTGCCTTTTTTTTTAAATTACCCTTTGTCCCTTTTTTGGTATCTTAGGCTTATTTACAAACAGACTCCTGTCAATTAGAATCACTAAGTTACTATTCATTGTTTGTTCTACTGTACTCAGTACGGTGGAGGGCTTCTGTAGTGAACTACTCTCTGCAATAATCCACCACAAAAGCCAGGTTTTCACCCAACACTGATGATAGCCAGTAAGCTTGAAACAGTTCTATGTGTGGCTAAGTGACCCGGTTAAAGATTAGGATTTATAGTTTTCACCGACATTCAGGAGTACAGCAGGGTAAGTTAACCCCTAATAGTCAGTTTAGTAGTTTACAGTAGTTATTCCCCTGCACAAGATAATTTGTTGGCGTCACCATGTAAACAGGCATTTAATTTCAAAATTTCTCAGTAGAAGGCAAATAGTGATTCAACAGGTTTTAGGTGACCCCCCCCCCCTTTTGGTTCAACTCATCCCCACGTCGGCCTTGAACCATAGCAACAACATTATGGAGGGTGTCTGAGGCTGGTATGTGTGAGTATTTGTCCGTCTTACCCCCTAAGTATCAGTCATTGGTGGTTGGTTCTCTAGCCGTGTCTTCTCGGCTAGCAGTACCTGGTTTGGTGGGGTGGAGGGGTCTGTTTGTTATTGTATACTTTTTTGTGGTCCTGTCTGTTTATGCCAGGGTGCGTAGGGGTGTCCTCCCTCTGTGCCGCTCATCGTGTTTGCTAGGGGGTATGTGTTTTTTTTTGTAGGTGGTTCCTGTTGCGCTTTAATATTTTCCTTATTTGTTCTTATCCCCTGTAGTTTTTTCTCCCCTTTTCCCTGTTTATTTTACAGGTATAATTTTCTTGCGGTGGCCTTGCTTGATTATTCCCACTTTGGGTTCAGCCGCCTATTTTCGCCTGTAGGAATTGGTTTCTTTTGTTTCTTGTCTTCTGTGTCATCTCATCTCTTCATTGTTTTCCTCATGGGTCCTGTGTGGGATTATTCAGGCTCTTTGTTTCTTTCCCTCCTGTAGGTGGGTATCTTCTAGGTGAGCCAGTCCTATATATCCTTAATCCCTGTTGTGCATTTTCTGGGCCTTTTATTCTGTTTTTTCATCATCTTCTCGTGTTCAGTGTGTGTAGGGTCCATTTTTTATGTTATTGGCTCGTGCGCTGGGTTGTATCCTTGTTATTATGTTGTTGGGGGATCTGTATGTTCATTCTTTTCATTTTGTGGGTATTCTTTTGTTTATCGCTTTGTTGGCTACGGCTCATAAACGAAGGGTTGTACGGGATCTTTGGCGTCCGGCTCTTGGGTTTGCTCTCCCATAAGGTTATCTTAGCTATATTATAGGAAATGGTCATGCTAAGCGGTTCTTCTTTGTTGGTTTTATTGCAAATAGTGTCGTACAAGTAGGGCAAGTCTAGTTACCACGGTCCTTGGCCTTGTGATTTCACAGGGTCATTGCACTGCAGCAACCTACAGGTCAAGAAAATCATATTTGTCCGGTCAATTTGGCCGTGGGCAGACTATTGGTTCTGTGTTGGCACTATCCCTCTCAGTACAATGATTGCGGAAACACATGGAGCTCAGCTCCTATGGGAATGAATAGTGGGAAGGGAAACAGGCACCACATCCCATACAATACATTGCTGGATGGTCCTGCTAATAGAGCACCTCAAGATGCTGGCTCAGGTTAATGGCGGTCAGTGTGGTCATTCCGAATAGATATGGGTGCGTAAAGTAGGATAGCCACACTGTGGGGGGCATTCATTGGCTCCATTCACTCGATTATCTTACAAGGTCAAGTGATCATGGCTGACATGTGGACATGGGATTATAATGAGTTTGTATAATGGCTTGAGGCAAAGAGATTTATTCCCAGATGGTGGGGCATCAGGTACAGCCTTGGCTCACTTGAATTAGCTGGGTTAAAAAGGATCTGAAGCAGGAAGGATTAGGAAAGCAAGTGGTTCAAGGACTGACAGGTGGTACGGCCAAAGAAGGGACAACACGCGACTGGTAGCCTTTTCCCATCGTCCAAGGATGTCAGTATGTACAGCCTTCATTCTTGCCTGTTGGTAGGGAAGTTGGTTTGGGATCCATGGTGATCATGTGGCTATATGTCAGTGATGGTCCAGGTGACCAGGGGGTGAAGGGAGGAGGTGGCAGTGTACCAGGTGTATTGGATGACCTTCCCCTTCATTGGTAGAGGTGGGCTTGGGACAGTATTCAGCTTGGTTCGCATCTTTCCTTATTCATGGACAAGGACTGGTTCTATCATACTTCGATTCTCCAAGACTTCGGTGACTCGACTGCAGAGTTTGGGTGGGTTCTGAATCAGAGCCTGGCACCCATTCATTTTGGTAAGAGCAGCCACTGAGACTTCTCTATGAGAAGTAAAAAAAAAAATTGGGTTTGGTTTCATTAGGAAGTTTGTTTTTCTCTGCAACTCTAGTTCAGAGGCTAATTGTTTATTCCCACTGATGGGTCACGCTTGTAAGGTGGTAGGCATTGAGCTTGTGGGCTGGTGTTTAGGAGGATATGCAGCAGGCTATGATGATTTTTTGGTGGGGGGTCAAGACCGTGGGAGGTATCCTACGGTCTCTCTGTGGCAGATGTGAGGGAGTCACCTGTAAAATGGTCAAGTGGGTGAGATCCTATTCTACCGTGGTACAGCTGTTCCAGCACAAGAGGCCATTGAGGTGGTTACAGGGCCTAGGGTGTACTGTCTCTAGCCAGGCTTCTCCACTCATACATCACTGAGTTAACTATGTTTATTATGATGTTATTTTGTTATTGTGCTTACCAATAAATGCTGTGGACAGTTTTTCCTCCAGTACATGGTTTCTGTCTAATCATTATATTCAAGTATGATTGAGGTCTAATCATTGTGATAAAAATACCAACTGGGCCATGCTTGGGTCATGAAGGTCTCAGTAGACCACCCCAGTCCTCCTGGGGTCAGGGGGAGGAAACCCTTGACCCGGCAGGACCGGGGTATAGTAATTGGAAGTGGCTAGCTGTGGGGTGGAGCCATTTATAAGGCACTGTTGGCGGCATTAGCGCCAGTCCGCCCCCAGCTAGCCAGGAGTTTTGCCTCCCACCCATGCCCCATAAATAAATATACATATTTATTTTATATATAAATAAATAATGAATGACGAATGAGTAATATGGGTGGCATATTGACAAAGTTTAATGGTATTAGGTGGTCGTTGTTCTGGCTATGTGAATTAAGTTTATTTTAACGTTATTTTGTTATTTTGTTTACCAATAACTTCTTTGGCCAGTTTTTCCTACAGTACATGGTTTCTGTCTAATCATTATCTTCAAGTACGATTGAGGTCTAATCATTTCGGTAAAGATACCAACTGGGCCATGCTTGGGTCAAGGTGAGGTAAAATATATTGCGCATGTTAAGGCTGAAGGTGATATGCTTCTTATAAACAAATTAGTTTTTAGTGAGATTTTAAAGGAGTTGATGCAGGAGGATATCCTAGTGGAGCAAGGCAAAGAGTTCCAAAGAATACGGTCAGCACAAGAAAAGTCCTGAATGTGGGATTGGGAGGAGGTCATAAGAGAGGAGGAAAGAAGAAGGTCATTAGCAGAGTGAAGCTGGAGAGCTGATATAAATTGAAACACTCGCATTCCATGGCCTGGGCACAATTTTACCAATTAGACACTCAGTTATTATCTTTTTTTTTTATCTCTTTTTTCTTTATAACATGCCAACATTTTCTGTAGCGCTGTACAGGGGATGAGAGCAGGGAAATATACAATGTTAAGAAACTGCAGAAAATGGAGGGCCCTGAGTTGAGCTTAGAATCTTTGCAGAAAGTGCTTTTTATACAGCGCCATACAAGATTAGAAGCTCGCCATTTACAATCTAAAGGGAATGGAAGAGGCAGAAACCTGGATAAGAATATCAGATAGGAAATAGCAAGGAATAGGAGGAAATTGAAAGGTTACTTAGGAAGAATGGTATGCAAAGTTAGAAACATTATTTAGTAGGAAAGGGAATGGATCTGATAGAAGTCATATGAGGGGAGTGGCTCTAGTAGTTAATCTGTTATATGCCCCTAGTGATCATATAATATAACCTGCAAGTGGAAATGGCAGATGAGGGCCTGGATTTGTAGATATATAAAGAGAGACAGAGACATGGGAATGGGACTTGCAGAAACTTTTCTGCTTGTGGGCTTTAGAAGAGAGATGAGATCATGACTGGAGGAGGATAGTAGCTCATGGGAGCATGAAAGAGGAGAGCATAGAAGGTGAGATGGTTATGTTGGAGACATGATGTGGAAAAGTTGAAAAGAACCTGAGGAAAAGGCAGGAGGTTATGAGGAAGGAGAAGGAGTGAGGAAACATTGTGTAAATGGTTAATTAGAAATAGTTAACAGGTGTTGCTAATTAATCAATTGATCAGCTGTGAGAAATGAGTGACTCAATAAACTAAGAGTAACCAGTGGCAGGTGGGATAGGATTAGTTTCCAGGTCAGAGAGTGATGGCTGCTGAGAGAGAGAGAGTGAGAGAAAAGACTGGGAGTAGGCCAGAAGTAATTCTTAGATAAACAGGATGTTATTAGTTTGATAGGGAGGAGCTGAGGGTATATTTGAACGAAAGTGAGGAGGGGGAGGGGTTTCAGAGAAATACCATCGGAAGAAATTGGTCTAAAAAGTAACAATGTCCCCAGAATTAATAACAGATACATGCAAAATAATTTTAATAAAAGTGCAGATGGTACAGATGTCTGAAGCAAATGTAGTCCCCTTAAGTGTCTTCAGTATACCTTTAGCAAATACCTTATATATACATTTTAGTATACAGGTCAGAGAGAGAAGGTCAGAGAGATATGGCTGCTTTAGTATATACCTTATAGTCTGGTCTCATTCAAAAGAGTAATCCAGTGCCGAAATACCAGGCAATTCTACGCTAAACAGAAGTTGCACCTCACTGACAAGGCCCAAGAGAGGCTGAAACGTATGCCTGCGATTTGCTATTTCTCCTCTTCAGGGTAGAATTGCCTGGTTATTTCTGGCATGGATCACTCTTTTGAGTGAGACCATACTGACATACTACATGATATTTCACCCTGTGAAGGGCACAAGTGAGCTAAAAGAGGCTGCACTATCAGGTGTTGTTCGTTGTCTGACTCTTTTTGTTTAGTTTTTATTTGGTTTAGTCCATATTAGATGCTGTAAAATGTAGCAGTCATCTTAGCTTCTCCTGAATTTGGGAGATATATTGGTCTCTTGACACATATTCTCTCAGGTGAGTGCACATAGGCGTTCATCCCTACGACCCCGTACGACTTAGGCAGTGAGCGCCGTAGGTGCTCATCCCTACGACACACGGGACAGAAAGCTCAATTATCCAATTCACAGTGCGAGACCCATAGCAGTTTGAAAAAATCATGTTAATGATTATATGATAATCACTTAATTATGCTCTGAGACCTGAAAACATTTTTTAATTTAAACTGCAATAAAAAAATCTATATTTAACATTGTACTTATATATCTGTCTTTGCGATGAGCGCCGAAGATGATTGTTGCAAACCACGAAACTTGAAATACACGAGGAGAGAGGCTCGCAATGAGCGCCGAAGGTGCTCAGAGGAGCAAAAGTACATGAGGGGAAAGGCTTGCAATGAGCGCAGAAGGTGCTCAGAGGAGCCAAAGTACACGAGGGTAGAGACTCGCAATGAGCACCAGAATCGCTCAGCGTGGGGCTCACAATGATCACCGAAGGTGCTCAGAGGAGCAAAAGTACACGAGGGGAGAGGCTCGCAATGAGCGGCTAAGGTGCTCGGAGGAGCAAAAGTACACAAGGGGAGAGGCTTGCAATGAGCGCCGATGATTCGCAGAGGAGCAAAAGTACAGGAGGAGAGAGATTTGCAATGATTGCTGTGAGGCTCGCAATGAGTGCCAAAGGTACTCAGAAGAGCAAAAGCCTTACATTCTGTGGCAAACAACATTGACATGGCTTCAAATTGTATTGCCTTTTTTTTTTGATGGACAAGTCGCTAGTGGATTATAATTGAGATTGGGCTTTCTGTGTAATTTTCTCCTGCAGACACCCGCAGCTTGTAAAAAATGTAATTACCCGCTGCATGGATCCTTAAAGGTAGCGTGCTATCTTAAGGACCCGCAGCAAGGATTAATGTTGTAGGCCCTGCAGGGGTCCCGATTGGGACCCCGCAGGATGGGGGTATTAATTAAAGTTGCAGTGTGTGTGCTTGTAGTTAACTATTTAGAGACCTATGGCAGGTGTAACTTTTATGGCGCGGTCCTTTAAGGACCCACGCTGAGGCTGGGGGTTAATAGTCCTTTAAGGGACCCTTTGCAGGAGTTGGTTTTAGGGGCCTGTGTAGTGGTTTAGATACTGTATATTGTCTCTTTAACTGCTGCGGCACCCAGGAAAGGCTTTTAAAGTAGTATGAGTAGTCTTTGGTACCAGTAAGAATGTCTTAATTTTGTGGGTGTTAGGGGATTGCCCTAGTTTGAGTGAGGGAAAAATGTTATTAGCATAAAGTTTGGATGTCAGAGTGTCAGGGAGTAACTCATAATTTATTGTAAGTGCAAAAAACCAATGGAGATTTTTGCATTGCTTTTCAGTTTTGTTGTCAAGTTCAATTGTTACAAGTGACCTGCAGCAGTTCTCTCGCAATGACTTAGGTATAGGGCAGAAGCATAGCTAGGTAGGATTTACTGTGCAATTCGGAAACTCCTAGTTGTTTTTTCAGGGATTTACATTTCATTGGTGTATGAGGTTTTTGGAGAATCAGCTTCTTAAATCCTACCATGTCCTCAGTAGTTTGAACTTACCAATGCAATCCCAACAAAGCTTGGATACAAGAGTAATTTACTTTTATTACAGTACTCTGGAAAAATAGCTCACATGCCTCCATTTTCTAGCTTTTAGCTACTCTAGAACTGAAGAAATTGAAATGACAAAATAGAGCCTCACTGTACTCTGTGGCAAAAGTTAGGTCTGATATTCAACCTTCCTTTAACAACCTGAAAGAGTCCTCAAGCTCAGCATTCAGTGTATTTGTCCTTTTTCTTCTCCTTCTTTAAGCAAAAACGTAAATGAAATCTTATTAAAAATTCCCCAGCCACCAAAATGTCCTTTAAAACCGCTTTTTGAAAGATATGGGTATTTATATATTGTCACTCTGTCAGGGTGAGTGTGTAAATGTTTATTTTGGTATTTTTGCTAGCAAAATATGTTTTCATACACACTGCTGAATCTTCTCTATTAGATACATTCATAATCCAGGAAACTTCAATATGCCTTTAAGCGTTTCTGTCTGTAACAAAATATTGTCCACATACTTACTGATACTGTCTGTGGCAGATAACAGTTCCGGGCACACTGGGGGCCCAGTGCTGTGTAATAAAAAAATTAAAAAAAAACTACTGTTTTCCACCATCCTATCCCAATCTGCCACAACCTAACTGCACCTCCCCCCACACTGAAATTGGTGTGTGCCTATTTAAATAAGAGCATTTCTACTGAAGCTCCAAGAAGTGGCAGTGTGGAGCATTGCGAATGCTTGGGAGGGGCATCAGAGAAGAGGTGAGTGCAAGGGCAGCTAAGTGGCAGCAAAGTACAGGTGGGATGGGTTCTGTGAGGGAGGAAGAAAGCAGATAGGGATGCATGCTATGTGCGGTGGGTGCTTAGAGGGGTTGGGTGCTGTGCGCGGATGGATGCTGAGAGGGGGATGGCTACTGACAAGGACTGGGTCTGGATGGATGCTAAGAGGAGAAGTTGCTGTGTGGGAGTGATGTTTATATATGTATATACAGTATATTGGAAAGGGATCTTGGGGGTGAAGCAACAATGGGTCTTGGAAAGGTTTGCTGTTATGGGAAGGGGTCTCCAGGAGAGGAGCAGTTATGGGAAGGGCTCTGACGGAGAAATACAGAGTGATTTGCTTCTTCCCTACATCACAAATTACATCATGTTTAAGAGCAAAGTAAATCCCCCTAACTATTCTTTTCATTCATCCCGTAAAAGTTGAGAGAGAACTACTGCAAGTGACTGCCGCAAGCCAATGTTGGTAAACTTTTTCAATGATTTTCTCACTTCCCCTAAATAACGAGTGACTCCTTTCCCAAAGCCCTATTCAACTGAGACTTTACTGTACACTAGCAAATTACGGCAGAACTGTTAATGGGAAAAATATAGAAAAATAGTTACAGGTACTAAATATCACTCGCAAATGGTTTGAAAACTATTTCTGACAGCCAGAGCAAATCAAAAAGCATGGAAGTTCATCATAATTTGATGCTTAACATTCAAGTTATAACATATGTGGAATAAAAAATTATATTTTTATTTTTTTATGTCTGAGGCATTATACAACATCCAGAGTGACACACAACCAAGTAATCAAGGGGTTAATTCATATCAAGAAACCACGTGGACTAGGAACAGATGTTCTAATGCATTGTATATATATATATATATATATATATATATATATATATATTTATATATATATACAGTATATATATATATATATATATATATATATATACATACATTTTTCCAATTTATTTAATCTAAATCATAAAACATTTATTTATTTATATATATATGTATTGCTGTATTTAGTGGTGCTTATTCTTACTCATTATGATAATCATGGCCCCCATGCTAATCGAGCAGTGTAATTTGTGGTATACCTGTAAATCAGGTGCGGGAGCTTTTTTCCCTATGTTGCACGTTTACATTAATCTTTTCACTCACAAAATTACAGCACTCAGCCCACATCTGTAAATCCTGCTTGTCAACAAGACATTTCAGTGCAGGGAGTACCAAAACCAAGCTTTACGGATACAAAACAGCTCTAGGAACCAATAAAAAATGAGAATATCATGATTATTATAATAACAAGTGCCATAACTTTGGCAAGGAACCATTACATTTATATATATAAATATATTATCTTTTCATTTATTTATATTTTATTAAATTAAATAGACGTGACAATAGTATTTACAGATTCAATAAATATAAATTTGTTTATTTTGTGTTTATATAATATATATATAGAGAAGGCATTAGATAATTTGTTCCTAATCCACATGGTTTCCTGATATGTGTTAACTCTTTGAGTACTGGGTTGTATGTTACCCTTGATGTTGTAAAATGAAATGGACATAATAATACATCATATTTTTTAATTACACTTATGTTTATATTGGACTGTTAAGTGTCAAATAATGTTGACATTTGTGCTATACTGTCTCTTTAATTGCTGCTGCAGTGCTCCAAAATAGTTTTATAACCACTTGCAAGTGGTGTTTGGTAGCAGTAATATTTTCTTCAGTTTTTAATAGTTACGGCACTGCTCTATTTTGCAAGTGATCCTTAAATTCTTATTAGCTTAGGGTTTTGATGTAAACGTCTTACGGAGTAATCAATAATCTTTTGTCAGTGCAAAAATGAATGGAGAAGTTTGCCAGAATTATGGGCTCCGGCTTGCCACAGCCACTCGTAGAAGTTCTCTCGCAATCTTTTCAGGATGGGTCATTAACATACAGTAGCTAGCAGGATTTAGTTTGGCCTTAAAATGGTGTAAACTGCGATATAGGGGATTTAAAATTGCATACATCAGGTATTTATAATCACAAAATTGTTCTCTTTTTTTCTAAAATACAACAAAGAAAATGCATTTTCAACATGTCATAAGGTGTATTTTTGTTTTATGTTGAAAGAACTTCAAGTTAATTCAACATTAGAATTTATTTGTTCTAATTAATGGAAGTAAAAATGGTTCAAAACTTGTGAAAGCATCAAAGCTTGTTTCAATTCAACATGTTATATAAAAGCATGGGGAAGGATCTACCAGACAAACAGAGCTCACTCAACTAGAGCACAGGTGGCTTATTGGATCAAATAGGCTAATGAAACACCAGTAAAGAAACATAGAGCTACAATGTGTACATATTTGCATTCCCATGGACACAGCTATTGGGCTTAGGGTGTTGGAAACCGCTGTTGCAATTTTCTGTTGAAGTCTGTGAGCCATTGCTCTTTTATGTCTATCAATTATGTGCTGCCTAGAAGACTTCAAGGAGGTGGAAAATTGTTTTTACTTATCGTAAATTGTACTTCCTTAAGGTTGTCTATTGCTGGACACAGACTTTCCACTGATTCATATGTAATAACTATTTTAATTTACAATTGTTTGAGTGGGAATTGTCTTTCTTTATGTGGTAACACTGAGGGGAGACTAGGTGGGAGGTCCTGTTTATAGTCTCGATAGTGTTCGATATTCTTTCAGTCATTAGAATGCATTGTCTATCAATCATGTCGGCGCTGCAAAAGAAGACCTCAATAAAATACAATTCTCCACTTATTTTAATTAACCAAATTAACTGAATTATACTTTATATGACATTTTTTTCTTATTGAAATTACACATTTCTGGGTTTAACTACAAATAACAGCAATTAGAAACTGAATAACTAAACAAAACAGTCAGAATGTGTAAAATTCTTTATAAGGGTGAGAGCTAAAATCCAATGCTATGCTATGAAAGCTTATTTATCAGTTTGGTGATCTCCTTGCCCCACTTAATGAAGAAGCTTCACAGAACGCCATGTAAATTTGGGAGTGTTTTCCATTAGTAATCAAGCTCTCACTGCATTGAATATACCGCACATTTTAGCTTGTGCACAATGCTGAGATGACTTGAATGACTTGTATTGTTAAATTAAAAAAATGTTTGAAGGGACAGTGATAAACCATTGAACAGCACTTTTAAATAGAGAATATTATATTTTTAAAGGTATCGTAAATACTTTAAATGAAAGTCTTAGTTCTTTATTTCACTGTCAAAGCAAATGTTTGAAATGAAAAATGACTTCTATTTACACAATGTATATTCAACTGCTATATTTGTGTATTGTTTGTGTTATTGTGTGTATGGGGGGATTAACACATTCAGCTTTTAAGAATTTGTAATAAGCATATTCCTCTCCTATAATAATACAACTAGTTCTCCATATAATTACATTTTTATAGACATCCCTACTGTTTTGTAAATAATGCTTTACAAATCAGATTTGTACTTTTTATAAGTAATATCTAAAATGGTATGATTGGTAAAGTTAAATTGAATAATGGTCATATAAATAACTATATAAACTATTAAAATGTCATAAATTTAAATAAATTCAATCTATTATATACAAGGTACTTTGAGCCCTATTCTATTAGAAGCCGGTAAATTACTTCAAACCATAAATATGGATGTGGGTGCTTTTTTTTTTTTTAAACTTCTAGACGTATTCTATAATCTCTAACCTGCAACTTAACTCTCAGCCTCCATACCAAACCATGCCTTTGTAAGTAAGATTTCAGGGGGTGTGATGATATGAGCTCTCAATATTTAACCAAGCCCAATATGTACTTCTTAGACACAGCCAATGGAAAATAAAAACGTTGTCATGATATCAGTAAATAACAGAAGTTAGATGTAACCTGCGATTGGAGACTAAGCATTGATGAATGCCAATAAGTAATATTTGCTCATCGGGCTAGCACTGTAGCAATCTAGCACTCTAGACATTTCTTTAGAGCATCTATTTTAGTCCACATGGGTTTTATGTTATGTATTAACCCCTTGAGCACAGGGATTGATATTACACATAAATAACAGATCAATTTGGAAAGATAGTATATCAATCAGTGTTATAGAGCAATAGGTATACATATACACAGAGGCAAATAAAGTAAAACAATCTGATAAGTGAATTAACAAATAAATGAGTATACCCTGTGATTACACCAGTACAGTCCACCAGAACATCAATAGTTCTTTGTAGTTCTTATAAACAGACAATCAGCTATATTGTCCAGATGGAGGGCACAGGTAGATTCTGGCCTAACTCAAATGGATCCCTGGATTCAACATGTGTCTCAACGTATAAAAAGTAGAAACAGATAAGTCCTTAAACAAAATGTAGTTGACATAGCAGTATTTATGTGTGAGACCAATATAAATACTTGATAATTGTCTGTAAAGGTGAGAAATTCAAATCCCCAAATGTTGGTACAGTTTGTGGTCCTTAAAAGTAGGCCTCTCACACATGGATCTGCAGCTTCCTCTAGAAGGCCATCACTAGTCCTCAACATCTTGAAAAACAAGAGGTTAGTGGAGGGGGAGAGAAGTGCAATGATTCAATAGTGCAGATAAATCGATAAATATGTATTGTACAATAATAACAAGGGACATCAATGTCACATAAAGAAGTAGTACCTCACACTCATATTTGTTGTCCTCAACATAAATTAGGTATGGATGAGGCTTGGATAATGATTGATACTTCTAGGCAAGTTATGGTATCTGTTTCCAAGTGTCCAGGTGGAGCCAAGCTTGGTGGAGGTCTACATTGATCCCAAAGGTAAGACTACCCAGTGTCTATGTCTGTATCTGGTCTGTATAGAAATGTGGCTGCTGATAACATATATTAACTAGCCACACTAGTGGTATATGGTTAGTGAATCACACAATGTTATAAAAAGCACTAATAGTGCCATATGGACAAAAAATCAATAGATGAACGTGTACCCCAACCTTAAAATGTAGTGTAACGAAACCTATCACTGTTTTACCCTGTTTTATGGTTATTTCATTATTATGGTTAAAATATGATCCTACTGTTATACTGTATGTATGTTGGTTTATGCTCTGCAGAATATTAGCCCAGACTATTGCAGACCTTGGCATAATAGATAATCCTATTACAGAGACTCCTCATAAGATAAGGAAGTCTATTGTATAAAGTGTTTTCATTATCAGACATAAGAACAAAGAAGTATAATCTGATCAATGTCTGATTGTATCAAAGTAGCCAGGTAGCCTCAGGGAGGTGTGACCACACCTATTGTTTCTCTATGTGTATTGTGTGGCCAACTATGGGGGATGTGTATTGCCTGTGGGAAGAGATGTGTATATATATTTCTGCACAACAAAATAAAGACAGTATTATTTGACTCCCAATTGAGTGTCGTCCAATATGGGAGGTTGGGGATGGTGAGACTGTAGTGCTTCTTGGATATTTTACCGTATACCAGCGGAGATATTGGATTTGTGTTCCATCTCCGTTACATGTAGGAAGGAATATTTAAAAGTGCAATCAGCATGATGTTAATTTCCAACCCCAGCAGGGTCTTTCTCAATAGATTGTAGGATTGATTGTCAGAGTTCCATTAGTGCACAGTTTCTATAATGCAAAGGTAGTTAAAAAAACTGCCTATCACTTACCTTTAGCCAATTAATCCTAAAATCCATTGAGAAAGACCTTGCTGGGTTGAAACACATTTTGAATATAACATAGTGCTGGTTGCACTTTTAAACACTCCTTCCTACATTTTGAGGTTGGGGTACATGTTCAACTATTGATTTTATGTTCATATGGCACTATAAGTGCTTTTTATAACATTGTGTGATTCACTAACTATATACCTCTAGTGTGGCTATTTATTAACACGTTTTCAGTAGCCACATAACTATACAGACCAGATATAGACATAGACACTAGGTAGTCTTACCTTTGGGATCAGTGTGGACCTCCACCAGGGCTGGCTCCACTTGGACACTTGGTAACAGATACTACAGTTTGCCCAGACATGTAAATCATTACCCAAGCCACATCCATACCTCTTTATGTTGAGGACAACAAATGTGAGTGTGATGTACTAGTTATTTTATGTGACATTGATGCATCTTTTTATTATTGTACAATAAATATTTATAGATTTATCTGCATTATTGGTTTATTGCACTTCTCTATCCCTCCACTACCCTCTTGTTTATGACACACAAATAACAGTTAAAAATATATATTTTTTAATTGCATATTTGTGAGCTTAATTATAATGTCTTTCCATGGTTTCCCGTGCTTTTAAAGTATAGTAGTTTCCATTTAATTGCTGCCACAGCTATCAGTTAAAACCCTTTGTGAGTCCTATTCACTACTTATAATATTTGTTTAAGATTTATTTGCGAGCTAGACTAAAACTTCTCCTAGAATATGGATTTTGTGTAACCTTAAGTAGGTTGCACTCAGTATTTTTTAAATGTCCAAAAATCAAGAGAAGCTAGCCTGAAGCTGTGTCTTTGGCTTGTCAGTAGTGATTGTGGATAAGTAACTCTCAATCAGGATCTAATATAATATGTGGCAACTTTACTAACAACTTTAAGTGTGTGTAACATTATGATCTGGCCAATAGAATAGGGAGTTTTTCCCATGTTCCTAATCCGACTACCTTGTCTTAGCATAACCATTGCTAGAATTTCCACTTACTATTTCTGTTTAATCAACACACATTAGTGATTTTACTGGTGATGACTATCTTATTTGTGTCCCCAGGAACAAAAAGTTGGTGACGCTATTGGCCATTGGTGGATTAAGACTGGAAATGAGAAAGTGAGAGCAACATTTCCTATGAGATATGGGGATCTTCAAAAAAGAATATGTGCAGATAATTATTAATTCATTTCCATAGATCAAATCATATCATACCGCTATATAAATATGTAGTAGGTCATGGTCCCAATACTCAACCAGCTTACTTTCTTTTCTGTCTCCAGGTTTACAAAAATGGCTGCTTATGATGACAAGCGTAAAATCTTTATTGATTCAATTATTGCCTTTCTGCGGTTATACGAATTTGATGGCATTGATCTTCAATTTATGTATCCAGGGCATCAAGGAAGCCAACCTCAGGACAAACAGAGATTTACTAAACTGTGCCAGGTTTGCAATTTATTTGCCAGTGTTCAGTGTCCTACACTCTCAGTTCTGTCCTGAACATTGTTTCCTGAAGTTACCTTTATAAATGTTGCAGTATATTGAAAGAATTAAATGTGTTTAAAATTCTCTGCAATTAGTATATATAAATAATGATATTTGGTGGTGCTATTTTTCTTGTACTTTTTTAGTACAAACTATAAAAACCTGCAGGGAGAGAAGAACTCCTCTAAGGTAATACATTACGAAAGCAGTGAATACTTCAGGTTGTTTATGGGCTGGTAGGAAGAAACCTACCTTGAATCAATTATAGTAGAGAAGAATTTAGTATCATGTAAGAAATATGTAGATAAGGAAGTAAAATATCCCTAAGAACATGTATTGATAACCTTAACAGCAATTAGTGTAATTTGAAATTCAGGATAGGAAAGCAGCAGAATAAGGTGGCTCAAGGTATAACAAAATCCTGGGTGAAAAAGGGATGCTACTAAGGATAACAAATGTAATAAGAATCAAAGAGAAAAAAAGGTATCCTTTTATATAATAGTGCACAACCTCTGCCTAATTCACAATATAGTGAATTACGCATAGGGTGTGCACTATTATATAAACGGATACCTTTTTTTCTCTTTGATTCTAATTTGAAATTCAGTTAACAAATTAGTCAAGGAGATTTTTTTTAGATTTATAAATAACTATAAAACATGTTATTATAAAAATAAAAACTACTACAAAGCTACAGACTGTTGCATAAAAAAAAAAAACAATCAACATCATGAGCAATGGTTAAATAATATTCCAAAGGTAGAGTTCAGAAGAAGTAAAAGGAACTGTGCAGATAATAAAGTTTTTCTAACTTAATCGGAACAAATAAAAGAAAAATATCTAGCACAAAACATAAAAAATATAAATAGAGCATTGGAGGATATTAAAGAGTTTGACAAACAGACTGTGGGCTCCATTCCATGGCTCATGTTGTAAAAAATATGAGTAAAGTAAACCACCTGGCAGCCATTATGTCGCTCACCATTAAAAAATGAAGAGAAAGAGAGGTAAAGTACATAAAATTGTATCCCATGAGTACCTGTCCCATGAACATTTTCTAAAAGTCCATCACATCTTTCAGTAATGACATCTCAGCATTCCAAGGGCTACAAAAATCTTATGTGTACTTTCATCCACCAATAGAGGCACAAAAATGCCTCCGAGAAGAAGACATCCATCAAATCTGATGCTTTCATCAGCACTTTTATTGTGTCAGATTTGAGGCTTTATTCCTCATAGCCAACATGATTACGGAGTTTACACAGTCACCCCCATGAGCAAGGGGATCCCCCAGGATCCCACCTCAGTGCCCGAGGAGCCCAGATATTTTCCACCAATACCACTATCTACTATGAGCCCGGGGATCTTTAATGAACACCTGTGGTATCTAAAAATGAATCACATCATGAGGGTCCCTTAAGGACCCCCATGTCAGTTACAATTAAAGCCTGCACCACCAAGGTCCTTAAAGTACTGTTGGGACATCTATTGTTAACCCTCAATGGACCCCCATGGTAATATTACCACAATCAGGGGGGTCTTCAAAGACCCCCATGTCACGTAACACTAACCCCAATGCCATGGGGTCAATATGGACTACTATCCTTATAGCCCTTCTCATATTAAATGACATAAAAAAATCATTACATAAAATAAATAAAAAATACATAAAATCCCAAACAATTATGATGTAAGATTAAACAAATACATAAAATAAAAATAATCTAAAACTTTAAAAGAGAAAACTTGCCTACAATGCTGTTCATTTTGATTGAAGAATCCAGTCCTCTTCAGTCTTGATTGAATCCCATGATCCTCATTTCTGGCCCACTGAAACGGTCCTCCACCTAAAAAAAACAGCCACTCTAAGACCAGAAATACTAGTTCTAATAGAACTAATCATAGGAAGAGCTCCTGCACCATCTACTGGCTTTTGGTGATCTTTCCAGCCTTAAATAGAAATTTTGAGGATTCAGATTTTCTGAAATATGTTTCAATCCTATTTCAGCCAATCAGAATAATTTTTTTTGTGTTACTCTGCTCAGTTTTGAAATTTAAATTTCTTTTTAGAGCAGCAGTTTTTTGGGGTGGGTTTTTTGAAGCTGTGCATGTGTTTGTGCCTTTGAAAGTATCTGCATTAGTGATGTCGCGAACAGTTCGCCGGAGAACTATTCGCAGTGATTTTCGCATGTTCGCGTTCGCTGCAAACGGCGAACACATGCCCTTTTCTGTTTGCCCCCTATACTTTATCATTGAGGAAACTTTGAACATAATTTATTTTATTTTATAATTTTATTTGTGTAATCTATGCCTGCCTGCCAGCGTGTGTGTGTGACAGGCTAACACCTAACAGCTTATATTGTGCTTATTTCCACTACTCTTACCTGGTGGTGTAACATACATTGAAAACAACAATTTTTTTCCTGTAATCTAATTTCAGTTTCCTGCCTGTGTCAGGCTCACAGCTTATATTGTGCTCAATGACATAAAACAACACTTTTTTGACTGTAATAGATTGAATAGCAATTGCCTGCCTAAAGGCGTGTGTGTGAAGCCTATTGCATCTACTCTGCCAACTTTTGCCAGTGCACAGTGATACGTCATATCTAGTGCAACCGTAGTGTACAGTGACATAAAACAACATTTTTTTGACTGTAATCGATTGAATATCAGTTGCCTGCCTACAGGCGTGTGTGTGAGGCCTACAGCGCCTACTCTGCCAACTTTTGCCAGTGCACAGTGACACTCATATCTGGTGGCCCCTTCGATTGCACGCACAGTGCGCAAAATTTGAAGTGGGAGGACCGACCAATCATCTATTTCCATCTCCCTGTTCCAAAAATCAATGCCATATACACGTCCCCTAATAGTGGACGTAACAGGGATTAAACCGATAGGAATAGTGCTACTTAACAGTACACACCTTATAATAACGCAAACAGAGGGAACGCGTATAATCTTCCATGCTGTGCAGTGGAAGCCCCCAGACTCTGACCTGTGTATAATCTTCCATGCTGGGCAGTGGAAGCCCCCAGACACTGACCTGTGTATAATCTTCCATGCTGGGCAGTGGAAGCCCCCAGACTCTGGGAGTCTGAAGAAGAGGAGTCAGAGGAGGAAGGTGGCTTTGAGGAGGTGGAAGACCAAACACAGCAGGTGTCCCAGGGGGCTTGTTGTCACCTTTCGGGGACCCTTGGTGGCTCGGTGGAGGAAGAGACCTTCAATGGCATCAGTGAAGACAAGGAACGGGACATGGCTAGCTTGGTATCCAACCTTGTGCAAATGGGGAGTTTGCGGTTCTGCAAAGGGACTGTTTGCGGTTGTTTGCGGTGCATGAAACAGGGAGATTGGTCTGTTACTGTGAAGCGGGTGTAACCCTTACACTACCTGATCAAAACAACATCATACCTGATGTTTTTAAGCATGTTATTCCAAACAATTTAGGAATGTTAGGTGATTTATGCCCTTTATGTCTTAAAACCATCAACTATGTAATTTTCCGTGGGAGTTTTGCCATGGATCCCCCTCCGGCATGCCACAGTCCAGGTGTTAGTCCCCTTGAAACAACTTTCCCATCACTATTGCGGCCAGAAAGAGTCCCTGTGGGTTTTGAAATTCGCCTGCCCATTGAAGTCTATGGGGTTCGCCGATGTTCGCCCGTTCGCGAACATTTGCTGGAAGTTCGCGTTTGCTGTTCGCGAACCCAAAATTTCCTAATCTGCATCTTTTTTTGTACCAAATTCTAATATTGTGTTGATGCTATGAATCACTGATGTGCACACTAAGCTTTGATGCTCCAATACATTCACTCATCGTGGCAGTTGTGACGTGGCATGTGCAGCACTTGGTTTCTATTTAAGTGCTCAGTCATTTTGTCCTATGCTGCATCTAGGCTCTATCCCAGTGATATATCTGACATTTTTGCCCTGTTGTGACTGTTTTTTTGATCCTGACTAATCTACATCTGACTCCTTATACCACCACTATCTATCCTTCTACCACTTATTGTACCTGTTTTTTGTTTACATAGAACATGTGCTTATTTTCTTTTCTTGGTAGAAACACACCTACAGTATTTAGCTTTGGCATCAGGTATAGATAGCAGATGTTATAACAGACACCTTAACTAAGGAAAAATAGGTAGAATAGTGGAATTAAAATACTCATGACTACAGGAACATTGTTGTGATATTTCATCCTGCCCTCTCTCTTATTTCCACAGGAAGCATATGCTTCATTTAAAGCAGAATCATTGGCTGTAGCTCGTCCACGGCTCAGGCTGATTGCAACAGTCTCTTCTTTGAAAGAAATTATTGATGGGGGCTATGAGTTAGACCTAATTTCAAAGTGAGTTGGAGTGATGTAATAGAAATATAGATTTTGATTACAGCTCATAAGTTTAGAATGCACATGCTATATTCCAAAAATGCTCAGGCTTAAATAACTTTCAGGATAGAATTTTGGATTTTCAAGTTATTTTTAGCTTTCTGAATATATTTCAGCAAGTACATATGTCTATAGACAGTACTACTGCAAATTATTTCTGTATCCTGCACCCTACATTTTTAAACATGGTCTTTTATTCCTCCTATTTTGCAATAACCTTTTCTCCTGAACTTCCTTCATTCTTTAGAGGACCACTGCAGATTAGCAAAAAAATTCACACATATACAACAAACTAAAAACACTAAAGTATTGAAGCTACCTTGATCGTCAGACTTACTTTTCAAGATACAAAGGGTATGTACAGTGCAGAAAATGAAAACCCTGCAAGTATGCATTAAGCTGCCTCTACTGAGCTGAAATCATACTTAAATCCACCAATAAAGTATACATCCCCCTGCCTGCTTCAACTCTTGAATATATTATAAAATAAGAAGATCAGACCTACTTAGTCACCAAGCCAGAATTAAGTATGGAAAACTTTACCTTAAAATTATTTTATACCCATGACTAACATAGCTTCTACTGTTATTAACTTGCTACAAACTTCACATGTAAATGTTTTCCCAGTAAACAGTGGTTCTTTAATTCCTCTGTTTTGTTATATAGTTATATATATTAAGAACATGAGAGTTTCCTTATGACCTTATTTAAGCCACACACCTCTTAAGTTGCATTATTTGTAATGATTTCATTTTTTTAAAAGTTGAAAGTAAAAATATAAGCAGAGCAATCTTGATAGATATCTCTGATGCAGCATTGCTATGACGTGCCAGTAAAATGTTTTTTAAAACTACTTTTGCAGCAATATAACATGATTGTTCTGTTAAACTAATATTTGCTTATTATGATATAAGTTATTTTGTCTTTTTCTTCAGGGTCCTGGATTTTGTCAGTGTTTTTACTTATCATATGTTTGAGGAAGGGGCTCAAGTAGCAAGACACCACAGTCCGCTGTGCCAAGGAACCAAAGATGTTGGAGATGATGCTTTCCTTAATATCGTAAGAGAACCATCCTGCTTAATGTAACGCTTCTGTTCAATACATATAGTACACATCATGTTAGAGACAGGACAAGCCTGAGGAAACAGAATAGTCTTTTAGATGGAGATATACAAATACAGTATACCAGGTTTTTATGTCAAAAGTCATCTAATATATAATTGTTGACATTATTCTTTTAATACATATTTCCATACATATTTAATACATATTTTTGAATACATATTTTAGACTGCTCCTGGAGTATGGAAAGGGCTTTTAATGGCCATTGAGCCACATTCAATTGAGCTCTCTGCAATCCGGGAGCCTGTAAGTGAGGTTGGCAAGCTAATTTGCTATTCAATTGGCGTCTTTTTGCGGTCTCCAAACAGCTTCCCAGTAACGGGCTGGAAAAAATTGCTATGGTTAAACTTGTAACTTACAGCCTCCAGAAGCCTTTGATCTCTCAAGGCCACAAGACTTCTGATCACAAAAATCGCACATAGCTATTCAATTGCAAAAATCGTTCAAAACCGCAGCCTCAATCAAGCTTGCAAATGCCAAATAGCAGCCCAAAGCTTATGGGTTACAAATAGGACCCACAAAGGGTTTAGAGACTGCAAATCACAATATAAACAAAACACTTTAAAACATGGGGAAAACAATGGAAGGCATTACAATTACATGAACAACAACTCCCAACTATCAAATATTGCAAAAATAAATACATTTTATTTTCCACATAGGTTGTAATGCCAAAGATACTGGACTGGGTTGCCAGATCCTCCTCTAGTGGAATGTGATTTGTCTGACCTCTCTGCTATCACCTGCCCACCTACACTGGCCCTACATGGTATAGCTCACAGCTTCATTTAGGTACATAAGCCCCTTCACCACCACCACTTAGCAATCCACAAGGGGACCAGGAGAATATACACCACACTAACTACCCTAACCCATCAGAAAGGGCAGCAAAAACACATGGAGGCCAGTGTAGGTGGGCAGGTGATAGCAGAGAGGTCAGACAAATCACAGTCCACTAGAGGAGGAATTGACAACCCACTCCAGTATAACCTGTCATATTGTTGATACCCCACAGTATTAGTAATTGGACCTTGCATGTATATTAACCCTTTATTTTGATTATATATGATATAAATTATTATATGATATCTAATGCTGTTATGACTATTATTATTGTTATATGTATTGATCTATTGCATAGTAACTAGGACTCATTAGTTTACATATATAGGAATGTGACACAAATGTGATGTATGTGGATGTCCCATAACCCCAACCATTGAAAACACAGTGACATGGTTAGAACGTTATGACAAAGCTTTATTTTATACACAGAGCATAATCAGGAATGGATAAGAATGTGCATTAATATCATAGGTGTGTTGTGGGCAGATACTGGAAGGGCAACAGGTTATACTTGTGAACAAGGAGATACCTAAAGGGTGTAATGTCATCTTCTAGAATAAGCATAATGCATAGCCCCTACCAGGGTCACATGTGGCCACTACACCACTGCAACCGGAATCTGGTGAGAAAAGGGATCATCAGAAATCACTCTATGTAATTGGAGAAACCATTAATGTGTATAGCACTTACAACTTGCCTATATATGCTCAATGAAACAGATGAACATAATCATGGATAATGTCATACAGATCTATTCTACACACAGTGAGTTGTCAGATATGAAGGAATAATCTGAAATTGATTAGCAGAATATGTGACACAGAAAGAGGAGGTTGAGGAACATGCCTTCATGGTTGTGAGATTCGGCTATTAAGACCTACAGAGGCAAGAAGAAGATATCAATTAGAACGCTATTTGGATTGACCTCAACATCTCATCTCAACGGCAATCCACATTGAACATCAATTGCAGAAATATTCAATATAACCATATGGGTACACACTCTGTAGCCAGACATAAGTATGTCAAGATTAATACAAAATGCTATTCATTGTGGAGTGTGGATGAGGATTACTTAGGGCAGTTGTTCTCAATCCGATCCTCAGGAGCCATCAGACAGACAGGCCATGATTTATGGGAAACAATAAATGAGGCAAATTGTATTTAACAGATGGTGGAGGCTCAAATTGCTTCACATGTGTATTCACACAGTGTTTCACCTAAATCATGGTCTGAGTGGTGGGTTCTGGGGAAAAGTTTGACAACCACTGAGCTGGGGGACGTTCACACCTACTTCCTCTTTCTGAGCCCTGGGCCTAGACCTTCTGAAACCATGCGCTTCCTCCCTCTACCATTGACAGGAGGTGCTGGATCGAGGGGTGCATCCAACTGTGGGGACTGTGTAGCAGCTGTTGCTGGCGGTAAGTGGTGAGATGAGGAGGCTGTAGGCTCTGGCTGCTGTGGTGGAGCCTGTGGAACTGAAGGCTGTGGTATCCGCATTTGGGGTTCAGACAACTGCACCAGCCATGCCAAGTGATGTGTCTGGGCTTGTCTGTCCCTATGAGCCATTTGCATGTACCTCTCCATCAGAAGATTATGCCTCCTCACCTCACCATAAATCGCTTGAATGCTTTCCACCAATTTCATTCAGTCATGCCAGCTGAGCTGTCAGCTGTTGGACTGCTCCATCCTCCAGCTCATCAGCCAAGCATATGTGGCAATATATGTCCCTCAAGGTGCCTGGTGCGGGGACATGACTTCCGTCTCCAGATGAAGTTGTACTCTGGATCTGCTGTGGTGAGGCCCAGTAGTTGTTGCAGCTCGTTGTGTTGGTGTACACCTTAGGGATAGGGATGGTGTTGCTGAGGGAATCGGTTAACAATGGTGAAGGTACTGGCAGTGGTTATGGTGATGTAGGCACTGGAGATGGTGTTGTAGGCACTGGAGTTGTTACCGGAAATGTAGATGCTGTTGCCCATGGTGTTGGCCCGGTCTGTTGGGGCAAAAATGGCTGCGACATCGACAGCTGCGACAACAGCTGGGGCAACAATGGCTGAGACATCTGCAGTGGCACCAATGGCTGCAACATCTGCAGGGGAACCAATGGCTGCAACAACTACTGGGCCAACTGCTGGGACAAACACTGCTGGGACAACCACTGTTGTGGACCGGCCAAGAGTGGGAGAGGATTGGGGTCCGGCACACGCATTGTCTGAATGTCACCAGGTGGCAGTAGTGGGCCTGTTGAGAGTGGTCCCCATGAGTTAAACATCCCTGCAGGTGGTTGGAAGCTCGTTGAAGCTCCAGTAATCTGAAATGGCTGGGAACATGCCCATGATGTGTATAAGGAACCAGGGGGTGATTTCCACAATGGCCCTGCTGTTGATGGTTCAGCCTCCTTTGATGGGCCCAGGGCCCTCTGCCACCACCACCATGGTTATAGTGGTGGCTCTGGTGGAGCCACTGCCTGTGTCTCCGTGGGCGGGGTACGGCTCCTGGTTACTGAAATGAGAGGACAATAGTGTTTGAGTATTGATTCTCTAAACAATTGTTTGCTTTGTGTTTCCATATCCCTGACATCATGGTCAATTGTAATTGACTGTGGTGATTATTTCCCGCAGATAAACATTAAGCTGTATCATGTGCATTGTGGATATATATATATAGCTGGTGCGGTCTGCCGTCTGCAGTTTATAAGGACACGTGCTCATCAGAATCTGCTGTGCAGTGTGTGAGACTGACCAATCTGTGACCAATGCTCAGCAATGGGTGTTAACATGTTTATGAGACATGGTCCAGGTTAGGCTAGTACATGACACGCACATGCAGTCCCTCAGAGTCTGAATCTGCATATGCTGCAGTGTGCACACCAATACATGTACTCTCTTTTGGATGTGAAATCATTGTGGATCTACAGCTGTACCTCATTTAACGCTGGTGATAGCTTCCAAGCAGTGGGAGTGTTAAGAGACAAAGCTTTAAATGGTGCAGTGTAACATGGGGAAGATAGGGATGGGGGAACTGATTACAAAATATATACAATTGCAATTGATATTTATACTGTTTTGTTTTATATTAACTTTGAACAAACAGAAAACATAACACTAACACAAACTGCATTGGCAACTGCTATTCATAATCGGTTTTGAATACAGGTATTGGACAGACATTTAATTGATAACAATTATGATAATAATATGATAATAAAATAATATATTATAATATTTACATGGTTATTGCTGCCTAACATATCTTTAGTCATAACCAGAAATCTTACAGTGCTATTGTATGTCAGTTATCTATGGTGGTAGGGTTTCTATTGTGTGCATATGAGGGTGTGATGGTGTGTATGATACTCACATTGCAGGGTTTCCTGATAGCCAGTGTCTAACTGTCCTTGATGGCCCACTACTAGTGCTGGCTCCAAAGACTCCATGATTGTCTGCTCCCATCCACAGTATGTGATGTTGAGTGGTGGGCCACCACCAGTCCCACCAGCTGCTTTGGCCTCTCCTGCCATCTTCTTCTTCACCTTCATCCGGCAGTCATCATATCAGTGTTTAACCGACCAGACATCACAGTTTGCAACCCCTAATGATGCCACAACTGCAGCCACCTCACTCCAGGCATGTGCCTTATCGCCAGGCCTCACAACTCTACCACCATGGATGATGCTACGGCAGGCTTGGACTTCCCTGAGGAGGGTTTCTGTCTCCTCTTCACTATTATTCTGGGCCCTTTGCTTTTTCACAACTTGTTGCCCTGCCAACTGTGCCTGGGGTTACTGGCCTCCTTGTTCTCTCCCTGGGGCCACCGCGTCATCCCAACTACCTCTTCCCTGGGATCAGGCTCCTGACCCTCTGCTCCTACAGCTTGTGTGCCTACATCTGGGGCACATCCCTCCCCTGTACCTCCTCTCCCTGACCTTCTGCCTGCTCTCCCCCTCTCCATACCTCTATCTCTCCTCCTCTCCTCATTGTCTTCCTCTTGTGTTCCCGCCTCTCTCCTCATTCTCCTCCTCTCCTCACTCGCCTCTTCCCCTCACTCTCCTCCTCTCTCTCTAGCACTCTCTATCTCACTCTCTCTAGCACTCTGTATCTCTCTCTAGCACTCTGTATCTCTCTCTCTGGCACTCTCACGTGCTCTCTCCAACACTCACTCTCTTTCTCTCTCTGGCACTCTTATTCACTCTTTCCAACACTCTCTATTTCTCTCTCTGGTACTCTCACTCACTCTGTCCAGCACTCTCTATTTCTCTCTCTGGCATTCTCACTCACTCTCTCCAACACTCTCCATTTCTCTCTCTGGCACTCTCACTCACTCTCTCCAACACGTTCTATTTCTCTCTCTGCACGCTCACTCAATCTCTCTAACAATCTCTATCTCTCTCTCTTTTTCTCGCTCAAAAACCCACCAATGCCTAGACCTGTGTTTTCACTTGTTCAGCTACAGTGCAGTCACAGATTTACGATTTTTGCAGTATTCTAAACTGCTTCCTGTGGCGTTGATTGGCATCCTCTGCTTCCTATTGGTTAATTGACCTTTCCTGGGATCGGAACTTATGTCCTTGACTGATTTTTGCACGCTTCATCGGATCGGATACCCAGAAGCGTTATTGGTCAAACAGGCCCTGCCACCTGGTCTGGGGTTTCTGGCCTCCCTGTTCTCTCCCTGGGGTTGGCACCTCATCCCACTACCTCGCCACAGGGATCAGGCACCTAAACCCTCTGCTCCTACACCTTGTGTGCTTACATCTTGGGGCACATCCCTCCTGCTCTCCTTCTGTAACTCGCACCCTTGCTCAATTGAATAGCATCGCAATCGGAGACGAACGGGAGCCCACAGCAAGCCCGAAGACATATGCCCTTGTGTGATCGAGTTGCAGGCTTTGAATTGAATGTGGCTCTGAGTGTTTGCAGTTTTCTGACCTGGGGATAGACACATACAATGAGACAGCAGTCTGCAACTTATAAGTCCTTGGAGCAGAGTGCAGGCCTGAAAATCTGAAAAAAGAAATAGACAGGCCAGTCATTTTACAAAACTATTGAACTGTTTGCTTTGCTCCACACGGGTTTAGCTAGATGAGAGCTGTTTAGTGAGGAAAATTATTTATTGGTTAAAGAGATATGGAAGTTTTCTGGATTTTATTAGGTATATAATAAACCTATATATCTATTTACTTTAAAGTACTTTATTTTATTAAGTTCTTAAAAACTTTTTTACTGCCTAAAACAAATGCTTAAAATCAAACAAATAGTGCCTGTATTTGTCTGCCCTCTGCAGACACAGACTCTGTAGTACTGGGTTGCAGTGTCTAATACTAACTAATCAGTTACCAGCTCTAAGCAACATTCTGCAACATGGGCTAAGACACTATACTTCATATCCAGCCGTGTGATTTTAGTCAGTAAAAATTACATTTTAAACACTTGTCAATAAAATAAAGTACATAAAAGTAAATATATTTACAGGTATATTATATGCCTAGTAAAATCTAGAAAACTTCCATATGCCTTTAAGGCACTGCTTTACTGGAAGCTATGCCTATTATTTTCATTGATGTGTTTTGTTTGTTATCACTGGATACATTTTTAGTTACATTTGGAAAAATATATATTCAGGCTCTTGTATTGTGTTCCTCCAACAAAGTGCCTGAAACATAAACCCAGATGAGACTGTTAATTAATTAGTTTAAGATGGAGGATTTTGTAAAAACCCTGATGCAAACCACTGTGTGGCAGCAAGAAACTACACAGCAGTTGTTGAGACAAGCCACAGAAGACAGAAGACTTCAGCTGGAAATAATCCAAGTTCTTGTGGCCCAGTTGAAGCACTTGATGTCTGCAAAAACTACTGTAAATCCCGAGATTAGTGGCAGGATTAATGCAAAAATGACTGGCGAAAATTATGTGTGCGTCTCTTACCTTTTGCAAGGATCACCAGGGAAGCTTGGCCCAAACATCACTGGGCTGGTATCATTGCCCTTACTTATGTGGTGAAGTTCAGAAAACCCATTGTGACATGGATGCAGTACAAGCAATTTAATTATGCTTATTTGAAAGCAGAGATGCTTGCCAGAATCAGAGTTTCCGAAGTTGTTAAAATAGTATTATTCTAATCTAATAATTCTCATCAGATCTCCGTGGCATCTACAATTAACCTCAATAGCACTGACTACTTTGCACCATAACTGATTATTTAAATGTCCATACATTTTGATTGATTAGACATTTAACATGTCAAATATGGAGCAGGGCTAAATCAAATACTCAATTCTGATTAGCTGAAATATGATTGACTTATATTTCAGCCAATCAGAAAACCTAAATTCTGTAGTTAATTTGCTTCAAACCCCATTAGTCATTGCAAGATCTCCTAAGAGGATGAACTCCATTCATAGGTTTTTTAGGTTTTTAGGTTGATGAGGATCAATGGCTTTGATCAAAAAAGAAGAGGGCTGAATCTTCAATCAACATGGATATGGGCGCTTATCAAGGGCCACAAGTCAGGACGAGGGCTTTGATGATCGTCGTTGGAGGGCATCCAAGGATACACAGATTTGGGTCAGATTTGAGAAATCATGCCTCAAGTCTGACACAATTAGGGTGTTATCTTGTTGATAGAGTCAGCTTTAACACTTCTAGGTTTCTCAAAGACAATGTTGTGCATTTTCGATTGGGTGAAAGTACATGCAGGCATTATTCAAAATCTAAGCAATCATAAAGATTTACAAGTGAACCGAGTGCTGGTATCTCACTGCTGGAACAATGTGATGATCGTTTTTAAAATATCAATGGGAAAGTTATGATTTTCGGTACTTCATAAGCATTCATAAGGCATTTCTTGTATGTTTTTTAAGGTGTATGATTTGATTATTCTTAACTGATTTACAAGTAATCTTTACTCATAATTTTGCCTGCGAAAAACATAGAACTGAGGCCTATGTTGCTAAAGTTGAATGAGCCAACACTGAAACACCAATGCCAGTTGACAGAAGATTCAGGAAAACAAGACAAAAGAGATAGTTATCCTCATCACAAATATATACATCGTCTCACAGTGTACCTGAAATTGAGTTTACTCTTACAGATAAAGATAAACCCATGAAAATCGGTGCCATTATCTCCAGCAGAAATATCTTATAGAAGGGAGAATGCCTTTGTATATACTGTGGTAAAACTGGGCATTGTATCCATCCTTGTCCTGAAGGAAAATCCACTGGGAAAATTGGGCACTATTTTGAAGAGAAAATGTATTTGTCCATCCACCTTTCCTACTGGAGCAGGAACATGAAGAATCACAAATATAAGAACTATCCAAACATATATTGCAACAATTACATTTTACTTGTGCTACTACTGGTATAATAGAGGAAATGCTCATATAAATTGACATGAATACTCACTTCCTCCAAAGGTCAAGGCACTGCATAGAGATGGACGACTTTACATCCTTACACTTCAGTCCTTACACGATGCACCTTTGGTTGCTCATTCTGAAATGAAAACTATTTTACATTTAGCTCAGAGGATATTAAGCTGGTCTTCTATGACTTCACTTGTATGGGACTTTGGCAAATCATGCTATATATGTGCTCAAAATAATGAGCATATCTTGTGGAGCTCCTTATGCCTCGCATAGTTCCTCAACAACCATGGTCTTTTGTAGGAATGGATCTTATAGTGGATTTACCATCATCAAATGGACACAATACTATTATGGTTATCATTGAAACACTTACCAAGATGATCCACTTTGTGCTGTTTCTACATGGTATTCCTACTGAGATAATTTCTGACAGAGGTGTACAATTTACATATAGTTACATAGTAATTGAGGTTTGAAAAAGACTTTCAGTCCATCAAGGTCAACCTTTTAAGATCTCCTCTGATCTGCTGATTAGTTTTTAACTAATTTGTTGTTAATTCATTGTTAATTACTTATTAAGCAACAATTATTTTTTTTATTTATTTATTTTTTAATTAATAATTAATTGATCCAGAAGAAGGCAAACAGAAAAATAACCCAAGTGAAACTTATTTTACATAACTAATAATTCCCTCCTGACCCCAGATACTGGCGATCGGATTCCTCCCTGTATCAATAATCTCTAATTATTCAGGATAAGTCTGAATTCCCTTTTTAATTACAAATAAATCCAGTCCCTTTTTAAAGTTATCTATCGAATCCGCTGTCGCCACCTCCTCTGGTAGATAATTCAACAGATTAACCACCCTTACTGTGTAGAACCCCTTTCTTTCTATAAGGAGGATTTTTTTTACTTCTAACCTCAAAGGATGTCCTCTTGTCAGTTGAAAACGTCTTGGCACAAAAAGCTCCCTTGACAAATCTTTATACTGACCCTGGATGTATTTATATAAGGTAATCATATCTCCTCTTAGATGCCTTTTTTTCTAGAGAAAATACGTTTAATGTGGTTAGTCTTTCATTATAACTTAGCCCCTCCATTCCCCTTATTAGTTTTGTTGCCCTTCTCTGTACCGTCTCCAGCTCTAAAATGTCTGTTTTATGAAGTGGTGCACAAAATTGTAATCCATATTCCAAATGAGGGCATACTAGGGATTTGTATAATGGTAGAATTATATTTGCTTCCCTTGCTTCTATACCCTTCTTATTACATGGTAATATTTTATTTGCCTTTGCAGTTGCTGCTTAGCTTTGAGCACTGTTAGGGGTGGTTGTCCACAAGCACTCCCAAATCCCTTTTAATATCTGATACCATTATATTTGCTCCATTAAGATTATAAATTGCATGGGTATTTTTCCTTTCCAGATGCATAACTTTACATTTATTCGTATTAAATCTCATCTGCCATTTAGATGCCCATTCCTCATTTGTATGTAAATCCCTTTGGAGGAAAAGCACATCATTATCTGATTTAATTACCTTGCACAACTTTGCGTCATCAGCAAAAATGAAGACACTACTTTCCCGTCCCACCTCTAAGTCATTAATAAATATGTTAAAAAGGAGAGGACCTAATACTGAACCCTGAGGAACCCCACTTACCACATTAGTCCAATCTGAGTAAGTTCGATTTACAACAACACTTTGCTTCCTGTCTTTTAGCCAGCTCTCAAACCATGAGCAGATATTTACTGCAATTCTTGCATCACTTAGTTTGCACATTAGTTTCCCATGTGTACTGTATCAAAAGCGTTTGTCAAAATCCAAAAAGATTACATCCACTGAGTTGCCTTGATCCAGGTTCCTACTAACCTCCTCACAGAAATGAATTAGATTTGTTTGACATGACCTATCCCTCATAAATCCATGTTGACTCCTACTTATAATTATGTTCAAATAGACATATTCATGTATATTATCTCTTATTAACCCTTCTAAAAGCTTCCCCACTACAGACGTGAGGCTCACTGGTCTATAATTCCACGGATTTGCTCTTTCTCCCTTCTTAAATATAGTCTATCTGCTTCTCTCCAGTCATATGGTAGAGATCCTGTGTTGAGTGAATCTTGAAAAATTAAATATAATGGTTTGGCTATTGCAGAACCCAGCTCCCCCAGTACCCTTGGATATATTCCATCAGGACCCGGGGCTTTATTAAAATTTATTTTTTCCAACCTCTTTTGGATTTCTTCCTGTGTTACCCAATTATTAGGTGAAAGTAGTGTAGCCCCATTATGTTGCAGCCACTGGTACCTCCATTGTGTATACTCATCTGCTTTCCTGGTCACTAATTATCAAATGGCCTGTGTCACATTGTAATGTTCTTATAGCTTCCTTCCTCGCCTTCTTCTTATTAATATACTTAAAAAATATTTTAGGGTTAGTCTTACTCTCTTTTTCAACTAATTTTTCATGTTCTATTTTAGCCAGTCTAATAGCCCTTTTGCAAGCCTTGATGATTTCCTTGTACTCCCGTAAAGCAGTTTCTGTCCCCTCTTGTTTGTATAATTTAAATGCCTGTTTTTTTACTCCATATCTTGAGCTTTAAATCATTGTTAAGCCACAATGGAAGTGATTTACTTCTTTTACTTTTATTCCCATTTAGTATATGGTGATAAGTATGTATATTTAGTAAGGATTTAAATGTTGTCCATTTATGTTCAGTATTTTTACCCATCAGTGCTTTGTCCCAGTCTATACTTTGTATTGCTGCCCATAGACCGTTAAAATCTGCCCTTTCAAAAATTAAGAGTTTTTGTTGGCCTCTTAAAGATTTTTTTAAATTTTTTTATTCAATCTCGAATGAGATTGTGTTGTGATCACTGTTTCCCAAAGGTTGCCCTATTTCAACATTTGATACTATATCAATATTATTTGTGATGACTAAATCCAAGAAAGCTTCATTTCTTGTAGGCTCTTGTATAACCTTGGCCAGAAAATGATCCTTGAGTGTACTCAAGAACCTGCTCCCCTTATCTGAACCTGCTGGTCACATTTATACAGTTATTTTTCAGGGTAATTAAAATCTCCCATTATTAGAACTTGCCCATGCTTAGCTGCCTTTCCAATCTGTAACAATAATTGTATTTCCTGTCTTTCAGCTATATTTGTGGGTTTATAGCATACTCCAACTAATATTCTTTTGGAATTTGCTGCTTCGCTATTTAACTTGTTGCCCACAAACATTCAGCATTGCCGCTAGTTCCACCATAAATATCTTCTCTGATTATAGGCTTAAATTCAGGCTTAACATACAGACAAATCCCTCCTCCTCTTTTACCATTGCCCCTATCTTTCCTAAATAGGTTATAACCATCCAGATTAACAGTCCAGTCATGAGATTCATCCCACCATGTTTCGGTAATGCCAATTAAATCCCATTTTTCATTAATTGATAATAATTCTAACTCCCCAATTTTTCCTGGCAAGCTTCTAAAATTAGCAAGCATACTAAGTTTGTAGTTTTGAGGTGCCTGCCACTATACTTGAGTAACTTAGTAATACCTCCCTATTGACTATAGTACCCTTCCCCAATCTCCTCCCCTATGAGTTGTTAATTCATCCCTTTATCCCCTCTACACTTTCTACCCCATTACTTATATCTAGTCCCTCCCCCCACCTTCTATTTTAAAATCTCCTCCAGCCTTTCTACCATCCTATCCCCTAGCACAAAAGCTCCCTCATCATTAAGGTGCTGTAGAGATTGTACCGAAGTGAGAAGTCAGCCAAGTTCTCTAAAAACCAACCCCTCCTTAGTGCACCACATCTTTAGCCACACATTAACCTTCCTAAGCTCCTTTTGCCTCCCTTGGCTAGCACATGGCACTGGTAGTATCTCAAAAAATACTACCTTGGAGGTCCTTGCTTTAAGCTTATTTCCTAGTTCTCTAAAATCATTATTTAGGACACTCCATCTTCCACTAACGTTGTCATTGCTACCAATACTTACCAAGTCTGCAGGCTCATTTCCAGCCCCTCCCAATAATTTGTCTACCCGATCCCCAACATGCTGAACCTGAGCAAACTGTTTGATTGCTGGGATCTGGGTTCAAATAACCCTGTCTACCTTCTTAATAATAGAGTCCCCTACCACCAAAACCTGTCTGTTGCTCTGCCTATACTGCCCTCCCACTCCTCCAGTAGAACTGTTCTCCCGGCTGTTAGAGGGAACAGCTCTATCTGGCATTGCCATTCCTGAATGGACACCCCAACAGTTTAATTCAATCTGGCAAATCTGTTGGTGTTTTCCAACTCAGAACTGGCGTCCTCTTCCTGTTCCCCCTGCTTTCCCTTCTAACTGTAACCCAGCTACCTCCCTGGACATCCTCACTAGCCCCAGCTCCACCCTCCATGCTAGACCCAGCTAAACTTTGCTCAGTGAGCACCAACTGCCTTTCTATTGGAATATCAGTAAGTGCCGTAATTCTCTCCACTTGCAAACAGTCCCAAACCTTTATACTAGTTTAACACAGTCAAACCACAACCCTCTCACCTGGACACAATTAGTGCACACTGCAATTTATCAGCCTTTACTTGCAAGAAGTAAAATCCACTTGCAAACAGCCCCAAACAGCTCACAAACCTTTATACTAGTTAAACACAGTCAAACCCCACCCCTCTCACCTAGACACAATTAGTGCACTCTGCATTTAATCAGCATTTACTTCCAAGAAGTAAAATCCACTTGCATCCAAGTTCTGGTCGGAATTTTATAGACAACTCAGAATGAAAGTTTGTTATAGTTCCGCTTTTCATCTAGAGACAAATAGACAAATGGGGAGAGTCAATCAATTTATTGAGCAAATGTTATACTTTGTCTCTATTGCTGAATTTGCCTTAAATAACTCTAAACATGAGTCAATCAAAATTCATCTCTTTCTGAGATGTTTCTGAGTTGATGGCTTGCCAACTACAAAGTTTTTCAGTTTATTGGTTCCTGTCTCTGATTTCCTGGTATCTCAATTTGGCTTTGTTTATTTAATAGACTCTTTTTTTGGTTTGCTGTCTGGATTGAATTTTTTACTTGTTTATTGTTTATGAACCTTTTCTGTTTGCCTCTGACGACTGATGGTTTTAACCTAGATTTATGCCTCTGGTCCCATTGTTCTGATACATTTGGAAACTTCTGCAGTAAGAATCCAAACACCTGCTGTTATTGTTTACACATGTTTTGACAGTGACCTATTTTCTGGACTGAGGAAGACTGGTAAAACAAAGAGGAACGAAGAAAAGCCAAAAAGGTTTGTACAGAAATCGGGAGAAACGCTTGTTAGGAGGCTTTAACTGTCAGGTAGGCTGAGGAAAAAAGAGAATGTCTCATAATGATGAAGGAAGGGCCAATATCGGAGAACCCAAAGAGGAAGATTTGACCTTACAGCAGATTCCCTCTGAAAACAAGCAGTTTGGATTTCAAGCTTCTTATCCAGTACTGCAGAATTCTTACCATGAGCTAATATATGTAAATTGGGTTCCTGTTCCTGGAAGAAAGAAGAACCAAGGTTCATACTTCATTCTATTGAATTATCTGCTTTGCAGAGTTCTACCTTCAGATGATGAGGCTTTGGAGCAACTTCTGGTCCATTAAATACAGAGGAGGAAAGTCCTAGACCTGGCTCATTGAAACCCTGCTTGGAAGACACTTAGGAAGTGCCACAATATTGGCACACATTTTGAAGCACTTTTAGTGGCCAGATTTAATTCCAGAAGTGTCTCAGTATTGAATGAAAGTAAATCACAACTTAAACTGAGGGCTCTGTTGATACAATTAGCAATAATTGAATAGCTTTTTGTGAGGATACCTATGGATCTTTTGACACTTCTAGAAAACTTAGCCAGAGGACACCAGTTTTTACTAGTAATACTGGACTATGTCACAAGATATCCAGAAGCTATGCCATTGTGCATATCAACTTCAAGAGCATGGCTATAAGAACTCATGCAACTAAAGTAAATCCTGACAGACCAAGAAACACCCTTTGTATCAAAGTTAATGAAAGTCCTTTGCAAGCTCCTACATATTAGCAGCCTCATTAAATTAGCCCTCGTAGTTTCCTCGGTCCTTGCTGTTTGCGAGGACTGATTCCTCAATATGTCCCTCACAGCCTCCTTTGCGAGATGAGACCCAAAAACGGCCAAGAAAAGGCTCTGAGAGAGCTGCCACGCAGCCATAAATCTATAAGGTGAACCTCGCACCTCAGAAGAATTCCTATGGGCACAAAAAGGAGCCCAAAAGGAATCCTAATGCCTATACGTGCTGCCTCGGAGCAGCCTGACACAGCTGTCTGATGCCCTCCCCTGCTCCCTAAAAACACCCCCATGCCCGATAGGGACCCCTGCAGCCTCCCCACATTAACCCCTTGCAGCGGGGTCCCTGATCGGCATCGATAAGGCCTCCGTTACATAAAAAAAAAAAAAAAAATCCCCCACGGGTCCTTAAAGGGCCCACAGCACTCTGTTAACAAATCCCAGCCGCGAGGGTACTGTAATTACTCCCGCGGCACCTAATATTAACCTTCCCCTATGCTGGAGGTCCCCATCGGGACCCTCAAAGTCTTCCAATATTAACACCTTGCTGCAGTGGCCAATAGGGACCCCCACAGCCCTCCCACATTACCCCTTGCAGTGGTGGTCCCCGATCGGCATCGAAACAGGCCCCCGCTGCATTTAAAAGTTTTACATTTCCCGACGCAAGTCCTTACAAAGCCCCATGAGAACTTAACTCATGGGGCTCTATACAGAGCCCGATGAGAACTTAATTAACCCTGTCACTCATGGGGATCAATACAGTTCCCCATTAGCCCTTAATTAACCCTGTCAGTCATGGGGGTCAATACAGAGCCCCATGAGACTATAATTAAACCCCTCAGTTTAATAGGGGTCTATATAGACCCCTATAGGACACTATTTACCCCTAGGTTAACCCTACAAGTGTCCAGGAGCCTCATGACCAATTCTAAGCACTACACTACACTAACTATACCCCATTAACCTATAATAAACCCTATTTAACCTTAACTGGACCAATCTAACCCTACTGGGCCAATCTAATCCTAATTGGGCCTATTTAAACGTATCTGGACCTAATAAGCATAACTGGGCCTAGCTCTATTTTATCCCATCACTTATGGGGGTCTATACAGACCCCCATAAGCCTCCATCTAACCTTATCCCTTATGGGGGTCTATACAGACCCCCATAAGCCTCTATTTAACCCAATCAGTCCCATAAGGGTCTATGAAGACCCTCAAAGCACAATGAAAAGCTTATTATTAATCCCATAAGTGCCATGTGATCCTCCAGGACCCTCATGACACTAAGTACAAACACTACACTAAACTATTCCCACAATAAACCACTAAATCTAAACTAACCCCCCTCTACCCTAACCTATTAACCCCTACCTACATAACCATACCTACCTAACCCCCTATTAAACCCCACACCTCACTAATTACACAATATAATAAACCTATGTTACCAAAATTAAAAAAAACTAATGTACAAAAATAAAAAAAAACTAAGGTACACAAAAAATAGACATCACAAACCCCACCCCCGCCACTACATAAAATGAAAAAATAATTACACACCTGCAAAGAAAAAGGCATACACAAATATACATAACAGTACAGTAATAAATACATTATAAATATACCCCTAACAACAATATCTAGACATAACCCCCTATCTAGACATAACCCATATCTATACAATACCCCCTAAATCTATGCTAAAATAGAATAAATAAAACCACTTACCTTTGCAGATGTCCCTTCAGATCGCACCCCTAGGAAAAAAAGAAACATCAGAATAGTACACAATTAAACATTACATATAATAAATAAATAGTACAAATACAGTATTAAACGTACCTTTCCACCATGCCCCTGTTCTCTGGCTCGTCCCCTTGAAAAAAGATGCATAACATTAGCATAACACATAAAACACAAAATATAAATATACAATAAACATTATAAATTGAAAACTTACCTGTCCGTGATGTCCCCGGCCTTCTCTTCTTCTGCCCCGACTGGGCCTTTGATGAATCCGTGCTCTAAAAAAAAAAAAAAAAATAACGGAGCACCGCACTTTCAGAGCTCCCCGACGCTAATGAAGCTTCCAGAGCCTCTTCCGATAGGAAATTGGCATTGCCGCCTTCTGATGTCAATCAAACTTTAGCCAATCAGAAGGGTAGAGGGGGGTTTGTTTAGATGTAGTGGTTTATTGGAAGGGAAATAGTGTAGTGTTTGTACTTAGTGTCATGAGGGTCCTGGAGGACCCTCATGGCACTTATGGGGTTAATAAAAACCTTTTCATTGTCCTTTGAGGGTCTTCATAGACCCTTATGGGACTGATTGGGTATAGACCCCCATAAGGGATGGGGTTAGATGGAGGCTTATGGCGGTCTGTATAGACCCCATAAGTGATGGAATTAAACAGTGCTAGATGGAGTTAAATAAGCCCAGTTAAGGTTATTAGGTCCAGATAGGTTTAGATTGCCCCAATTAGGGTTAGAGTGGCTCAGTAAGAGTTAGATCAGCCCAGTTAGGGTTAGATAGGGTTTAGTATGGGTTAATGGGGTATAGTTAGGTTTAATAGTGTAGTGTAGTGCTTAGACTTTGTCATGAGCCTCCTGGAGGACCCTCATGGCACTTGAAGGGTTAACCTAGGGGTTAATAGTGTCCTATAGGGGTCTATAAAGACCCCAATTGGACTGAGAGGTTTACTTAAAGTCTCATGGGGCTCTGTATAGAGCCCCATGAGTTAAAGTGTTAGTTAAGTTCTCATGGGGCTATGTATAGAGCCCATGAGTTATAGGGTTAATTAAGTTCTCATGGGGCTCTGGGACAGCATTAATAAAGTGCTCATGGGGCTCTGTTTAGAGCCCCATGAGTGACAGGGTTAATTATGGGCTTATTGGGGTCTGTATTGACCCACATGGGTGATGGGGCTAATTTTAGTCTTATGGGGATCTGTAGAAAGCCCCATGAGAATTTAATTAACCCTATAACTCATGGGCTCTATACATAGCCTCATGAGAACTTAATTAACACACACTAATACATGGGGGGTGGCCCTGACCGATGCAGATCGGTGACCCCCGCTGCAAGGGGTTAATGTGGGGGGGGGGGGCTGTGGGAGTCCCTATGGATTGCTGGAGCAAGGGGTTAATGTGGGGACACTTTTGGGGTCCCGATGGGGACCCCTAGCATAGAGGGTAGCACCAAAAGGTGGATGGGTTGGTGGAAAGATTTAATAGAACCTTGAAGAGTATGCTTAGAAAAGTTGTAGCATGATATGGGAGAAACTAAGGCCTACTTTTACATTCTTTACTTCTTGCCATTAGGGAATTCCCTCAAGCCTCTGCTGGATTTTTCCCTTTTCAACTTCTCTATGGCCATCACGGAAGAGGAATTCTGAACATAGTGTGATAATAATGAGAAAAGTAATCAGGAACAGGTGAAAATATTGCATGGTAGAAATATGGAAAAAATATGAGGAAAGATGTCCCTCTGGGCATATGGAGACCATATGGAGAAAGCTCCAGCAAACATTATAATCACAGTGCACAATATAGGAAGTTTCAATTTGGATACTAGTGCTAATACCCACAGCTGAAAGCAAAAATCTGACTAGATGGCAAAGCCCCTATGAGATTATTGAGGCCATAGGAGAGGCTATAGGAGAAGTGGTTTATAACATGAGACAACCTTTATAGCAGAGGAAAACCAGAGCAGATCTACCACCTAAACCTGCTAAAATCGTGGAGACAGCAGATGGTAGATGTGGATGTTACATGTTTGACTGAATGGTCAGAAGATATTATTTAAACAGTTTGTTGTGTAGAATCTTTGGAGTCAGCACAGGTGAAATTGCATATATCAGGAACAGACCTATATATATCCTACAAGGATGTTTTCTCTGCACAGTCAGGTCACACTAATTACATTTATTATGACGTTAGCACTAAGCCAGGGATAAGGGTAAGAATTAAGTCTTATTGCATACCTGAGCCTAAAATAGCAGAGATAAAGGTGGAAGTTAAACAAATGCTGGAATTGGGGATTATTGAAGACTCCTTCAAGGAAGTGGTGCAGTCGTATTGTGATGGCTCTAAAAGCTGATGGAAATGTTAAATTCTGCAGTGACTTTCACAAACTGAATTCAGCATCAGAAATTGATGTTTTTTCCCATTCACAGTGGATTAACTAATAGATTGTCTTGGAAAGGCAAGATTCTCAACACAGGATTTAACAAAGGGAAACTGACTGATATCCATGAGCCCGTTAACAAAATAAAAAAATAAAATTTTAACTTCAGGTGATCTATTTCATTACAAAGTCCTACCATTTGGACTTGTTTTCAGAGACGAATGGACAAACTATTACAGTCCCATTGTGAATATGCAGCAGCTTATTTATATTACTAGCGACTTGCCCGTCAAAAAAATGACGGCAATGAGATGTGTATGTTTGGAAAGTTGTTTAGTTATTAATATACATATTTGACACGTGTAAGTATTGTGATATTAAACATGTTTAGTTTTGTAAAAATGTTCTCTTGGTGAACAATAACTCTTAAAGCATTTTGTATTAAAAGTATTAACATTTGAATGTAAGAATAGTTGAACTTTAAATTAATCAGTATTGTAAACTTGAGGTAATGGTTTTTTAACATGCAATTTCTATCTGAAGAATTGTTAACTTCAATATACATTGAATCCAGAGGAAGGCAAACAGTAAAAACCCTCCTTGAAACGTACCCAATTTTAACATGAACTTTGTAATATTTCTAAGTAAGAAACTTGAAAGTATATTTTTTGAAACTTGAACTTTCTTATCTGTGTAACTAAGGAACTTGCAAAAACATTTTTTGAACTTGGAACATTATAAACAGTAACATAGTGAATTAATTTTTTTACATAATTTTTTATTAAAAGTATTAACAGTTGAATGTAAAAACAGTTGAACTTTAAAATAATCATCATTGTAAACTTGAGGTAATGTTTTTTTAACATGCAATTTCTATCTGAAGAATTGTTAACTTCAATATACATTGAATCCAGAGGAAGGCAAACAGTAAAAACCCTTGTTGAAACGTACCCAATTTTAACATGAACTATGAAATATATTTAAGTAAGAAACTTGACATTATATTTTTTTAAACTTGAACTTTCTTATCTGTGTAACTAAGGAACTTGCAAAAACATTTTTCCAACTTGGAACATTATAAACAGTAACATAGTGAATTAATATTTTAACATAATTTTGTATTAAAAGTATTAACATTTGAATGTAAAAACAGTTGAACTTTAAACTAATCAGTATTGCAAACTTGAGGTAATGTTTTTTTAACATGAAATTTCTATCTGAAGAATTGTTAACTTCAATATACATTAAATCCAGAGCATGGCAAACAGTAAAAACCCTCCTTGAAACGTACCCAATTAAATTAATTCCTTCCTGACCCCATGAACTGGCGATAAACATTAATCCAGGGAGTAATCTTAACATAACAGACAATTTTTACATTGTGACTTAAAACGTGGTTGAGCTCTTAACATGAACTTTGTAATATGTTGAAGTAAAGTACTTGAAAGTATATTTTTTTAAACTTGAACTTTCTTATCAGTCTAAGTAATGAACTTGAAAATAATGTTTTCAAACTTGTAACATTAGAAACAGTAACATAGTTAATTAACATTTTAACATAATTTGTAAAAATAATGCAAGGCAAGTGTTTTGTGAGGCGAATCATCCATAAACAGTACTTCCACTAATTATGACTGAATTGTTTATTGTTTTGTATTTTTCAATGCTTTTAAAATTTTTTTGCATGGGTTTTATTTCTTTAATGAAAAGTTATAGTGCTTCATAGTAGACAATGTTTTTACTAAAAATACGTCCATCTTCTAATAAATCACCTTGACTTTCATTCTTTTCAATGTAAACTTTAATAGCCTGTGGATTTTTGCACTGTGATAAGGCAACATACAATTGACCATGTGCAAATACTGGTTCTTGTAAGAAAATACCCACAGATTTGAACGTTTGTCCTTGTGATTTATTAATGGTCATGGCAAATGCCATAATAATGGGAAATTGTCTTCTTTGAAGTATAAAAGGGAGACTACTTTCACTTGGTGATAAATCTATTCTTGGTATGAAAACTCTCTCTCCTTTATGGGTACCAGTTAAAATTTCAGCATCTATAAAATGGTCCTTTAATTGTTGAACAATTAATTTTGTCCCATTGCATAGGCCTTTTTTGGGGTTCATATTTCGCAGTAACATGACAATTGCACCTATCTTTAGCTGCAAAATATGTGGTGGCATTCCAGAAGGAGTTAGTGAGTTTATGAATTCAATAGAAAAGTTAGCCTGACTTTCAATGTCATCAGCAAGTACAGAATCAGCACTGTGATAATTTCTTTGTTGTGCATTAATTTTTTTAAAGATTTCATTATTGAGGATTAATGCATCCTTATTTTTACATGTTAGTATGACTTGGTTGACAAGCTCTGAATATTCCTGGTTATTTATGCTACCTTCAAATATAGCCGATATAATATCTTGGTGACAAATCATATGAGGTGGGATCTCTACAGTGTCGTCAGGTATATGTGGTATTTTTTCTGTTCTGCCTTCTCCAATTTTAATAAGCCAATCATTGAAATTAGTTTGACCTTCTGATCTCATGTTTTGTTGCAGTTGAAGATGGGTAAAATGTTTCCATAGTGTGCTTGACTTTATACAGGTTTCGATAATGTCAGTTCCATTTCCATGTACAACGACAGGTAATGTTTGTCTAAAATCGCCACCTAACAACATTACCTTTCTACCAAATGGAAAAGTATTATCCATGACTTCACGAAACAAATGGTCAATACATTGGAGGGCATAGCGTGACATCATTGTGGCCTCATCTGTTATAATTAATTTAAATGTTTTCAATTTCTTTGCTTGTAATGATGTCATGCGAATATCTGACACAGAAGTTTCTAAAATAGGCACTGGCAGTTTAAAGCCACTATGTATAGTTCTTCCACCTTCTAACAAAAGTGCAGCAATTCCAGTAGTGGTAAACGCCAGTGCTATTTGACCTTGTGCTCATACAGAACTCATTAATAAATTATATAGATACGTTTTTCCTGATCTGCCAGGTCCATCAAGATAGAAATAACGCTCTGTCACCATGTCATCATCTATTGCATTTGTAATGGCATTAAATGCTTGCAATTGTAACGTATTTAAAGTTGCAAGTCTTTCTTCTGTTCTTTCTACTTGTAGTTGAATGTCATAGTCTTCAAAGTTTATGTCATCTATAAGACCTGGATCAGGCAAATTAAAACTTGCACAACTTAATCCATGAGTTAAAAATACTTCTTGGATTTCCATTAACGCTTTTAAGTGTGCAATCGGTTCATTGTACCGTCGCATTAAGTCTTCAGCCATATTACTTTTAAATGTCTCCCACAGAGATAATGCATTAGGAGCGTTTGAGAAGATACAAATAAATGCAAATTGTTCTCTCATCTGCCGTGGCATTTGACATTGTGCTGCTTCTTCTAAACATTTTTCCCATTCTGTATCATCAGCTAGTAAGTTTCTATGTCTTGCAGCTAAATGGAAGGATTCATATACTATGTCATTAACAGTTCTTAAGTGTTCAAAACTTTGTGCTCCAGGAACATTTAAAAGTAATATCAGTAAGCAAAAACGTTCAAAATCTCTTGGTCTGACTGTGTAAATTCTTGGGATTATTTTATTGCCTCTGCCGTTTCTCGGTCTCCATAATCCATTCACAAAAACATAGTGATATGGAATTTCAATATATAAGAATTGTGTTGCTTGTGAATCTGTGGAATTTAATTCAAATCATGCAGTTAGTGTAGTGTGACGATCTTCACTTTGGGCCAATGCATTACTTTCATTTCCAGCATGGAAATACACTAAATGTCTTTGTGGCACATGTACTGCTAATCTATATACTGCATGTGATCTATCATGCATTTCAAATTTTAAAAGCCGCCACATAGCTTCTGGCGCACTGACATAGCGAGCATCTACATGAGATGCAAGTTCATCATGTACTAACTCACTACTTTCAGGGTTGTCTGCACTTTTGACGACTACAGTAGCTGCATCATAGCCTTTGTAAATATATTTGTAGACATATTTAATGGATTTTATGGAAGTGCAGGCTTCTACATTTATGTGGGCGTTATACTTCATGAGTAAATGTGGATTGTAGGGTACTACATATCTATTGTCTCTTCTTTTATAAAGTGGATAGCCATCACAATTGGCATAGGTTTTGTCTCTATAATCTTTTGGAAAATCTTTTGAACATTTATTATTTTCCATACATGGTGATTGTGGATTAAGATCACCACAGGGTCCATGAATCATGCGATGAGTAACAATCTCATATAGTCTACCATATAGTTCTGGATCTGGTAGTTCAGCAACAATGACTGCATTCACTTTGTCAGAAGTATCTAATTTATCTTTTTCTTGAAGTATTATCAGAAGATGTGCAGGTGGAAGGCCTCTTTTTTGAAATTCAATGGTATATACATAAGCAAGACATTTGCCAAATAAGTTACTTATAGTGATGTCACGTATTAATTCATTTAATTTAATCTTAAAAACTCTGGCTACTAAATCTGGTCTATCGGAAGCACTTTGTCCAAGATGTAAATTTTGTGTAATTTCTGGCCATTGTGGATTACATGTAAATGTAAGAAATAAATCGGGTTTGCCAAATTTGGTGACAATAGCCATAGCATCATTGTATCTTTCTCTCATATTTCGAGGAGATCCTTGAAAGGAAGATGGTAAAATTATGGCTTTGCCAGCTGTCATGTCTCTGCTTGTATGTAGCCACCTCAGCAACATAGTCCATTAGTCCAGAATATTGTTCTACACGTAGTTTATCTTGTTGATATTTTATAAAGTTTAAATTATTGGCCTCAACTTGCAAATAGGAATCAATAATCCATTGTTGTGTTAGTTTTCCACCACATAAAATTGGAATAAATGTATTTCGAATGGCAATTTGAGCTACTTTAAATTCAAGCATAGAAACATTATTTCGGATTCTGGCTTTAGCATTTGGGTAACTGGGAAGTGTTAATTTTAGGTGCCAACCTGCTTCTCCGTGTGGGAAAAAAATGGGATATGTCATTGGATCTAAATTTGGACTTAAGATACTGATATTAATGAATGGTTGCTCCTCATTTCTGGGATATATTCTAATGTCTCTTTGAAATGGTGGTTCTCCTTCATCATTTTGAAACACCATTGCAACCTCATTTGATGTTGGCAAGTAATAACGACGTTTATCAGTATGGCTGTCTATTTTAAGCACCATATTGACCTTTGGCATTGGTAATTGATGTCTTTGTGCATGAAGTTGTTGTTCATTTTCTACTTCTGCCAATTTTTTATAAGCTTTAGTGTAGGGGTTATTGTCCATAATGTTATCTAGCTCTATAAAAACACTGGGTAAGCATTTTTTATTTTCTTCCAGCTGCATACGTTGGTCAACAGCTTCCATTGTATCTAGGACATATAGTTGAGTGAATTTTCTTTGCTCTCCTTGCTCTGGATGTAAATGTGAAGTCAATGATAAATTTGGCCTTGGACTTTAAAACAATAAGGACCATGTCCTGGTACATTAGCAGCTAATGTTGCCCCCATAGATACAAAGGATATGGCACTATTGTAGGATCTTATGTTTGTCTTAGATTTTTTGTGGTTTGGAAAAGTAGGTTCAGTCATAATGTTTTGTAAATAGATTGGAAATTCTTTTCTTTCTGGAAGTTTGAACTTGCCTTTTTGACAACAACTAATAAATTGGCCATCTCTGGGTCTCTCCTGTTTAAAATATTAAGCCTCACAAAACTGACATTGAGTAGTCATGTCCCCACAACTATGAACCTCTACTGCTAAAGACTTGAGTAAAGGACAATTTGCAAAACATATAGCAGTTTGACTTTCATGTTCATCAGGTGAAATGTCATGTAATGTTTCAACAACAGGTTCTAAATGCTTTGTTTTTTTCGTGGCTTTTCTTGGTATATCTTGTATTGGTTTAGATAAAATGTCATGTAATGTTTCAGGAACAGGTTCTAAATGCTTTGTTTTTTTGGTCGCTTTTTTGGGTATCTCTTTTATTTTTTCAGGTAAAATGTCATCTGATGTTTGAGGAACAGGTTCTAAATGCTTTATTTGCTTGGTAGCTTTTTTTGGCGTATCTTTAATTTTTGCAGCTGATAGTCTTTTGCTTGCAAGTCTTTTGCATTCTTTTTCTCGTCGAATTTCTTTCTCCTCTGGTGTCTGCTGGTTGGCCCATCTCTCTTGTCTTTCTCTAGTTTGACGTCTTTTCTTTTCTTGTTTGCTCTCGTTAGTAGCCATGTTAATCTGTAAAAGAAAATAATTTATAATTAGTTTAGTTTGAGATGTTAAGTTTGTTTTGTACATTTTTTATTATCAACAGTTTGTTTATATGTGCTTGTAGTTTATTGTAGTGGTAGTTTCTTTGTTTTGTTAAGTAAATGTGTTTTATTTTTTTGGTCTAACTTTCTGTGGTAGGTTGTAATTTTTGCCTTAGATGAATAGTACAGTGAAGAAACTGACACTATATCTTCTTCTACATCTAATAGGTAATTAAAATTTATATTTTAGTTGTTTTGTCAATTTATTTGTTTGTTGTACTTTTAACTTACAGACATAGTAGAGGGCAAAAATTAGTCTTTGTAATTTTTAGTACAGGGGACTGTCATAATAGTATTTTGATATTTTATTTAAAAGCTTAAATGTTTGGTCAATTATTATTTTTTTTTCTTGGGGTGTTACTACTATTTGTTGTACTATTCTATTTTATGTGTGTGTTTAGGTTTTATGCTTAATATTGTACATTACGACTGGTAATTTAGAATGACAAATTTTATTAAGTCTATGTTTTGAGACTTTTGTGGATTATGCTGTTTTCTTTTTTATTTGGCTAGATTGAAGTTTGGATTTACTGTTAAACTTTATTGTCCATAACAGACAAATAAGAGGTAAATAAGAAATGTGTCAGTTAAATTTTGGTAAAAGTTAAAGGCCCTCATTCAATTGCAATTTGCCAATTCAATAGTGCTCTAAATAATCAGATAACATTTTTTTTAAAATAAGTTTTTAGTTAGTGAAAACCTTGTTTGTGGATAGATGTTTACTAACTAAAAACTTCTTAAAAAAAATATGTGATGTGCTTATTTAGACCTCTATTCAATTGGCAAAATTGCAATTGAATGAGGGCCATAGTTAGTGATTGTTCTTCTTTTTTTTTCTGTTGACATGGATGCAGAGCAAACATGTTTATTTAGTTTTCTCATTTTTTTACTTGTTATACTGTACCTTGGTAGAAGTGTGATTTCAATCAGAATCTTTGTTTGTCCTCTGTTGAAAGTCTTTGTCCGATGGTCTGGTCCTCTGTTGAAAGTCCTCGTCCGATGGTCTGGTCCTCTGTTGAAAGTCCTCGTCCGATGGTCTGGTCCTCTGTTGAAAGTCCTCGTCCGATGGTCTTCACACAGTGTCTGTTGTAAAAGAAAAATGAAAATGTTATCTGATTTTAATGTATTTGTAATGAATAACAAATTTCATTATTTTGGTGTATTGTATTTGTTATGGTGAATTTTTCTGCTATGCTTTTTTTTGTGCAACCTTTTAAAACTACTTTAAATGTATTTGTATATTCCAGTTATCCTTTTTGTATACTGTAATTATTAATGTTTTTTCTTATTTTGGATATGATTGCAATGTTTTTAGCATTATCCTGTTTTGTGTCCACCACTTTTGCCATACTAATTTAGACTTCTTTGTAAGACTTATAGCTTCGTAAATAGTAAATAAGAATATTAATTTACTTTGCTATGTGTTTGTGTGATTTTTGGTACAATCCTGTTTTGTGTCTACCATATGTTGCATACTTTATTTGCTTAATTATTTTTTTTATGAAGGTTAAATGTTTTTCCTATTTTGGATATGATGGCTATGTTTTTAGCGTTATCTTATTTTGTGTACACCACTTTTGGTATGCTTATTTAGGCTTCTTTGTAAGCCTTATAGGTTCTTAAACATTAAAGAAGAATATTAATTTACTTTGCTATTTGTTTGTGTGATTTTTGGTACAATCCTATTTGTGTCCACCACTTTTGGTATCCTTATTTAGGCTTCTTTGTAAGGCTTATAGGTTCTTAAACTTTAAAGAAGAATATTAATTTACTTTGCTATTTGTTTGTGTGATTTTTTGTACAATCCTGTTTTGTGTACACCACTTTTGGTATCCTTATTTAGGCTTCTTTGTAAGGCTTATAGGTTCTTAAACATTAAAGAAGAATATTAATTTACTTTGCTATTTGTTTGTGTGATTTCTGGTACAATCCTATTTGTGTCTACCATATGTTGCATACTTGATTTGCTTAATTAGTCTTTTTTATGAAGGTTAAATGTTTTTCTACAGTGAAAATGAATGTTTTTTCTATTTTGGATATTATGGCTATGTTTTTAGCATTATCCTATTTTGTGTTCACCACCTTTTGGTTGCTGCATTTATTATATTGGCAGCCATTAAACATATATAGTTCCTTTATTTTTTCGACTTGTTATACTTTACCTTGATTGAAGTGTCGAATGACAGAGGGTCCCCTCCTGCCAATCTTAATCCGCAGGTCTTCTTGTAGTGTCTGTTTGAAAAAGAACGTGAAATGGTTAATTGTATATTTCTTCTTTTTGATTTAGCAAAGCATGGTATTTTTCAGCATGTAATGTATTTTTCTATCTTACCTCTTCTTCTTTCTTTGTGTTCTTTAAAAGGGATTCTGGTTCACAATGCACGGTGCAAATTCTTGAGTGACGCTGTTGATGCAGAGTCTGTTTGAATAGTAAAAAAAAGGAGAAAGATTGAGCTTTAGGTTATATATTGAATTACAATAAATTAATGTCATTTAAATATACTTCTTTAATTAGTTTCAATTAACATTAGTTTGTTTTCGGCCTACACACATAAATGTGTGTGTCACATGTCAGTTTACATGATACACATATATGTGCGTGTCACATATCACTATACATGAATCACATTTTAATATTTAAAGTTGTTTTTTTTTATGTCATTTAAATATACTTATTTAATTAGTTTGGGTTAAGATTAGTTTGTTGCAGGGGCTATACACATAAATGTGCGCTCCGTTTTCGGCCGGTTTTGCGTGTTGGGAATGGGTCGTTTCGCGGCCGTATTTTTTGCGAGACGGACGGAACTTTTTTGCGAGGGACGCAGTTGGTTTTTCCGTGTACGACGCAGTTGATTTTTTTCTAAGTTGTGGGTATGTGTTTTAACCGCGTGTGAGGCGGCTTTGAGTTTTTTTTTTTTTTAAAGTCGTGCGTGTGTGTTAACACAGCCGACTTTGGACCTTCTACCATGGTAAATGCAGCCCCTCGCTTTGCGAGGGTCCGCATTTGTGGAGACGTTGGGATGCTCCACAACCGCAAATGCGGCCCCTCGCTTCACGAGGACCCGCATTTGCGGAGATGTTGGGATGCTCCACCACCGCAAATGCGGCCCCTCGCTTCGCGAGGACCCGCATTTGCGAGGAACTGCGTCCCTCTCTTTGCGAGGGACGCAGTTCTTGCGGGCTCGCTGCGCGAGCCCACAAGCATTAGCAACAACTCGTATGCTCACAACTATATATGTGATATAGTCATCCAGACCACAAAAGTGGAAGCAACATTGGGAACCCCGAAACAGGCAGGGCTTACTGTAAAGGGCTTACCACAGTACTGAGTGAAGCTAAATATCTCAGCTATATCGTAGGAAGAGGGTTGGTCAAACCATAGTTTAACAAAATGGAGTCAATCAATAACTGGCTACAACCATTGGGGAAAACCCAAGTGAGGGTTTTTGTGGGTATTAGACTTATAGCCTGCATTTTGCCAGGATCCAGATATAATAGATCCAGATTTTGAGAAATAGCTGATCTTGCAAACTGATGTATCTTGTGGGGGCTTGGGTGCAATCCTATAACAGATTATCTTCCAATAATGTGATAAAGCAGATTACAATACAATGGAGTGGCTGTAGCCAAGCCATCTGTCCTTTAATGGGCTAAGATCCAGAAACTGGAAAAGTGGTCCTTGACATTACTCTCCCCTTCCAGGCAGCAGTTATGGGGCTATGATCCTTAACAGATTATAGTCTTGAAATGCAGCCCATAGCCCAAGTGCAAGTCCCCATCCAAAGAAAAAATGTTGGCCCAAGTGGCCACTGCATAAGTCCCAGCACATGTCCTCCTCCTGGAGGGGGTAGGAGGTTTGCACAGTCTGGGGGTGGTTGCCCATCCTCCAGAAAAGTGTCCAAGGTATCTGGGCTAGCAGCCACTTCTCAGCCACCCCTCCCCCCACAACATCTGGGATCCCAATCCTCAGAGTCCTAGGTAGCAACACAGTCACACCCTAGCTCCTTTTCCTTCATTAACACACCACAAATTGCAGGCATCAATCTTGGGGATACATCCAAGGTCTCAGGAACTACAAACTCATCCAGAGGCATACTGCTACCCCCATAACCACAGACAGGTAGTGGCTCTGGAGTATCCCATCTAGGGAGCAGTTCAGGAGGGGGTAAAAAGCACTTCCCCGCTGGCACAATCTCCGTAAGGGTTGGTTGTCCAGACAGGGTTGGGGAAAAACAGAGCAGGACTCAGGATTAGGAGACTCTTTCCTGGCTGAGGCTCACCCAGGGTAGTAGACTTCGTTGGGGTTGGTAGCTCCTTAGGGTGGGTATTCTCCAATGCTGGCAAGCTTGGGATCACTTCTGCATCTAGGATACGCTTTGTCAGGTCCTGTGGGGCTGTCGTGACTAAAGTGATCCCCATCAGCCCTACTTGCAACTCTGTAGGGTTTGGGAGTGGAGTTTCAACTTGCTCCTTCCTCGCGGTCTCAGGCCCAGTGCCCTCACCTGAACTCCCACACGTATCTGGATCCACCTGATCCATGCTGGGCAAGAGCTTCAGGGGATGCCTCCTCTCCTGATAGCCTTATGCCCCTATCTGGCATTAAACTCTCCATGATTGTCAGCCCTGGTGCCTGGACATCAGCGGTCTGTGGTTGAGAACAGGTAACAGTCCATGGATAGTTGAGCAGACTCTCAGGGCTTACACCCTCCTCTGCCAACTGCTCTGTCTCCAGCTCCTCGCCCTTGGTTAGTAGCTGGAATTTTTCTGCTTGTTGGCCATCTCCCAGTGGCCGGTGTTGCTTTATACTGCTCCCCGTTCTTGCATCTATCAGGGTCTGCACTGTTCTCCCAACGTTTCCTATCCTGGTGAGTTTTCAGCAGTCCCTCTGATCTCGCCTGTTCTGTAGTGAGATCAGAGGAACTGCAGGAAACTCACCAGGCTACTGAGATCTCCAGGTGCCTCTGGTTTCCTTCCTCCAGCTTATAGGAGTGTATGCCCCCACAATTACATCAGCCAATCAGAAGGTGCAGATGCTTTCAGCCAATCACAATGGATTCATCCTGTGGGGGTGTATCCCATTCATATTGGCTGAAGGGAATAGTGCCTTAGTATTGGATAAGAAATGATTGACTGGTCCATCAGCCAATCAAAATGGTATATAGGGGTGTATCCCATTCTGATTTGCTCACACCTTGGCACCTTCTGATCGGCTGAAATATTCAGCCAATCAGAAGGCACCACATCTAAGTTTTTACTGTAAGAAGCGCTACAAGCCTCATTTGTGGTGGGGAGTTCCTCCAGGGAGGAGCTCCGTTATATATTTTTTATTTTTTAGCATGTCAGGTTTTTTCCAGGGGTCCTGCCAGAGAAGACTAGAAGATGGCCGGGCGCATCGCAGAAAGGTAAGTGTAATATTTAGAAAGTATTGTTTATATGTTGTGTTTAATTTTGTTATTAATTGTAATGTTTATTTTTCTCCTAGGGGTACCGAACCTGCGGCAATGAAGGATGGGCCCTTATGTTAGGGACACAGGCCAGAATACGATCATCGCTGGAGGGGTATTTTGGCAAGGTTAGTGGCCTTATTTACCCTATTCTAGGTTTTGTGAGGGGGGTGTTTTAGGTCAGATTTATGGATTTTTATTGTATGTATTTAGGGGTTAAATGTATGTAGAGAGGGGTATTGATGTATGTAGTGAGGGGTTGACTGTATGGGCATCCTGTCTATTGCGCCAATGTAAGTGCGCCGACATCAGCCCGCCGACATATGAGTGTGCCGATAACTGTCCCCTCTCTCTTATCCCTGGGTCCTTTCTTGCAGCCTGACATCCTTCGGATACTCCTCTACATCCCTCCAGATCTCTCTCCCCTCATTGCCCCTGTCCCTCTCTCTTCCCCTGGGTCTCTTGCAGCCTGACATTGTCCAGGTCGTTGTTCCACCCCTATCTCTTCCCCCTTCCCCCTCTTTCCTCCCTCCCCTGCAGTCCGGGTGGTGGGCAGTTGTTGGGCGTGCTCTTGTCTGGCACGCGCTGATGATGGCGCGCTCTTGTCGAGCACTTAAGACCTGCTACCAAATGTATGTAGTTAGGGGGTTAATTGTATGTAATTATGGGGTATGTTTTTTTTTGTGCATTGTATGCTTTTTTATTTTTATGTAATGTACTTTATTAATTTTTTTATAACTTAGGTTTTTTATTTTCATGTAACTTAGGTTTTTTTATTTTTATGTAATGTAGGTTTTTTATTTTATGTAATTTTTTTTTTTTTTAAATCTAATGTTCTTTTTTATTTTTAAAAATGTTCTCTTTTTATTTTCTAATAATGCCCTTTTTTATTTTGAGTAATTAGTGGGGTAATAGGGATTTTATTAGGGGTTAAAAGTGTAGGGTAGGAGGGGGGTTATGGGATGGGGTTTACTGGGTACATTTGGGGTTAAAATAGGCCAGTTATGGTTAAATAGGACAAGATGTGGTTAAATAGGATTATATAGGGTTACATGGGCCCAGTTAGGGTTACTTAGGACTAGATGGGGTTACATAGGACTAGATGGGGTTAAATAGGCCTAGATAGGGTTATTGGGTCCAGATAGGGTTTAATAGGTACAGTTATGGTGAAATAGGCCCCGGGTTGGGTTAATGGGGTATAGTTAGGGTTAATAGTGTAGTACTGACTTTGAGCCCCATGAGTGATGAGTTAATTTAATGGCTCATGGGGCTCTGTATAGAGCCCCATGAGTGATAGGTTTAATTAAGGGCTCATGTTAACAGGGTTTAGTATGGATTAATGGGGTATTGTTAGGATTAACAGGGTTTAGTATGGGTTAATGGGGTATAATTTGGGTTAATGGGTTAATGGGGAATAGTTAGGATTAATAGTGTAGTGTAGTGCTTAGACTTTGTTTCACAAAAGTGTTATTTTAGGGGTTAATTAGCATTTTATAGGGGTCTAAATATAGGTGTAGGTGCTGGGGCGTTTACTTGAAGTACCCCCGTGGCAGGGGTTAACACTTTGACTGTTGCCGGGGTTCCAATCACGATCCCCGCAGCAAGTGTTAATATGGGGAGGCTATGGGGTCCCGATCGGGACCCCCAGCATTGGAAGGAGTAAATTAAAGGTGCTGAGGGGGGATACTTATAGTACCCGTGTGGCCAGGATTGCACAATAGTGTGCTGTGGGCTCTTTAAGGACCTGCCGCAAGAGATTTTTATTTTTAAATGAAGGGGGTCCTGATTGGGTCTTGATCGGGACCCCCACTGCACAGGTTAATATGGGGATACTGCAGGGGTACCGATGGTAACCCCCAGCATAGGGGGCTTAATTTTAGTGGCTTCTGTTTGCAGGGCTTGTGTTTTTAACTGCCGCAGATGTGCCGATTTAGTTCACCACGGCAAGGGCTGATGTTGGGAGCCTGCGTGTGATTACGCAGGCTTTCATTAGCCATGATGGCAATCTCTCCTGCCATTGGCTAATTCTGACCGATTGCTACGTAATTGCTTTATTAATTTTAGCACTGCCGCACATCCAGCGTGCGAGAAGACTGGCTTTCAAAATAGCCTCTCTCCTTGCAGCTTGCAGCCCCTTTCTAATTTAATAGCAACGTAACTAGGGAGAATTTGAAGCATGTTGGGCTTAAGAGCTCAATGTTGGAGTTCTGAGGCTGGAATTTAATAAGACTGTTTGTTTGTTAACTGTATAAGATTGAAATTGATATCACACCCCGTCTCCCTTACTGACAGAAATGTAACCATACAGAAATGCAAACACCCCGCTCACACACAACTTTCACCTATCTATCATGGATCCCACCAAAATCCTGCAGACCCATCAAAATATATTTATTTTTTCTAATGAAAAACTAGCTATATGATTTTTTTTCCTGATTAATCATACTTTTACAAAAATTGTGAAACACATTGTTTTCATTATACAATGTTACTTTAAGGTGAGACCTCTAAAGTGTTTGGTATGCTGCTTTGACAAATTACTGCTGTTTTTTGTATGTGTGGCACTCTGCTTTCCCGTGACTGACAAACCTCTCCCCTCTCACTCATTTGCAGAAATATGTGATGAATTACTTAAAAGATAACGGGGTCCCTGTGAAAAAGCTCCTTATGGGATTTGCAACATATGGTAACAGCTTCAGTACTCCAAATAACAAAAAATGTGACCTGGGGGTTCCTATTTCTGGAGAAGCGCCTTCAGGAAATTATAGTACCACTGAGGGGATATTTGCCTACTATGAGGTGATGAGTAATACTGAATTTATATATTGCAATATGCTTATAATGAGTTTTTGATTCTCTCCATCATTATACAATGCAATGTGTTTATTACTTTGTGTAGATAAATTATTGTTGTTTTGTCATTCAGTCATGTCTGACTCTCTGGGGCCTATGGATTGCAGCACACCAGGAACCTCTGTCCGCTACTGCTCCTCTAAGCTCTTTCAAACTCATGTTCATTACTTCAATTACCTAATCTATCCATCTCTGCCTCTGTCCCCTTCTTTATATGCCTTCAATCCTTCCCAGCCTCAGAGTCTTCTTTAGGGAATTCTGTCTTCTCATGAAATGACTAAAATATTTGAGCTTCTGCCTCATGATCATTCCTTTCAGTGAACAGTTTGTCTTGATTTCCTGAAGTACTGATTTTTTGGATCTTCTTGCAGTTCAAGAAACTCTAAGCAGTTTTCTCCAACACCACAATTCAAAGACATACATGATATGATGCTCAGACTTCTTTATGGTCCAGCTCTCCCATTTGTATGTTACTACTGGAAATAACATAGTCCTAACTATGCAGACCATTGTTGATAGTGTAATATCTTTAGTTTTTACTAGCTTTTCCAGGATTGCCATAGCTTTCCTCCTCAAAAGCAAACGTCTTTTAATGTCATGGCTACAGTCACATCTGAAGAGATCTTTAATCCCAGGAAAATAAAATATGTAACTGCGGCCACTTCTGCTTCATCTATTTGCCAGGAACTGAGATTGCAGTTTGCCATGATCTTCGTCTTTTTAACACTGAGAAACAGGCCAGCTTCTGTACTCTCTTCTTTCACCCTCATCAGTAGGTCCTTTAGTTCCTCCTCACTTTCAGACATCAGAGTAGTATCATTGACGTGTCTGAGGTTGTTGATACAGTGCCTGGAATTAACATGGATTGTTTGAGGATTTGCATCATTTAATTTACAGAACATGCCCACAACTTTGAAGATGTATTTTTTTTATTGTGAAACAAACAACAAATAGGACAAAATAACAGAAAAAGTCAATGTGCATAACTTTTCACCCCCCTAAAGTCAATACTTTGTAGAGCCACCTTTTGCGGCAATCACAGCTCCAAGTCACTTTGGATAAGTCTCTATGAGCTTGCCACATCTTACCACTGGGATTTTTGCCCATTGCTCCTTGAAAAACTTCTCTGACTCCTTCAAGTTGGATGGTTTCCGCTTGTGAACAGCAATCTTTAAGTCTGACCACAGACTTTCTATTGGATTGAGTTCTGGGCTTTGACTCGTCCATTCCAACAAATTTGCATGTTTCCCCTTAAACCGCTTAAGTGTGGCTTTAGCAGTGTGTTTGGGGTCATTGTTCTCCTGGAATGTGAACCTCCTACCTAGACTAAAATCATGCACAGAGTGGTACAGGTTTTGCTCAAGAATATCCCTGTATTTAGCACCATCCATCTTTCGATCAACTCTGACCAGTTTCCCAGTCCCGGCTGCTGAAAAACATCCACCACCATGTTTCCCTGTGGAGATGGTGTTCTTTGGGTGATGTGTTGGGTTTGTGCCATATATATGGTTTTCTTTGATGGGCGAAAAGTTCAATTTTAGTCTCATCACACCAGAGCACCTTCATCCATACATTTTGGGAGTCTCCCACATGCCTTTTCACAAACTCAAAATGTGCCATTTTGTATTTTGCTCAAAGTAATGTCTTTCTTCTGACCACTCTGTCATAAAGCCCAACTCTATAAAGCGTACAGCTTATTGTCGTCCTATGTACAGATACTCCAGTCTCTGCTGTGGAACTCTGCATCTCCTTCAGGGTTACCTTAGCTCTCTGTGCTGCCTCTCTGATTAATGCCCTCCTTGCCCGGTCCATGATATTTTCTCTTGGCAGGTTTGCTGTTGTGCCATGTTCTTCCCATTTGGTTATGATAGATTTGATGGTGCTCCTGGGGATCATAAAAGATTTTAATATTTTTTTATAACCTAACCCTGACTTGTACTTCTCAACAAAATTATCCCTTACTTGTTTGGAGAGATCCTTGGTCTTCATGGCAGTGTTTGGTTAGTGGTGCCTCTTGCTTAGGTGTTGCAGCCCCTGGGGCCTTTCACAAAAGGTGTGTATGTGTAATGACAGATCATGTGACACTTAGATTGCACACAGGTGGACATCAGTTCACTAATATTGTGACTTCTAAAGGTAATTGGTTGCACCAGAGCTTTTTTATGGACTTCATAACAAAGGGGGTGAACACATATGCACATGCCAATGTTCTGTTTTCTATTTCTAAAAAATAGTTTCATGTATATATATTTTCTCATTTCACTTCACCAACTTAGACTATTGTGTTCTGATCCATCACATAAAATTCAGATTAACAAAAAACTTAACTTAAGGCTGTAATGTAACAAAATAGGTAAAAGGTCAAGGGGGGAGGTGAATACTTTTGCAAGGCACCGTATTTCTTCCAGCAATATTGATTCCTTCTTTAGATTAATGCAGTTTGGCTCTATGCATGATGCATTCTGCATACAGATTGAATAAATAAGGTGATAATATATATCCTTATTGCACTCCTTTACCTATCTTGAACTATTCATTTGTTCCATGTTCAGTTCTGAGTTGACCATGGCTTCTTCGTCCACATACAGCTTCCTTAGGAGATGGATGGCATGATCCAATACTCCCATCTCTTTGAAAACTGGCACATTTTGTTGTGATACACACAGTCGAATGCTGATTGTATAGAGATCCTCCACAGCAGAATTAAATGTTGTTCTGGAACTCTCTTGCTTCCTTCATTAGACATTGGCAATTTGGTCTCTTATGCCTCTTCCTCTAGGAACCCAGTTTCACATCTGGTAGTTCCCTGTCCATATCTTGTTGGAGCTGAGCTTGTAGGATCTTAAGCATTGCCTTGCTGGTATCTCAAAGGAGTGCAGTTATTCCACTGCATTGTTTGGGATTGGGATGTAAACTGAACTTCTCCAGTCTATTGGCCACTGCTGAGTTTTCCAAATTTCTTTGCATAATGCAAGCAATACTTTCACATCATCATCTTCTAGTATTTTTAATAGTTCAGAAGGGATTCCATCAACTCCTGTTACCTTGTTATCAGCAAGGCATCCTGGGGTCCATCTCCTTTTATTCTCCAAGATGTCTGCCTCCAGCTCATTGGACAAATTATTGAGGCCATCACTACTGTTCAGATCCTTCCTGTATAAATCATCAGTGAATTTTCTGCAACCTCTTCTTTATCTGATCTGCTTCTTTTAAGTCCCTTCCATTTTTGTATTTTATCACGCCTACTTTGCCATGAAAGGTCACTTTGAGATCCTCATTTTTCTTGAAGAGATCTCTTGAATGTCCCATTTTTATCTATGAATATCTTTATATCACAGTTGAACAAACTACTTTCCTTCTTTCCTGGGCTACTTTCAAAGCCTCAACAGACAGACAGTTTTTCTTCTTAGTTTTCTTTTGGGGATATTATCTTTTGATGGATAATGTCACAAACTTTAGTCCAAATTTCTTCAGGCATTTTATATAGTCCCTTAAAACTATTCTGTACCTCCACTGCATATTCACTAGTGATATAATTTATTTTGTATCTGCTTGGTCTGATGATTTTCCCTCTTTTCTTCAGTTTAATTCTGAACTTTACAATAAGTTGTTTTTGCTGATTGTATAGCGATCCTCCATCTTTAGCTGAAAAGTATATAGTCAATCTGATCACTATGTTGTCCATCTGGTGATGTCCATGTGTAGAGTCGTCTTGGAGGCTTCTGAATTCTACTAATCTCTAACCTCCTTCATTTTGTACTCCAAGACCAAACTTGCCAGTTATTCCAGGTATCTTTTGGTTCCCTACTTTAGCATTCCAATCTTCTATAACAAGAGTAAAATATTTTTCTGGTGTTATATCCATGACGTGTTGAATATATTTGTAGAACTTAACTTCAGCCTCTTCAGCATGAACAACATTACTGTGATGTTAAATGGCTTGCTTTGAATTTGATTCTTTCATTTATTGGGTTGTAACCGAGCACTGCTTTGACCACCCTTTGATTGACTATGAGAACTATTCCATTTCTTCTGTGGGATTCTTGATCACAGTAGAAGATCTGGTAGTTGTCTTATGTGAAAGGATCCATTCCAGTCCTTTTGAGTTCACTAATTATCATGATATCAATATTTATTCTTGTCATATCATGTTTGACCACGTCCAGTTTGCCTTGATTCATAGTTCTAACATTCTAGGTTCCTATGCTGATGTTGTGTTCCTATACTGTTGTTCTTTTTTCAGAAGCATACTTTCTTTTCCCCTCCAGACACATCCGCAGCTCGGTGTACTCTCAGCTTTGGCGCAACCACTTCATTAGATTTAGTGCTACTTGTATTTACCCTCTTCTCTTCCTCAGTAATGCGATAGGAACCTTCTGGCGTGAGGGACTCATCTTTCAATACCATATCATTATGTCTCTGTTTGTGCTTTTCCATGAGTTTGTCTTCGCAAAGTTATTGGAGTGGATTCCCAGTCCCTTCTCCAGTGGACTCTGATTTGTCTGACCTCTCTGCTATAACCTGCCTATCTTGGGTGGCCCTACATGGTACACAGCTCACAGCTTTATTGAAGTACACAAGCCCCTTCATTAAGGTAGCAATCCAGAAGGGGAATGTGATCTTTATCAACATATAAATACTTGATAATATTATAGAGATTAGCTTTTTCATATGCAATTCATAAAGTGCAGCATGTTCATGGCAGTGTACAGATAATACACATTATTAAACAGTGTAATTAAAATTTAAAAAATAGCAGTACAATAAAAGTATTATTAGATTTTTTTATTTGTATCTATTTAGCAAAAAGGGAGTTTTGCTGCACAGTGAAAGAAGATATATTAACTCCAATTTTTAAACTTACAAATGTAATAAAAACAATGCTAAAAGAACATACAAGCATGGTAGTCTATAATAGCACCAACAGTGCTACAAGAGACAGTCAATCACATAGACCAGAGCCTTCAATGATTTAGGGTTTTAGTCCCACTCAGTAATGTGATAGGAACCTTCTGGCCTGAGGGACTCATCGTTCAATACCATATCATTGATTGTTAGTCCCACTGGCCAGCTGAGGATGGTAGTATCCTTCAATGACTTTAATACAAATATATCTACCACCACCTTGTTCAAGATTTTAGGAGTTGTAGTATTCCGATTTCTGATCTAGAAGGATTCCCTGCAATGCAGTATAACTCATTATTCAATACAGCATATTCACTTTCAAGGTGTAAATATCCCGAAAAAGTATATAGTGAACCATGTTCATTATCAGTGTTCTAACATATTGAATCATGAATAAAATTATGTGTTAAGGGTGATGGACGGAGATTTAGATACTTCATTCAGACAGTGCATGAAAAACTGGTATTCCAGATACATTTTGAAGTAAAAACTCATATAATGAATAAAAATGCATAAAAAGTAACAATGAAGTACATATATACCAGATTTTATTGTTTATAAGAGCACATACATTAATCATAATATAAACTTGTTTGATATAAAGCATACCAGAGCACAATATAATTGTTCAAATATCAAGTTTGTTAGGCAGTTTGCCAAACCCTTCAATTGTTATGTTATCCATCCAAAACATATTTGGGAAATATTGTTCAACAGGATTTCACAGTGCAGCATGTTCATTGGTTATTTTATAGATAGATGCTTCATAATAATATAGAGATGAATATTCATTATCAGTGTATAGGTGCTCAGTACATTAAACAGTGTCACAATGTTCTTTATCAACATAAAGATACTCCATAGCTTTTACAATGCAGCATGTTAGTTACAGTGCATAGATATTAGCATAGGTATAAAGAGTGGTGTGTTCAATATCAGCTATAGTTTTCCTATCTCTGCTATGCCTATATACCACCGTCATCTACCTCTTACAGTAAAACTCAAACGTTTCTCTTTCTGCTAATACTGTAACTTGTGCTTCTGTTTCCTTCATTAGCTGTGCCAGTGGCTCAGAGATGCCACAGTAAAATGGATTCCAGATCAGAAGGTGCCATATGCCTGCAAGGGTGATGTGTGGGTTGGATATGATGATCAAGGGAGCTATGAATGCAAAGTAAGTTTACTTTCAGCACTAGAGAGTTATAAAAGGAAAGGAATGTGTTAGAAGTATTGTTTCCTATGTGGTGTGATGTGAAAGATGCTTATTATTTTGGGGAGCTCAGAGAGGAGTTAGTAACGAAAGCCATTTGGGAAATATTGAGTTACAATATACAGATGGATTAACTTTCAGTTATTTATTACTGCATTTGGAAAATTGAGTAGGATCACAAAGAAATCATTTCACACTATAGTGTAGTATAAAATTGCTGTTTTCTATGCATGTAACTACACAACATAGCCAACTGATGACTCCAGAATAAATCTACATACAGTTGGCACATGAATATAACCTAAACTGTTATTACAATTAACCCTGTCTGTTTCACAGGAAAAGTATATTTCTTTGGATCTGTCATTTGTGTTCTAAATTAGTTCACATTTGCACTCTCCATTGTTGTCATTATTGTATATAACCCCACTGTCTCCTTCACTGATGACAAGTGTGCTCTGTCTTTAGCTGAAAATATTCAGTTATAAGACATAATCTTACCGCTGATGAAAACATTTATAACAGAATCTGATAGAACAGAAGAGAATAATGGATTTTATTAATTGCTAAAATTCCTCCAACTACAGAAAAAAGGCATGGCCGGTATGGCCTTCTTGAAAGGAAAAGAGTGAAGATGATAACTAGTCTGCACTTAATGTAAAACATTCCAACATTTTCCTACACTACTTACCACAATTTTGAATACGATTATTTTACTCGCTATGAGCATTAGTGTAATCATGTCTTCCCATACCAGACTGATCATAAGTGAGGGAGACAATGGGGTTATATACAATAGGGAAAGCATAATGAATACACACCTTTTTGCTTTTATCATGTTTGGTATTGTTGTGTTGTCATAGATTGTAAAGATGCACTGAGTTTGATTAGCACAGGACAGTTTTTGAGAGGGATAAAAGAGATCAAGACTGTCACAAGGAAAATAGTTGTATGCCCTTTTGAATGTGTAATATGACTGGTATCTTATAGTAGCTTATTATTTAACTATTTTTGCATATGACAAAACAAAAATACACATTAGAGTACTCCTGTACCTTTTATATTGAAATGGGAAAAAAAAACTTTTTATGACTATTACATTTTTTATATATATATATATTGATCTTGTTGAGTCCTTCAGTCATTTCAGACTGAAGGTGACCATATGGAGGCAGCACACCATATATTTTTTCAGATACTGGAGTGGTTTGCTCGTTTCTTCTCTAGTGGACGGCAATTTGTCTGACTTCTCTACTATTACCTACCCATCTTAGGTGACCCTACATGGTATAGCTCACAGCTTGAATGAGGTGCACAAGCCCCTTCACCATGACAAGGTAGTGATCAAGAAAGGGATATATATATATAAATATATATATATATATATATATATATATATATATATATATATCACATATATAGTTGTGAGCACACGAGCCGTTGCTCACGCTTGCGGGCGAGGGCCTCGCTCCTTGCCAGCAACTGCGACCCTCGCAAAATTTACATTCAAACGCAAACAACCACACAACAACCGCGACCACGCAAACAACATGACACACCAACTACGACCCTCGCAAACTTTACCTCGCAACCCAAACAACATACGAGACACGTTACCACACATTACGACCTCGCAACAATCGGACGCAACTTGCGAACATTACAAAATTCAAAACACAATCAATACACACACCACATACATAAAAAGCTTACCTACAGCAAGAGGAAGCATCCAAGACCACAAAAACCAACTTACAGCTTCATTTAACTAAAAATAAAAGAGTTTGAACACTAAAAAATCGCTAAGCGAGAGAAAAAATGGCCGCCGAATAAAACGAGGCTACAAACGCAAACAACATACGAGACACGTTAACACACATTACGACCTCGCAAAAATCGGGCGCAACCCGCGAACATGAAAACATTAAAAACACAATAAATACACACAACACATACATAAAAAGCTTACCTACAGCAAGAGGGAGCATCCAGGACCTCCAAAAAGCAACTTACACCTTCATTTAACTCAAAATAAAAGAGTTTAGACACTAAAAAATTCGCTAAGCGAGAGAAAAAATGGCAGCCGAACTAAACGAAAACGAGGCTACAGCACTCTAAACACGCAAAACACCACAAGAAACTTGCAAAACACCACAAAAGACCTACGGATATTCCACTAAGACACATACCACACATTAACCGCCAATGCGGAAGTACACGACTACACTAACGGTTTGGTCTCGCGCACGCACAGTATTACACTGCACACATTCATCACGCTTACACAGCAGCTCCACACCACTAATGCTGCAGCAACATCAAAACAGATTGCAGCTCTTCAACACAATGCTTCAAAATAGGTAAAGTATATTCATTTATTAATGTATTACATATTTCATTATTACACACCAAATAGCATTAGCTACTTTACAATTTCAATGCCGTAATTTTTTTGACGGGCAATTCGCTAGTATATATATAACAATCATTTCACATATGGTAGGCTAAAAAGTGATAGAAGCCCTCCACCATACAGAGTACAGTACTACAAACAATGAAAAGTGATTCCATTTATTTCCTGCTCAAATCTTTCAGAAATACAGTTGATGCACTGCACTCTGGGAAAACTGGGTGAGGATATGCAAATGAGACCACAGTGCCTGCTTACTCTTATTAATCCAATAACCATTTTATACATGGCTCCTTTTAAGCTTATGCTCACTGTTTTTCACAGCTTTAAGCATAGCACCAGAATGGATTATGCACAAAGCAGGACACCTACCCTACAGAACTGTTTCTAATTATTTCATTGAAAAGTTTAAATTGTATACAACAAATAAATACATTTACAGTCATTATATTTCAACTTTTCATACATAATAAAATTCATATTTATATAACATCGTTTTTTTACTATCATAACATTTATACAATCATAAAATGTATCATGAATTATAATAATCACATTTATAAGGTTTACAATAAAAAAAATTAAAGGCAGATCATAAAATACAAGCATATTATGTTAAAAGAAATAATTTACATGGAAATTTAGAATACAATTTGTGTTTATTTTACAGGCATATTTAAAAAGTCAATATTTTATTTGCATATTCATAAAATACATGCAGCAGTTTAGAAACACACTTTCCCTAACTTTTCTCTTTATCTGTCCCTTTACTCTAAGCTATACTTTCCCTTCACCCACTACTATCCATGAAATAAGCTTCCACTCTCTCTTCATCTTCTATCAATTTTGTTGTCCCTGGTGTCATCATTGAAAAGGATCCATTGAAAAGTAACTGATAAACTTTTAAATACATATAACATTATTGTGCAAGTATTTTGTTCCATTTCTCCTCCTGCCATAAAACTTTTGCATTTTTGTCTTTTTTCTTGTCTAATAAGAAATATAAATCCATTTGACTTAAAATTATACCTATGCCTTGATTAATGGGTGAAAATGTCTCTTTTAAATAAAACAAGATTTCTTAATTTCCATAAAACTTCTTTAACAGTATTTGTGATTTGCCATGCAATCCTATTTTTCTTAAAATCTGCCGAGTTACATTATTATCACACAATTTAGTTAAAATTTGCATAATCGATTTCCACATAAATGCAAAGGAACAACCCCAAAACAAATTATAAACTGTACCTTTTCCTATTCTCCAAAATTTTCTCTCTGGCACCTTTTACTTTGGATTAAACCTCTTCAGTATTGAAAGGCCCTTGTAGGAATAAAGTTATGTACTGCTGCCCAAGCCAAATCTCATTGTGCCTCATTCTATTATCGGCTGTAGGAGATGCGGGGCCGCAAGGACCGGCCGCAGGCTATTTGCCTATTCTATTCCCTTCCGGCCGAGGGCTCCGGCAGGCTTGCGGCCGGCGCCCTGTTATCCCTTGCGGCCGTGCGCGCAGCAGGAAAGCCTTTGATCTTAAACGTCCGCAAGAGTTCCGGCCGCAAGAAAGCCCCGGTTGCTATTCAATTGCTACGGGAACCCTCTTGGCATGGCTAAAACCAAGCCGCAGCTTACTTGCACCAAAAAGGTCCCGCAAGCACACAATTAAGCACATAATAAAGCCATAATAAAGCTATCCTGCACTCTGATGAGACGATAAAGTGATTGGGGGTGTTAGCATTCATAGCACAACATTCCCCTACACTCAAATCTGAAAATCCTTTTTATTTTAATTCATGTCAAATATCCGTGGACAAAGTCCAGAGGGCTTGAAGCACCTCAAACCTGCCCAGGCTGCGGGACGGAAAATAAACCGTTAATGAAATAGCGGATTTGGGCGATGTGCAAGCTTGAGAGGGTGTTGTTATTAATCCTCATGTCCCCCATTATGATGCCTATCATTTACAGAGCTTTACAGTGCCGATAATAGAATGAGGCCCATTGTGTATTAAATAAAATTTTATTGGAAACTTGTCTCCATATTTTTGAACATATGTCTCCAGGGAAACGTTCTATAGATAAAACCTCCTCTATTTTTTCTACTAAAATCGTTAATTTTCTCCAATTTTTTATGATATTTATATGTAAATTACTTATATCACATTTTTTTATGAAATTATTAAGATCAATCATTTGGTGTGTTAAAAGGATAAGGGTTTTTAAAGACAATGTCATCCACTCATATCTAGAAAACATTTTCCCTCCATGAAATCTAATAAAATCAGCGGTTTTGTCAGTATGCTCAGTTTTTCTTCCGCAATAAGATAAACTCTTAAGCCATAAAAACTTATCAATATCCAACATGTTTTTTCCCCCTAGTTCACACTTTCTGTTATTTTTTCTCTCGCCAACTTTTGCATTTCTAAAGCCCATAAAAAATTTAAAAAAATAGATTTTTTTATTTTTTTAAACCTTAAAAACAATTCGAGGAAAGACAAAACAATTAAAAAGTAAAATAGGCAATAAAACTGCCAGGATTTGGAAAAGAAAAGAATGGGACACAGAATTGAAGGCCTTCTTGAAGTCCAGTCTCATCACTGCAGTTGTGATATCACACTCTTTTGTGTAGTTTAAAATATCTCTTATTAAAAACAAACTATCTGTAATACTTCTCCCTGGGATTTCACACAACTGATCATCTTTTATAATTAAATTAATTACCGTATATACTCGAGTATAAGCCGACCTGAGTATAAGCTGAGGCACCCATTTTACCACAAAATACTGGGTAAAATGAGTGACTCGAGTATAAGCTGAGGGTGGGAAATGTGCTGCCCCCTGTGTCCCTCTTGTGCCATCTGTCTCCCCCTCTCTCCATGTCTCTTCTCCCCTCTCCCTTCCCTGTGTCTCTTCTCCCCTCTCCCTTCCCTGTGTCTCTTCCAACCTCTCCCTTCCCTGTGTCTCTTCCCCCCTCCCTTATCACACTCCTCAACCTCCCTCCTCATCCTCAACCTCCCTCCTCATCCTCAACCTCCCTCCTCAGCCTTCCTCCTCATCCTCCCTCCTCATCCTCAACCTCCCTCCTCATCCTGAACCCCCTCCTCATCCTCAACCCCCTCCTCAACCTCGCTCCTCATCTTCAACCCCCTCCTCAACCTCCCTCCACAATCCCCCATCCTCAATCCTCCTCCTGAACCCCCCCATCCTCAACCCCCTATCCTCAACCCCCCTCCTCAACCCCTCCTCCTCATCCTCAACCTCCCTCCTCAACCCCTTCCTCAACCTCCCTCCTCAACCCCCCAGCCTCACCCCCCCATCCTCAACCCCCCATCCTCATCCTCAACCCCCTCCTCAGCCTCAACCCTCCCCATCTCAACCCTCCTCAACCCTCCTCAACCTCAACCCCTTCTCAACCCGAACACCCCATACTTAACCCACCCTCCTCAACCTCCCTCCTCAACCCCCCCATCCTCATCCTCTCCTCAACCCCCCATCTTCAACCCCCCTCCTTAACCCCTCCTCCTCATCCTCAACCTCCCTCCTCATCCTCAACCTCCCTCCTCATCCTCAACCCCTCCTCAACCTCCCTCCTCATCCTCAACCCCCTCCTCAACCTCCCTCCTCATCCCCCATCCTCATCCTCTCTCCTCAACCCCCCATCCTCAACCCCCCTCCTCAACCCCTCCTCCTCATCCTTAACCTCCCTCCTAATCCTCAACCTCCCTCCTCATCCTCAACCCCCCTCAACCTCCCTCCTCATCCTCAACCCCCTCCTCAACCTCCCTCCTCAACCCCCCCATCCTCAACACCCTCCTCAACCTTCCTCCTCAACCCCCCCATCCTCAACCCCCATCCTCATCCTCAACCCCCATCCTCATCCTCAACCCCCCATCCTCAACCTCCCTACTCAACCTCAACCCCCCTCCTCAACCTCAACCCCAACCCACCTCCTCAACCTCAATCCCCCTCAACCTCCCCCCTCAACCCCCCTCAACCTCCCCCCCTCAATCCCTCTCAAACCCAACCTCCCTCCTCAACCTAAACCCCAACCCCCCTCCTCAACCTAAACCCCCCTAAATAGCTCCCCCCTCTCCCCTCACTTACCTGCTTGTGCTCCGGCCTCTGCTCCGACACCCGGTAGATGCTAATGACGCGGCACGCATGTGACGTCACATGCGCTCCGGCGCCGGGTCAAGGAACGGAGGCCGGAGCACAAGCAGGTAAGTGAGGGGAGAGGGGGGAGGTATTTAGGGGGGGTTTAGGTCGAGGAGGGGGGTTGAGGGGGGTTTATGCTGAGCAGGGGGGTTTATGCTGGGGAGGGAAAGAGACACGGGGCGGTAGAGAGACAACACGGGGGGGTTAGAGACACACAGGGGGGTTAGAGACACACGGGGGTTAGAGAGACACGGGGGGGTTAGAGAGACACGGGGGGGGGTTAGAGAGTTAGGGGTTAGAGACACACTCGAGTATAAGCCGAGGGGGCCCTTTTTTGCCTTAAAAATAGGGCTGAAAAACTCAGCTTATACTCGAGTATATACGGTACTTTTCTAAGTCTATTTGCTAAAATTTTTGTTCTGCACTTATAATCGATATTAAGAAGAGTGATAGGTCTCCAAGTTTTTGAATGTTTTGAAGCTCCTTTTTTATGTAATATGGTCACAGTACCACTCCTCACAGATGGTGGTAACATATCATCCTTCAAACACATTTTACAACTAGATAAAAAGTAATCTTTAATAAAATCCCAAAGCTTTCAGTAAAATTCACAAGGGAGACCATCATCTCATCATCTCCTTGGTTTTTGTTTGTTTCAAAAACTAAAAACCACACTAAAGAGCTCTTCCATACTAAGATCATCTAATAAAACCTCTCCATTTTCTTTACTTAAAACCATGTTTTTTGAATTTACAATAGTCTCGCAAGACACATCTATCTTTTTTTTCCTTATATAAATTAGATTAAAAATTGGAGGCTTTATTTAAAATATCTTTTGACTTTGAATACAATTTCCAACTTTCTTCTAATACTTCTATATTGGGTGTGTTAAAAGCTTTCTTAAAAATTATCGATTCAATTTTTCTCCTTTTTCAGTATGTTTAACTTTAAAAATGATAGTTTTTTTTTTCCTTTTAAAAACATTTTAATTTCTTCTCTTAATTTCTCCATTTCTACATATACCTCTAGACTTAATTATTTTAATTTAAAGAGCCAATGTCTTCTTTTTTGTAAAATATCATACTGTTCTCTTTTACTTCTGGCCAATTGTTTTCCCTACTTAATAAAAATATTTTTAGATTCACTTTTCCCCATTTCCCACCAAAATAAAAAAAATAAAAAAATGATTTTGTTTTCTTTGCAGGGATTTATAAAATCATCCAAAATGTCTTAACACTTTTTCATTTTCTAAAATAGATATACTGTATTTAATTTCCATTAATTTCCATGAACAATTAAAAGTAGCTTTTAACGCATTATAGTCTTCTATTATATTTGGTATTAAATATATGCTAAAAGCATCTAAAACAGGAGAATGAAAATTAAAATATATTCTAGAACATACCTTCTGAGTTCCCCATGTAAACCCTGGCTCATTTTGATTTTTATCTAAAATGATTTCTTCTTTTTTTCTCTTCCTCCCATTTGAATCTAAATTACAGTTACATTTCACTAATAACATTGTGGGTGCTATACCTGGTAAAAACATCTTAATAATTTCACACATCATATCTGTTATTTTTATCCGGTGGTGCATAAATATTAAAAATTCTCAGAGATCAAAAATGTAATTTTACTTTTACTAATAAAACTTTTCCTGGAAAGACATTCCTGGGTCCTTCTCTTAGCCTGTCCACCCCCTGCACTTTTCCCTGGAGCACTCCTTTTTTAGTTTTTTCATTGTCCATTTGTTCCACATTTTCCTTTTTAGCTTTTTTGTTTTATGATGCACCTCTTTCCAGATATCCCTGGAGCATCTGAGTGGGCTATCATCATTGGAGTTTACCGTAGATCGTGTGTCTGCTGCTGACTCCGAGACAAATACCTTACTCTGGCTGGGCAACAGTTCCTCAAAGACCTGGGGTTGTCCCTCGCTACGAAAAAGTGTAACAAATAACGTCAATCTTGCCCTGAGACGTGGGTCCACAGATACAAAATCGACCGTCCTGTATGGGCTTGATGATGCTACTTGCCGCATCACAGGCAAATTCTTACAGAGAATCTGTTTGTATGGTGGCTTGCTGCTTGGACCCACTTCAGCCAGGGATTCCTCTGAACTGCACATCTTTCTGTATCCTCCAGGATCTACACCGGCCGGTACCGTCCTATTCCCTCCGAACTGGTATCTGTTGGAACGTCTTGGGTCTACTCTCTACAGCAGGCTCACAGCAAGCGCCACCATCCCCTTGACCAGAGGATATAAAAGGTCCCCTGGATCCCCGAGCAACAACAAAACTGTCAATTTATTTTCCACTCCTTCCCATGCCCTGAGAGACTGGGAGCATACTGTCACCAGTCTTGGACTTCACCTGTGCCCTTTCTGTACCATCTGAGTCCAAAGCTGAGACACCAGAGACCACCCTTTCTGAGGTTAGTCTCGAAAGACTCCTCTGTCTGCTCTTTGGCTCTTTATTCCTTGGAACAGGAATTGGCTCTTTCTGGTCATACTTCTTTTTCGGTAGCTCTCAGGGCTCTTTAGGACGGGACCTTGAGTACTGTGCATGCTGTCTCTCTGTGGGGTACATATACTTTCTGGGGCACTTTCAGAATAAATGTGATATGTCCCCACAAAGAATATAGCTCCATTTCCTAAAGTCAAAGGCTTGGTGATCTGGGCTTCCACAATAGCGGCACCTGGGCTCTGGGCACTCATCAGTAGGATGTCCATACGTGTAGCATCCTTGGCAAAATATTGGCTGTCCTGAAAACCGAAGATACCCACGGTGGATGCAGGTGGTGTTTTCATCCACCCAGGGCTGCCTCCTTGAAAGTCACCAGAAATATTCTCTTTCCGTTTTCAGATGCCATACATATTCTGTAGTTAGCGAACCATCCTCACTGCATCACAGTACCAACTCAGGAAACACTCAATGGTATGATCTTCGACAAAGAAGTTATACATATGCCAGATCCCTGACACTTCCTCTCTTGAGTACAACTGCTTGAGCTTTATCCCCTTCAGGATGGGGTTATGTGCGTTAACCTGGTACCGATGGTAAAAGTTGTAGAAGTCGCTCTAGCTGTGGAAGGTTAGATCATATAACCCCTGTACTGTGAGTCTTGCATGCACAGCACTAATGCAGGAGAGATCTCCAGCGGCTCCTGCAACATTCTCTCCACAACATAGCTAATCGCTACTTGAGTTCACTGTCCTAACCCGAAAATGCCCCAGAAAGTATACGTACCTCATGCACAGAACTTGAGGTCCCGTCCTAAAGAGGCCGGAGAGCCACCGAAAAAGAAGGATGACCAGGAAGAGCCCGCTCCTGGTCCAAGCAAGCAGAGCAGTGAGAGGGGCCGTTTGGGGCTAATCTCAGAAAAGATGGTCTCTGGTGTCTCAGAAAGGGTACAGGTGGGAGGGAGAGGGGGAAGAGACACAGGGGAGGAAGAGGGGGTGGGAGACACAGGGGAGAGAGCTGGAGAGAAGAGACAAAGAGGAGGGAGAGGGGGAAAGAGCCACATGGGAGGCAGAGGGGAAAGAGACCCAGGGGAGGGAGAGGGGGAAAGAGACAAAAGGCAGGGAGGGGGAAAAGAGGCACAGGGGAGGGGGGGAAGAGACCCATGTAATATTATACAGTCATTTATGACGCGTAATCGACTAGTATAGATATAAGGCACACAAACTCCTAGTGCAGATCAATAGAAAAGCTGCTGTGGAGAGACCTTAAATGTTATGAGCTATAGAGATTGCTTTCGATATAATCTCCACCTGAAATGTCAATCTTCTTTGCCTCCGGCAAATAGATCCCAGTCTCCTTATTGCTAGTGTAGATTAATTAAAGTGTATACACTATACATAAAAAATATATAGTATAGTAAAGTAGAGTATAATTAAATGTGGTAAAGTATATCTATAAATGATTAATGGGGTGGGTATGATGAATAGTCTAGAGGATCTGACAATGTCAGTGCTGTGGATGTGGTGTATTACACAGTAACTCCACTTGAGGCTTAATATGGTCAAAACATTTTTTTGAAAATAATTTATTATGTACTGATATCAATTAATAATGATATCTGTAAAACAAAGGATAAATATAAATAATACAATGATGATATAAAAAGGATAAATGTAAGTACTAAAAACACGAAACACATTTTAGTACTTACATTTATCCTTTTTTATCATCATTGTATTACATAATTAAATAGGGCCTCATTCTATTATCGGCCGTAGGAGATGCGGGGCCTCAAGGACCGGCCGCAGGCTATTTGCCTATTATATTCCCTTCCGGCTGGGGGCTCCGGCAGGCTTGCGGTCGGTGCCTTGTTATCCCTTGCGGCCGCGCCGGAGGAAAGCCTTTGATCTTAAACGGCCGCAAGAAAATCCCGGTTGCTATTCAATTGCTCCGGGAACCCTCTCTGCAAAGCTAAAACCGAGCCGCAGCTTACTTGCAGCAAAAAGGTCCCGCAAGCACACAATTAAGCACATAATAAGGCCATAATAAAGCCATCCTGCACTCTGATGAGATGATAATTGTAGGTGTTAGCATTCATAGCACAACATTCCCCTACACTCAAATCCGTAAATAATTTTTATTTTAATTTATGTCAAATATCTGTGGACAAAGTCCTGAGGGCTTGGAGCACCTCAGACCCGCCCACGCTGCGGCTGGAAAATAAACAGTTAATGAAATATCGGATTTGGGCTGATGTGCAAGCTTGAGAGGGGGTTGCTGTTAATCCTCATGTCCCCCATTATGATCCCTAGCATTTACAGAGCTTTACAGTGCCGTCTTTAATTTATATTTGCTTTTAAAGTTTTCCGACCTTGCGGCCGGTTGCAAGATATGCGGCCGGCCGTAAGGGGATATCCTTGCGGCGCCGTCTATTTGAATTGCAAGGTAATGGGAGCCCCTCAAGGAATCGCAGCTTTGCGGACGTTTTACGGCCCATAATAGAATGAGGCCCATAGTAATTGAGGTTAAAAAAAAGACTTTCAGTCCATCAAGTTCAACCTTTTAAGATCTCCTCTGATTTCCAATATGCGGATTAGTTGTTAATTAATTAAATCCTGAGGAAGGCAAGCAGAAAAAAAGCCAAGTGAAACTTAGCCAATCGTCTCAAAAGGATTTTTTTTTTATTCCTCCCTGACCCCAGATACAGGCAATCAGATTCCTCCCTGGATCAATACACTCTCTCTAATTATCCAGGATAACCCTGAACGCCCTTTTTCATTAGAAATAAATCCAGTCCCCTTTTAAATGTATCTATTGAATCCGCTGCCACCACCTCCTTTGGTAGAGAATTCCACAGATTAACCACCCTTACTGTGAAGAACCCTTTTCTTTCCTTAAGATGAAATCTTTTTACTTCTAACCTCAAAGGTTAAATGGCTGTGTGTTGAGTTATTTTGAGGGGACAGCAAATTTACACTGTTATATAGGCTTAACACTTACTACTTTACATTGTAGCAGAGTGTCATTTCTTCAGTGTTGTCACATGAAAAGATATAATAAATTATGTACAAAAATGTGAGGAGTGTACTGAGATACTGTATATATTGTATATGTAAAAGACGATGATTAAAAATAAAATAAGTGAAAAAGATTTGGCATTGGAATGTATACTTCCATGGCTATACACTATAATCCAATAGAATCCTTACTAGTAATACCAGTGTCTCATGATGCTGCAAGTTCATGTCAGTTCAAAAGCTCACATGAAAAATCTTTATACTGAACCTGGATTTATTTATTAAGGTAATCATATCTCCTCTTAGACACATTTTTTCTAGAGAAAATAAGCTTAATTTGATTAGTCTTTCTTCATAGCATAGCCCCTCAATTCCCCTTATTAGGTGCCCAAAATTGTACTCCATATTCCAAATGAGGACGTACTAGGGATTTGTATAGTGGAAGAATTATAGTTGCTTCCCTTGCTTCTTTACCCTTCTTAATACATTTCTTATATTTTATTTGCCTTTGCAAACTGCTGCTTGGCATTGAGAACTGTTACCTAGGTGGTTGTCCACAAGTACTGCCAAATCCCTTTCAATATCTGATACCCCTATATTTGCTCCATCATATATAAAAGTTGTGGATATACAGGCCTTTGGTCATGCAATGTTAAATATTGCGGGCCTGGACGCTGCAGACACTCATCGCGAGGGCGGCATGAGGCTGCAATGAGCAAAAAAGGCGCTCATTACAGGGTTTGTGATGAGCGCCGCACGACTTAAGGTGCAATGAGCGCGCTCATTGCAGCCCCTGCATACATCGCGAACCACACAACGCGCACATCGAGAGCCACGCAAACCAAGCAATGAAGTTGCGGGCTGAAAGAAACTATGACTTTAACGGTCCAACCACGGAACCGTGAAGCCCAACTAAAAAAACCAAATATGCCTCAAATTAACGTACACACTCACACACAGTCAGGGGGGAGCCAGGGAGACTGTGAGTAAGGTTGCAAGTGAATTTGAGGCACATTTTGTGTTTTTTCACGCTCGAAAATCGCCTAAGAAAGACAAAAAATGGCGGCCGAAAAAAAAGTAACAGGACGAAAATGAGGCCAAAGACAGTAAAAAGGAGCCCGAGCCAGTAACACTTAACTCAAGGCAGTAACACTGATCCCGCGGCCACTAAACTACATGGGGGAGATGCTCGCGATCAGCAACCGAAGGTGATCATGTAATTTTCGAGATGCATGTAGCTAGGTAAGATTATAAATTGCAGGTCTGTTTTTCCTTCCCAGATGCATAACTTTACATTTATTCATATTAAATCTCATCTGCCATTTAGATACCCATTCCTCTATTTTATGTAAATCCCTTTGGAGGGAAAGTACATCATTATCTGATGTAATTACCTGGCACATCTTAGTGTCATTAGCAAAAATGGAGACTCTACTTTCCAATCCTACTTCTAAGTAATTAATAAATATGTTAAAAAGTAGAGGACCTTATACTGAACCCTGAGGAATCCCACTCACTACATTAGTCCAATCAGAGTATGTTCAATTTACCACAACCCTTTGCTTCCTGTCTTTTAGCCAGCTCTCGATCCATGAGCAGATATTTACTGCAATACCAGTATCCCTTAGTTTGCACAATAGTCTTACATGTGGCACTGTATTAAAAGCCTTTGCGATATCCAAAAAGACATCCACTGAGTTGCCTTGATCCAGGTTCCTACTTACCTCCTCATAGAAACAAATTAGATTTGTTTGACATGACCAATCCCGCATAAATCCATGTTGACTCCTACTAATAATCCTCTTCAAATAGACATATTCTTCTATATTATCCCTTATTAACCATTCTAAAAGCTTTCCCACTACCAAAGTGAGGCTCACTAGTCTATAATTCCCCGGATTTGCTCTTGCTCCCTTCTCAAATATAGGTATCACCTCTGCTTTTTGCCAGTAAACTTGGTAGCGACCCAGTGTTGAGTGAATCTTGAAAAATGAAATATAATGGTTTGGCTATTATAGAACCTAGTTCCCTCAGTACCCTTGGATGTATTCCATCAGGACCTTGGGCTTTATTAAAATGTATTTATTTCAACCTCTTTTGGATTACATCCCGCGTTAACCAATTCTTCGATGAAGGTAGTTTTGCGGTGTACCACTGGTAACTCCCTTGTGTATACAGAAGAAAAAAACCTATTTAGCTCATCTGCTTTTTCCTGGTCACTAATTATCAGACGGCCTGTGTCACATTGTAATGTTTCTAAAGCATCCGTCCTGGCCTTCTTTCCATTAATACATTTAAAAAATATTTTAGGATTATTCTTACTCTCTTTTTTAAACTAATTTTTCATTTTCTATTTTAGCCAGTCTAATAGCTCTTTTGCAAGCCTTGGTGATTTCCTGTTTTTTACTCCATATCTTGATCTTTAAAACATTGTTAAGCCACATTGGATAGGATTTACTCATTCTACTTTTTTCCCACATGGTATATGCCAATGTGTATATTAAGTAAGGATTTAAATGTTGTCCTTTATGTTCAGTATTTTTACCCATCAGTTCTTTGTCCCAGTCTATATGTTGTATTGCTGCCCATAGACCACTAAAATCTGCCCCTTTAAAATTAAAAGTTTTTTGGGCTCCTTACAGTTTTTTCTTTTTTTTTTTAATTCAATCTCAAATGAGAGTTTTGTGATCAAAGGTTGCCCTATTTCAGCATTTGATACCATATTAATATTATTTGTGATGACTAAATCCAAGACAGCCTAATTTCTAGTAGGTTCTTGTATAACCTGGGCCAGATAATGATCAATGAGTATACTCAAGAAGCTGCTACCCTTAGCTGAACTGCTGGTTTAATTTATCCAGTTTATTTCAGGGTAATTAAAATCTCCCATTATTCGAACTTGCCCATGCTTAGCTGCATTTCCAATCTATAACAATACTTGTATTTCCTCACTTTCAGTTATATATATTTTTTTTTTTAGCATACTCCTACTAATATTCTTTTTGAATTTGCTGCTCCGCTATTTAACTCTACCCACAAATATTCAATATTACCCCTAGTTCCAGCATAAATATCTTCTCTGACTATAGGCTTAAATTCAGGTTTAACATACAGATAAATCCCTCCTCCTCTTTAACCATTGGCCTATCTTTCCGAAATAGGTTATAACCATCCAGATTAACAGTCCAGTCATGAGATTCATCTCACCATGTTTCGGTAATACCTACTAAATCCCATTTTGTGTTAATTGCCAATAATTCTAGCTCTCCCAATTTTCCTGACAAGCTTCTGGCATTAGTAAGCATACATCTTATGTTATGAGTCTGTTGTTCTGAAGTGCGTGCCTCTGTACTTAAGTTACTTAGTAATAGCTCCCTATTGACTATACTAACCCTCCCCCATTTCCTCCCCCATGAGTAGTTAATGAATTCCTTATCCCCTCTACACTTTTAACCCCATTACATTCATCTTGTCCCTCCCCAGACCTACCATTATTTATATTTACCCTTTGATTTACAGATATCATTATTAATTGATATCAGTACATAATAAATTATGTTCCCTTTTTTTGTTGTTGACCATATTAAGCCGCAATGGAGTTACTGTGTAATACACCATATTCACAGCACTGACATTGTCAGATCATCTAGGCTATTCATCGTACCCATCCCATTAATAATTAATAGATATACTTTACCAAATTACGTTTATACTCCATTTTTTATGTATAGTGTATACACTTTAATTAATGTACACTAGCAATAAGGAGACTGGGATCTATTTGCCAGAGGTGAAGAAGATTGACATTTCAATTGGAGATTATATTGAACTAGCTACTTGCCTATCAAAAATTTAAGTCTAGAAATGTTGTTTTCCACCCAATGCGAGTCTGTTCCCCTTTGACTTTATATATATTTTTTGTAATATTTTTTTATTTGTCAATGGCATATTCCATATGTATGTAAAAGTAGAGAAATACATCCAATTATTAGTTTATTTGTTTACTGTTATTACATGCAACTTAGCTATATATTTATATCTGTAAACAGATCAGAAACCATACTTTGATAAAATGTTAACAGTTTTTATTTTAACCTATACATCAATTTTCTAAGAATGTTTGAACTTTCTGAAACAGTACATGTTCTTTAACACATGTGTAAATATTTATATTGAATCTAGAGGTAGGCAAACAGAACAAAAACTAGTGTGTCAAATGGGTAAAAAAATAAATTCCTTCCTGACCCAAGATACCGGCAATTGGATTACTCCCTGGGTCAATACTCTCTCAGTAATTATACAGTAAAAGGTCAAAAGGAAAAAATACATACAATGAAACGCATAACAAAACAGAATTCAAGTGATAATTAGAATAAATGAGAGTCAGAACAACTGGGCAAATAAACTTGAAATATAAAGAATTAAAGTAGTATGCATTACATGTTATTTAACACATGTGTAAATATTTATATTGAATCTAGAGGAAGGCAAACAGAAAAAACCCAATTGCAATGTTGCCAATTGTGGCAAATGGGTAAAAAAATAAATTCCTTCCTGACCCCAGATACTGGTGACTGAATTACTCCCTGGATCAATAATCTCTCTGTAGTTATACAGGTAAATACATACAATGAAAGTCCTAACCCACTAAAAATCAACTGATAATCAGAATGAGTGAAACCCATAACAACTGTATAAACAAACTTGAAATACATATAATGACATAGAATGCAATCAGAAACTACAGTATATTCAATGAAACTACAAACTATAATATTTAGAAAACATTTTATCTTTTTGAATATGGTTGTTAACAATTGCATTTGTACATGTTATGGAGAGCTTTGTCAAGTTTTGTGAAGGCTTGTTTTAATTTAATGTGTTTTGTTGTACCCACTGTTTTTTTTTTTTAAGTAGTGGTGCTCTAAAAAGAGCTCAGCAGACTAATAATGTTCTCTTTTGAATGTAACCATTGTACTGTGCTTTTTTATTTATCTCTTTTAAGTAGTGGTACTCTAAGAAGATCCCAGAAGACAAATAATGTTGTCTTTGGGATGTAACCACTGTTCTGTCCTTTTTTTTTTCATTTTGTTTGTTTTTGCTTTTAAATTGTTGTTGTCCTTTTTTGGATTGAATTTACAACACCTCATAGTAGACAATATTTTTTGTAAATACTCACCCATCATCTAATAATTCGCCCTGACTTTCGTTATTTTTAATATAAATTTTAATTCCTTTTTGATTTTTGCATCTTGAAAATGCCATGAGCAAATACTGGTCCTTCTAAAAATAGGCCAACGGAGTTAAACGTTTGTCCTTGCGATTTATTTATTTTAATTATTTTATTAGGAAAAAGACAATACATAAATATGTTATATAACATCAAATAACAATGCAATTGCGTATTTTGAAAATACAAATATAAAAAGAAAACAAGCAAAAAAGAACAACAAGAAATACATTCACTACATCATACATGCCACATGCTTACATCATGCATACACCTCATGCCCAGGTGATTCATAAAAATTTAAATAAAACCCGAAAGGAAGAAATATGGCAAGTACCTGTAATCGGGCAAAAGGAAACAAAATAACATTACATGGAATGCCATTTTTTCTATTTCATAAGATTGTTTTGTGATAAACTATAAGGCTTAAAGTTATCTTCCAAAGCTCTTACCTGTTGGGTAATTGTTCTAATTTCATTCCAATTCAAAGATTCTTTAAATTTCCAACGGGAAATTATTGACCTTTTAACTGTCATGAAAATTTGGATAACAAAAGCTTTTTTGTCCATAGAAAGATTGTGCAAGATGTGGAGCAAGCTACACTGGGGCAAAAATGGAAGATTGACTTTTAATGTGTCCACATTAAAGTTGAAAAAGTCAATCCACAAGGGTTTGATTAACGGGCAGTCCCAGATTATGTGGAGAAAATCACCAAACATTCCACATTGTCTCCAGCACACCTTGTCAGAACAGTTGTGAGAAAACTGGTAGATTCTTGAGTTGACCATATACCACCTGTTTATTATCTTAATATGAAGCTATTTATGAGGTGAATATTTAACAAACATCTTAGTAATTGCTAACAAGGATTCCCAAGATTCCCTACTAAAGGAGACACAGAGATTATTTTCCCATGGTACCATGCCAGATGTTTTATTAAGTTCTAAAGTTTTCCTCAATACATTGTGGCACTTAGATAACAAATGAGAGCTGACTTGGCATTTGATAAGGTTCTCTAAGGGGGTGAACCCTTCACCTAGGGTGTTTACGGCGAAATATACAGGTAGTAATGATATACAGTGCCTTGCAAAAGTATTCACCCCCTTTGGCCTTTTTCGTGTTTTGTTGCCTCACAACCTGGAATTTAAATGGATTGTTTGAGGATTTGCATCATTTAATTTACAGAACATGCCCACAACTTTGAAGATGTTTTTTTTTTTTTATTGTAAAGCAAACAACAAATAAGACAAAATAACAGAAAAAGTCAATGTGCATAACTATTCACCCCCCTAAAGTCAATACTTGTAGAGCCACCTTTTGCGGCAATCACAGGTCCAGGTCGCTTTGGATCAGTCTCTATGAGCTTGCCCCATCTTACCACTGCGATTTTTGCCCATTCCTCCTTCCAAAACTCCTCTAGCTCCTTCAAGTTGGATGGTTTGCGCTTGTGAACAGCAATCTTTAAGTCTGACCACAGATTTTCTATTAGATTGAGGTCCGGGCTTTGATTAGGCCATTCCAACACATTTACATATTTCCCCGTAAATAAATCAAGTGTTGCTTTAGCAGTGTGCTTGTGGTCATTGTCCTGCTGGAAGGTGAACCTCCGTCCTAGCCTCAAATCACGCACAGAGTGGTACAGGTTTCGCTGAAGAATATCCCTGTATTTAGCACCATCCATCTTTCCCACAAGCTGATCAGTTTCCCAGTTGCTGAAAAACATACCCACAGCATGATGCTGCCACCACCATGTTTCACTGTGGGTTTGCTCCAGACATCGTGTTTTCTTTGATGGCTGAAAGTAAAATTTTAGTCTCATCAGACCAGAACACCTTCCTCCATACATTTTGGGAGTCTCATACATGCCTTTTCACAAAGTCAAAATGTGCCATTTTGTTTTTTGCTGAAAGTAATGGCTTTTTTCTGGCCACTCTGCCATAAAGCCCAACTCTATGGAGCATGCGGCTTATTGTCATCTTATGTACAGATACTCCAGTCTCTGCTGTGGTACTCTGCAGCTCCTCCAGGGTTACCTTAGGTCTCTGTGCTGCCTCTCTGATTAATGCCCTCCTTGCCCGGTCTGTAAGTTTTGGTGAGCGCCCCTCTCTTGGCAGGTTTGCTGTTGTGCCATGTTCTTTCCATTTTGTTATGATAGATTTGATGGTGCTCCTAGGGCTCATCAAAGATTTGGATATGTTTTTTGCACAAGGTTGGATACCAAGCTAGCCATGTCCCGTTCCTTGTCCTCACTGATGTCATTGAAGCTCTCTTCCTCCACCCAGCCACCAAGGGTCCCCGAAAGGTGACAACAAGCCCCCTGGGATGCCTGCTGTGTTTGGTCTTCCACCTCCTCAAAGCCACCTTCCTCCTCTGACTCCTCTTCTTCAGACTCCTCTCTCTGCATTGCCTCTGTCTGCGTTATTATAAGGTGTGTACTGTTAAGTAGTACTATTCCTATCGGTTTAATCCCTGTTACGTCCACTATTAGGGGATGTGTATATGGCATTGATTTTTGGAACAGGGAGATGGAAAAAGATGCTTGGTCGGACCTCCTACTTCAAATTTGGGGCTCTGCACGTGCAATGTAATGTGCCACCAGATAGGAGTGGTGTATTAAGTTGTACTATTTATTCCTATCAGTTTGATACCTGTTACGTCACCTATCAGGGGACGTATATATGGCATGGATTTTTGAAAGCGGGAGATGGAAAAAGATGCTTGGTCGGTCCTCCCACTTAAAATTTGGGGCACTGCGCGTGCAATCTACGGTGCCACCAGATATGAGTGTCACTGTGCACTGGAAAAAGTTGACAGAGTAGGCGCTGTAGGCCTCACACACACGCCTGTAGACTGGCAACTGATATTCAATCGATTACAGTCAAAAAAGTATTGTTTTATGTCAATGTACACTACGGTTGCACCAGATATGACGTATCACTGTGCACTGGCAAAAGTTGGCAAAGTAGATGCAATAGGCTTCACACACACGCCTGTAGGCAGGCAATTGCTATTCAATCTATTACAGTCAAAAAAGTGTTGTTTTATTTCACTGAGCACAATATAAGCTGTGAGTCTGCCACAGGCAGGCAACTGAAATTAGATTACAGGAAAAAAATGGTTGTTTTCAATGTATGGTACACCACCAGGTATGAGTAGTGAAAATAAGCACAATATAAGCTGTTAGGTGTTAGCCTGTCACACACACACACTGGCAGGCAGGCTTATGCAATTAGATTACACAGAAAAAAATTATAAAATAAAATAAATGATGTTCTAGCCCTGTCCTTGCAGCAGATATCAGATGAGTCCTTCAGGTCTGTAGTGGAAGCTAAATACACAGCCTGGCTATCTATTTCCCTATTAAATCTCCAGCAGCTACACTATCTGTCCTCTCACAACGAACAGAGGTGTTAAGAGTAGATATGGGAAGTTTGTAAACCAAGGAACTAAAATCTGGAATCAAACTGTATTTCTTATTTATTGATTTCCAGGATTTATAGATATTCTTAATAAGATAGGCTCCACCTTTAAAATTGTTAGAATAAATGCTGTTCATAAATACTAACAATCTAAGATCCAGGTCTGGGACCAATACTTTTTCAATTTGGTACAGAACATGGACCTTTCTGGGATTTAGCCATTTTAATGAATGAACCACCATGCTAGCATCATGGTAGAGTTGCAAGAGAGGGTAAACAAAATTCTCTGGCCAGAGTAGTCTGTTTAGTCTAATGTGTTTTGAAGAGTGTATACATTTGTCTAATGTGGTTTGAAGTTTTTTATTCCCAAAAAACAGGATCCTATAAGGAATACAACTCGTAAGATAATTAAACCTAGGTAGAAGGGCCATTTTAGTAATGGCAATTTTTCCACTAAAGGATGCTTTTATACTTTTCCACCATTTTATAATATCTAAAAATTTCTCATGCAGGTATTTATAGTTGATTTTGACCATTTTGCTAGGATCAGCAACAAATTTAACCCCCAAATGAGAAAAGGAATTTGGAATCACAAGTGAATGGATAATCATTCCTCAATCCATTTTGTACATTATTAGACAAGTCAATAGATAAAGTATTTGTTGTTTGAGAGTTTCATTTGTAATTGGAAATTAAATTATAATTATTGATCAAAACCATAAGGGTCAGTGATAGATAAGACTATATCGTCCGCAAACAGGCTTATTTTGTGTTCTCTCTCTCCCATCCGAATGCCCCCTATGTGCAAAGAAGATCCTATGGATTCTGTCAAAGGCTCTCTCAATAGGGCAAAAAGGATTGGAGAGAGAGAACACCCCTGTCGGGTGCCTTTCAAGATAACTAACGTTCATAAGTAACAACCAGTTCCAGCCACTGAGGCGGATGAAGCCTTGTATAAGGCTCAGATCGCTTGGGCTCCAAAACTCCCCAGACCGAACTTGGCCAAAGTAATAATCATGTACTCCCACCCACCCTGTCAAAGGCCTTTTCCGCATCTAATGACAGTAATAGGGTGGGAGACTTCATAATCTTGTATACAAAATCAAGTTTGTCAGTTTTCTGACATTGTCAGATCTGTATCTGCCCGATATAAATCCCAGTTGATCAACATTGATCAGTTTGTTAAATTACTCTTGAGGTCTAGTTGCCAACATTTTTGCATAAAGCTTAACATCTACATTCATTAATGATATTGGTCTGTAACTAGAGCAGAAATGCATATCTTGTTTTTCTTTTGGTATCATAATTATGGATGCTTTCCCCATTTCTGGGGGAATGACTCCTTCTAATTAAATTTAGTTGAATAGGTCTTTAAGATGTCTACATAAGGGGGATAAAAATATTTTAAAGAAGAAATTGCTAAACCCATCAGGTCCAGGAGTAGTGTATGATTTTAGTTGTTTAATTGCTTCCATGATTTCCTGGTCGGAGATGGGCATTCTCAATTCATCTAAATTTATCGGAGAGATTGAGGGGAGGTTAAGCTTTGTTGGTTTTCTAATGGATTGATCACTAGTTAGCTTGTAAAGGTTTTCATAATAATCGGTGAACATATTGGCAATCTGGTTGGGAGACGTACTTTGTACACATTAATTTAACAGAAAATCAATTCTCCTCTTCAGAGATTTCTGTTTAATTTTGTTGGCTAACAATTTACTGATTTTGTTATCATGATGGTGGAAGGATTGTTGCATACGCCAAATTAGTTTATCCGACAGGTATTGATTAATTTTATTAATTATATTTTGGATTTCTTTGATTTCTGCCATAATAGGGTCACTAGGTTCTCTTTTGTTCATGGTTTCCAATTTACTTAAGTTGATATACAACTGTCACAAACACTCTCCTCTTTGTTTAACAACTTGGGACTTACATTTTATTAGTTCACCTCTAATAAAGGCCTTGAAAGTGTTCCAAAGAATACCCTTCGAAGAGGCCGAGCCTTCATTCCATTCAAAGAAATTATTCTGTTGGGCTCATCAAGTTTCCACTGAGGGCGGTTTCATTTTGTACATATCAAGATTAAGTTATGGGTCCTATATCTACCTCACTAATCCCATTTAAAATGTTATTATCAACCAAAAACAAGTCAATGCGGGAGTAAACTTTATGGCCATTGGAAAAAAATGTAAAGTCCTTTTGGCCAGGATGGAGGACACGCCAAGCATCAAATAGATTGTTACTTTTAAACCAATTCGAAAATCTTTGAGACAATTTGTCAATTCTATGAACACTTTTACATGGATTTTGTGATATCTTATCATTCTCTGAATAGGGAGATGAAAGTCTCCTGCAATAATTGAAGAACCTTGGATACAATTATTAATAATTTTCCATAGACAATTGAAAAATTTCAGTTGGTTGTCCTTGGGGGCATATAAGTTGACCAGTGTAACTTTGTGACCTTTAATTGCCCCTACCCACAGGATAAAACGACCTTGTGGATCTATTTCAATGAATTCCTCAACTAGGACTAAGTTATTTCTCAACAAAATTGCCACACCACGTGACTTTTTATTAAAAGTAGAATAGTATTTGGGTTAAAAATTTTTTTACCCAAAGTTCGGAATTTTGAAGTGTACCCAATGGGTCTCCTGTAAAAGTAATATATCTGCCTTTTCTTGTTTACAAAATCTAATTATTATTCTCTTGCCTGGAGAGTTCAAGCCCTTTGCGTTAAAGCTTAAGATTTTTATTGACATTGGAAGAAATAAAAAAAATAAAAAATAGAAAACATGTACTTGATTCAAACCGGGTATCCGAATGATTGAACATCGAGGCGTAAAACATACATACCAGATTCATACCACACACAAACTTAACAAACATCCTCATCCAACAACAATTAAACTGCCGTGCAAAATACCAGCAGTATGTACAAAAGAGGCTCAAAGCCATTGTTTAGAAATGGTAGGCCTACATTAATGCGAGGCAATGGAATAGTGCAAAAAATATTTAGTTTAAATTCTATATTTAATTCAAAATGTATTCTGTTAGCGTCTGACAAATTACTAGTGAAATTAGTTATAAAATAGTGCAATTCAACTTAGGACTTAATTATGAGTAAATTATTTGTGTGATTTATAATTTATAAAAAATATCTGAAACAAAGAACTGCCTGTGAATACTAATTTATGAAAATCAAGACAAATATACATTTAATGCCAATATTTTACTGTGTTTTTAGTTAACTTAGTGATAATTATAAATATAGGGCCCTATTAAATTCTCCCTCGTAGTTCTCTCGGTGCTCGCAAAAGGCAGTTTTCCTGCTGTTTGCGAGAACCGAATCTCTCGCAGCCTGCTTTACGATATGACTGCGAGAAAATGGCCGAGAATAGGCTCCGAGAGAGCTACGTAGCCTTAAATCTATGCACGAGTCTCGCATATCGTAAGAATCCCTACGTGGACAAAAAGTCCACGCAAGGGATCCGAAAGCCTCTACGTGCTGCCTCGGAACAGCCCGAGACAGCAGCGTGAGGCTCCCCCCTGCACCCTATACACATCCCCATGCTGCAGGGGTCTCTATCAGGACCCCTGCAGCACCCCCACATTAACCCCTTGCAGCGGGGGTCCCCGATCTGCATAGATCAGGCCCCCCGCTGCATTTAAAACTTTTAAATTCCCCGCCGCGGCTCCTTAAAGGGACCGCGGCACACTATTAGCCAATCCCGGCCGCGGCACTTAAAATTAACCCCCCTCTATGCTGGGGGTCCCCATCGGGACCCCCGAAGTGTCCCCACATAAACCCATTGCAGGGGGGGGTCCCCGATCTGCATAGATCAGGCCCCCCGCTGCATTTAAAACTTTTAAATTCCCCGCCGCGGCTCCTTAAAGGGACCACGGCACACTATTAGCCAATCCCGGCCGCGGCACTTAAAATTAACCCCCCTCTATGCTGGGGGTCCCCATCGGGACCCCCGAAGTGTCCCCACATAAACCCATTGCAGGGGGGGTCCCCGATCTGCATAGATCAGGCCCCCCGCTGCATTTAAAACTTTTAAATTCCCCGCCGCGGCTCCTTAAAGGGACCGCGGCACACTATTAGCCAATCCCGGCCGCGGCACTTAAAATTAACCCCCCTCTATGCTGGGGGTCCCCATCGGGACCCCCGAAGTGTCCCCACATAAACCCATTGCAGGGGGGGTCCCCGATCTGCATAGATCAGGCCCCCCGCTGCATTTAAAACTTTTAAATTCCCCGCCGCGGCTCCTTAAAGGGACCGCGGCACACTATTAGCCAATCCCGGCCGCGGCACTTAAAATTAACCCCCCTCTATGCTGGGGGTCCCCATCGGGACCCCCGAAGTGTCCCCATATAAACCCCCTGCAGCGGGGGGCCCCGATCGGCACCGATCGTGACCCTGCTGCAATTCAATTTTAAATTTCCCGCCTCGCGGGTCCTCAAAGGACCGTAAAGGTCCTGAAAGGACTCGCACTAAAAATAATAACCCCAGGCAACTATAATTACCCCATTAACTCATGATGGTCAATCCAGACCACCATAAGGCCTAAATTAACCCATTAACTCATGGTGGTCAATCCAGACCACCATAAGACCTAAATTAACCCATTAACTCATGATGGTCAATCCAGACCACCATAAGACCTAAATTAACCCATTAACTCATGATGGTCAATCCAGACCACCATAAGGCCTAAATTAACCCATTAACTCATGATGGTCAATACAGACCAGCATAAGGCCTAAATTAACCCATTAACTCATGATGGTCAATACAGACCAGCATAAGGCCTAAATTAACCCATTAACTCATGATGGTCAATACAGACCACCATAAGACCTAAATTAACCCATTAACTCATGATGGTCAATCCAGACCACCATAAGGCCTAAATTAACCCATTAACTCATGATGGTCAATACAGACCAGCATAAGGCCTAAATTAACCCATTAACTCATGATGGTCAATACAGACCACCATAAGACCTAAATTAACCCATTAACTCATGATGGTCAATCCAGACCACCATAAGGCCTAAATTAACCCATTAACTCATGATGGTCAATCCAGACCACCATAAGACCTAAATTAACCCATTAACTCATGATGGTCAATCCAGACCACCATAAGGCCTAAATTAACCCATTAACTCATGATGGTCAATACAGACCAGCATAAGGCCTAAATTAACCCATTAACTCATGATGGTCAATACAGACCAGCATAAGGCTCTATTTAACCCCATCAGTCCCATAAGGGTATATTATTACCATTATGGGCCTGTTACAACCCAACATTAACCACATAAGTGCCATGATGGTCCTCAAGGACCATCATGACACTAACTACAAACACTACACTATAACCCCCAATAAACCATTTAATCTAAACTAACCCCCCTCTACACTAATCTATTAACACTTACACTACCTACCTACACTACCTACCCCCTAATAAACCTCCCCAACACTCTAATTACAAAAAACAAAAAACCTACAGTACAAAAAACAAAAAAACCTACAGTACAGAAAACAAAAAAAAATTACACACCTGAAAAGGAAAGACAGATAAACACAATACAATAATACATATAATACATTACATACATTACATACAATACATGACATTACATATAATATATTAAATATAATATATTAAATATAATATATTACATATAATACATTACATACATTACATACAATACATGACATTACATATAATATATTAAATATAATATATTAAATATAATATATTACATATAATACATTACATACATTACATACAATACATGACATTACATATAATATATTAAATATAATATATTAAATATAATATATTACATATAATACATTACATACATTACATACAATACATGACATTACATATAATATATTAAATATAATATATTAAATATAATATATTACATATAATACATTACATACATTACATACAATACATGACATTACATATAATATATTAAATATAATATATTAAATATAATATATTACATATAATACATTACATACATTACATACAATACATGACATTACATATAATATATTAAATATAATATATTAAATATAATATATTACATATAATATATTACATATAGTCCTAATCAAATACCCCCTATCTATCTAACATACAATCTATTTAATTTAAAATAAATCCTAACTATATCAAATACATCCCCCTATCTATCTAATATACAAAAAATCCTAACTACATACACAGACCCTTATTCTAAAATAAAATAAAATAATTACAGTCCTAACTACATACACAGACCCTAATTCGAAGCTAAAATCAATAAATTAAGACCACTTACCTTTAAGATGTTGCTTCAGATCACTAACCTATGGGTCAAAAAAAAAAAAAATTAGTACAAAACATTAACATCAAATAAATAAACATTCTATACATTCTACATATTCAACTCACCTTTACAGCATGTCCAGTCACTGTTAAGCTCTTCCGGCGCGGCCCTGTTAAAAAAAAAAAACACAATACATGAATACATGAATACAATATATAAACAATAAATAAAATACACAAATAAACATCTAAATATACATTTAACTTACCTCCCCGCGATGTCCCCGGCCTTCTCTCCTTCAGCCCCGGCTGGGCCGCGGAACCATCCGCGCTCTAAAAAAAAATAAAAAAAAAACTAACGGAGGTCTGCACTGGCAGACCTCCCCGACGCTACTGAACCTCCCGGAGTCGTTTCCGGGAGGAAATTGGCATTGGCGGCTTGTGATTGGCTGAAAAAGCTGTCAGCCAATCAAAAGTCGTCAATGTAGGAGCCAATCAGGATGCGCAGATGTCTTCTACCAATCACTCCGTGGGGGTGTATCCCATAGTGATTGGCTGAAGGCATCTGAGCGTTGTGATTGGTTCCCATAAAGATAGACAAGTGTTTTAGCCAATCAGGGTGGGATATTGGGGTGTATCCCATCCTGATTGGCTCACACATTGACGACTTTTGATTGGCTGAAATTGATAGACAGCTTTTTCAGCCAATCACAAGCCGCCAATGCCAATTTCCTCCCGGAAACGACTCCGGGAGGTTCAGTAGCGTCGGGGAGGTCTGCCAGTGCAGACCTCCGTTAGTTTTTTTTCTTTTTTTTTTTTAGAGCGCGGATGGTTCCGCGGCCCAGCCGGGGCTGAAGGAGAGAAGGCCGGGGACATCGCGGGGAGGTAAGTTAAATGTATATTTAGATGTTTATTTGTGTATTTTATTTATTGTTTATATATTGTATTCATGTATTCATGTATTGTGTTTTTTTTTTTTAACAGGGCCGCGCCGGAAGAGCTTAACAGTGACTGGACATGCTGTAAAGGTGAGTTGAATATGTAGAATGTATAGAATGTTTATTTATTTGATGTTAATGTTTTGTACTAATTTTTTTTTTTGTTTGACCCATAGGTTAGTGATCTGAAGCAACATCTTAAAGGTAAGTGGTCTTAATTTATTGATTTTAGCTTAGAATTAGGGTCTGTGTATGTAGTTAGGACTGTAATTATTTTATTTTATTTTAGAATAAGGGTCTGTGTATGTAGTTAGGATTTTTTGTATATTAGATAGATAGGGGGATGTATTTGATATAGTTAGGATTTATTTTAAATTAAATAGATTGTATGTTAGATAGATAGGGGGTATTTGATTAGGACTATATGTAATATATTATATGTAATATATTATATTTAATATATTATATTTAATATATTATATGTAATGTCATGTATTGTATGTAATGTATGTAATGTATTATATGTAATATATTATATTTAATATATTATATTTAATATATTATATGTAATGTCATGTATTGTATGTAATGTATGTAATGTATTATATGTAATATATTATATTTAATATATTATATTTAATATATTATATGTAATGTCATGTATTGTATGTAATGTATGTAATGTATTATATGTAATATATTATATTTAATATATTATATTTAATATATTATATGTAATGTCATGTATTGTATGTAATGTATGTAATGTATTATATGTAATATATTATATTTAATATATTATATTTAATATATTATATGTAATGTCATGTATTGTATGTAATGTATGTAATGTATTATATGTATTATTGTATTGTGTTTATCTGTCTTTCCTTTTCAGGTGTGTAATTTTTTTTTGTTTTCTGTACTGTAGGTTTTTTTGTTTTTTGTACTGTAGGTTTTTTGTTTTTTGTAATTAGAGTGTTGGGGAGGTTTATTAGGGGGTAGGTAGTGTAGGTAGGTAGTGTAAGTGTTAATAGATTAGTGTAGAGGGGGGTTAGTTTAGATTAAATGGTTTATTGGGGGTTATAGTGTAGTGTTTGTAGTTAGTGTCATGATGGTCCTTGAGGACCATCATGGCACTTATGTGGTTAATGTTGGGTTGTAACAGGCCCATAATGGTAATAATATACCCTTATGGGACTGATGGGGTTAAATAGAGCCTTATGCTGGTCTGTATTGACCATCATGAGTTAATGGGTTAATTTAGGCCTTATGCTGGTCTGTATTGACCATCATGAGTTAATGGGTTAATTTAGGCCTTATGCTGGTCTGTATTGACCATCATGAGTTAATGGGTTAATTTAGGCCTTATGGTGGTCTGGATTGACCATCATGAGTTAATGGGTTAATTTAGGTCTTATGGTGGTCTGGATTGACCATCATGAGTTAATGGGTTAATTTAGGTCTTATGGTGGTCTGGATTGACCATCATGAGTTAATGGGTTAATTTAGGTCTTATGGTGGTCTGGATTGACCATCATGAGTTAATGGGTTAATTTAGGTCTTATGGTGGTCTGGATTGACCATCATGAGTTAATGGGTTAATTTAGGTCTTATGGTGGTCTGGATTGACCATCATGAGTTAATGGGTTAATTTAGGTCTTATGGTGGTCTGGATTGACCATCATGAGTTAATGGGTTAATTTAGGCCTTATGGTGGTCTGGATTGACCATCATGAGTTAATGGGTTAATTTAGGTCTTATGGTGGTCTGGATTGACCATCATGAGTTAATGGGTTAATTTAGGTCTTATGGTGGTCTGGATTGACCACCATGAGTTAATGGGTTAATTTAGGTCTTATGGTGGTCTGGATTGACCATCATGAGTTAATGGGTTAATTTAGGCCTTATGCTGGTCTGTATTGACCACCATGAGTTAATGGGTTAATTTAGGTCTTATGGTGGTCTGGATTGACCATCATGAGTTAATGGGTTAATTTAGGTCTTATGGTGGTCTGGATTGACCATCATGAGTTAATGGGTTAATTTAGGTCTTATGGTGGTCTGGATTGACCATCATGAGTTAATGGGTTAATTTAGGCCTTATGCTGGTCTGTATTGACCATCATGAGTTAATGGGTTAATTTAGGCCTTATGGTGGTCTGGATTGACCATCATGAGTTAATGGGTTAATTTAGGTCTTATGGTGGTCTGGATTGACCATCATGAGTTAATGGGTTAATTTAGGTCTTATGGTGGTCTGGATTGACCACCATGAGTTAATGGGTTAATTTAGGCCTTATGGTGGTCTGGATTGACCATCATGAGTTAATGGGGTAATTATAGTTGCCTGGGGTTATTATTTTTAGTGCGAGTCCTTTCAGGACCTTTACGGTCCTTTGAGGACCCGCGAGGCGGGAAATTTAAAATTGAATTGCAGCAGGGTCACGATCGGTGCCGATCGGGGCCCCCCGCTGCAGGGGGTTTATATGGGGACACTTCGGGGGTCCCGATGGGGACCCCCAGCATAGAGGGGGGTTAATTTTAAGTGCCGCGGCCGGGATTGGCTAATAGTGTGCCGCGGTCCCTTTAAGGAGCCGCGGCGGGGAATTTAAAAGTTTTAAATGCAGCGGGGGGCCTGATCTATGCAGATCGGGGACCCCCCCTGCAATGGGTTTATGTGGGGACACTTCGGGGGTCCCGATGGGGACCCCCAGCATAGAGGGGGGTTAATTTTAAGTGCCGCGGCCGGGATTGGCTAATAGTGTGCCGCGGTCCCTTTAAGGAGCCGCGGCGGGGAATTTAAAAGTTTTAAATGCAGCGGGGGGCCTGATCTATGCAGATCGGGGACCCCCCCTGCAATGGGTTTATGTGGGGACACTTCGGGGGTCCCGATGGGGACCCCCAGCATAGAGGGGGGTTAATTTTAAGTGCCGCGGCCGGGATTGGCTAATAGTGTGCCGCGGTCCCTTTAAGGAGCCGCGGCGGGGAATTTAAAAGTTTTAAATGCAGCGGGGGGCCTGATCTATGCAGATCGGGGACCCCCCCTGCAATGGGTTTATGTGGGGACACTTCGGGGGTCCCGATGGGGACCCCCAGCATAGAGGGGGGTTAATTTTAAGTGCCGCGGCCGGGATTGGCTAATAGTGTGCCGCGGTCCCTTTAAGGAGCCGCGGCGGGGAATTTAAAAGTTTTAAATGCAGCGGGGGGCCTGATCTATGCAGATCGGGGACCCCCGCTGCAAGGGGTTAATGTGGGGGTGCTGCAGGGGTCCTGATAGAGACCCCTGCAGCATGGGGATGTGTATAGGGTGCAGGGGGGAGCCTCACGCTGCTGTCTCGGGCTGTTCCGAGGCAGCACGTAGAGGCTTTCGGATCCCTTGCGTGGACTTTTTGTCCACGTAGGGATTCTTACGATATGCGAGACTCGTGCATAGATTTAAGGCTACGTAGCTCTCTCGGAGCCTATTCTCGGCCATTTTCTCGCAGTCATATCGTAAAGCAGGCTGCGAGAGATTCGGTTCTCGCAAACAGCAGGAAAACTGCCTTTTGCGAGCACCGAGAGAACTACGAGGGAGAATTTAATAGGGCCCATAGTTTCTAAAAAATAATATTTTGTGCAATAAAATAATTAGTACAAAATGTAACCTTTGTAATCCTAGTGCAATGCTCTAATATAATAGTGCTCTCTAGGTTACTTATCAGATTTGAATAACCCACCTAACAAACATGAGAAAAGTAAAAAGCATTTCCACAATGTGATTTAAGCATAGGGTACAATAAGTTGAAAGTTCAGCATATATCACCTAATCAAGTTTATATCAATGTTTCAACTTGTTAATAACATTAACCCTTCCTTGGGAGAATCAATTCTATACCAATTCCTTTTTGAATTGATAAAACCCACTGGAAAGGTCCATTTGTAGGTCATACCTTCTTTCCTAAGGACTTGAGTTATGTGTGCAAACTCATGTCTGCTACTTAAAGTAACTGGGGAAAGATCAGAGAATATTTTAATATGATCATAAGGGGCTTCAAAATATGTTATCTTATAGCTGGCTTTAGAGATTTCCTCTTTAAATGGGAGAAAATGAACAATTACATCTCTCAGGCCCTTAATCTGTGAATGTGAAGGGAGAGAAATCTGATGAACTGCATCAAATTTGTGTTGTGTTTAAGCGAAGGAAGGAACAAAGGTGGGAAAAAAAATAGAGATATACAGCCTTATTAAATTGCGATTTGGCTAATTGAATAGGGCTCTGTATAAGCATAGAGCATATTTTTTTACAGAACTTTTTAGTTAGTGAAGACGTTGCTTTGGATAGAAGTTCACTAACTAAAAACTTCTGTAAAAAAATATGCACTGTGTTTATATAGAGCCTTATTCAATTGGCCAAATTACAATTTAATAAGGCTGATAATCTGATGAATCGCTGTTCTTAGTGTTTTCTGGAATGCCCCTTATTCACAAGTTGGATTGTCTAGATCTATTTTCCAAGCTAACAATTTGATGGTTTAACTCTTTGACCTTCTCTTCTAATTTAATGTTCTGGGTTAACAATGAATTATGTACTATTAGTAAATTGTCCAACTTTGTTTCTAGCTCAGATATTTTGCTGTTTACGTCTCTTATTGCTTTAGAATCCTTACTGGACATACTTTCAGATATTTTGGATTTGTTTTGCGTTAATTTGTCAGCATGCGGGGGGGAATCTGTAAATGGGGGTTGCTGAATCTTCTCTTTACATTTTGGGGAGAACAATTCTACAGCTTTTTGCGGCTGAGTTTTTTTCTCTTTACTTCTGCCTTTACCTGGCATTATTACCACAAGTTTACAGTTCTACCAATATTGCTGGACCATCTTCTTTGGGGAATATTGTTTAGTGTCTCCTCAGCCCAATAAGTACAACAACTTGATAAATTCAATCCAAAGAGGGGCTTACAAGGTTTTAACAAGATGTATAAAGGGGTGGGTAAAAATGAGGGTTGATTAAACGGTTTGGGAGTATAAGGGGACACTAATAACCCTTGGTGGGTGGAAAAATACACTTGTCAATGTTCTAGTTCTTAATAGACCCCCAGAAGGGAGAAAAAACAGCTTACTCGCTGCAACCAAACTTAGTCTTAAATAACTTGCTCTATAAGTGCCAGGGCTGGTGCCGAGAAGGTAAGTGGCATAAGCCACACTACTTTACCTGCTTATCAATATATACACAGTCAGAGTTGATACCCAGCAAACTTATTAAGTTGATATCCTGACGGGAAAAGCAAGACGAGCGTACCTCACTACAAGTCCCGAGAGTACTAATAGCGCCAATGGCGCCAGATCCAGCTGCCAGGGGCTAGCACTGCATCAGACCCTCTCTGCAGCGGAAAAGGAGAGCAGCTCCCACCACATCACATCCAACATTACAGGTTCTTAATAGTGCTAAGTCCAAAGAAAGGAAAACAAAGAGTACCTCGCTCTGAAGCAATCCGGTGCTGACACTAAGGGAAAGGAGCTGCACACTTCTTGCCACTTTCAGCTAGAGGACACACCGCTGTGCTGCAGGACCTTGCTATCGCAGGGAGGGGAAGGGAACAATCTCCCACCTCATCTCAACTAGCAGTGAAACCAGCAGCACGAATACAACTAATTCAGCAGGTAGGTGACCCATTCAGTACAGTCTGTCAACATCTAAGAGGAGGTTACGACTCACCCCTCGCCTCTCCTCCTCCAATAGTGCTGGATAAAATCCGAACCTGCTGGATCTGTTGTAGGTCCCTGATTATCGTGCGGTACAGGTGAGATATTACCACATCACCTCACATCACCAGTGGCATCTGTGACACTAAGCAGCAGAAAAGTCATCCCAAAATCAAAGTAAGTAACAGCTCATCTGAACACAGAATTCACATCTGTTATTGAGGAAGACAGGGTATATACATCAGGGTGGCATCGGTTGCATAGGTGGGGGGAATCCCTTGAATTTAAGAGCAATCATAGCAAATGCCATAATAATGGGAAATTGTCTCCTTTGAAGTACAAAAAAGCAAGCTATTCTCACTTGTAGCCAAATTTATTCTTGGTATGAATACTGCTTCACCTTTATGGGTCCCATTCAGAATTTCAGCATGTAGGAAATGGTCTCTTAAATCCTGAACAATTAATCTGGTCCCGTTACAAAGACCTTTTTTTGTATTCTCAGTAAAATGACAATTGCAAAACATGTGGTGGCATTCCAGAGGGAGTTATGTATTTAGTAGTAAATATGTATTTAGAAATTCTGTTGTAAAATTAGGTTCACTCTCTTTGTTATCAGCTAGAACAGAATCTTCAATGTAATAATTTTTTTGTGGTGCATCAATTAATTTCAAGATTTCGTTATTAGGATCCAAAGCATCTTTATTTTTGGATGTTAATATTACTATCTGTGCAAGGTCCGAAGAATGTTCTGTAGTTATTCCATTTGGGAATACAGCTGATGAATGAATCTTTACAAATCATGTCGACTGGGATTTCAACAATATCATATGGTAAATTATTTATTCCGTCCGTTTTTACTTCTCCCATTTGAATTATCCAATCATTGAATTAATTTTGCCCTTTCGATCTCATATTTTGTTGTAATCAAAGGTGTGTAAATTTTTTCCATAGTGAACTTGACTTTATACATGTTTCCACAATGTCTGTGTGATTTCCACGTACAACCACAGGTAATGTTTGTCTGAAGTCTCCACCTAATAACATGACTTTTGCATAGCATGGCACAACATCATAGTGGTCTCATCTATGATAATCAATTTAGCTTTTTTAAATGCTTGAGGTGATTTCATTCTAATATCGAACACTGATGTTTCTAAAATTGGAACTGGAAGCTTAAATCCACTATGTACTGTTCTGCAACATTCTAACAATAGTACAGCAATTCCAGTTGTTGCAAAGGGAAGTGCAATTTCACCTTTACCTCTAATTGAACTCATCAACAAATTATAAAGATAAGTTTTTCCTTATCCGGGTCCATCTAGATAAAAATATTCCTTTTTAGCAAGTCATCATCTAATGCTTGTTGTATGGCATTGAAAGCATGCTTTTGCAAATCATTTAATTTAAAGTGGCAATTTTTTTTCTGTTTTTTGTTTTTTAACATCAGCGTCATAGTCCTCAAAGTTTATATCATCTCTAATTCCTGGATCTGGGAGATTCAAACTTTCACAACTTAATCCATGACATAATAAGACTTCTTGAATTTCCATGAATGCTTTTAATTCTGCCATAGACTCATTATAACATTTCAAGAAGTCTTCATACATATCTATTTTAAATGTTTCCAACAAAGCTAATGCATTTGTAACATTGCAAAATAGGCAAATGAATACAAAATGTTCCCTCATCTGCTGTGGCATTTTAAATAGTGCTGCTTCCTATAGACATCTCTCCCATTCTGTCTCATCAGAAATTAAGTTTCTATGACTGGCAGCTAATTGAAATGTGTCATAAAGTCTGTCATTGACAGTTCTCAATTCTTCAAAACTTTGTGCACCAGGAACATTTAAAACTAGTAAACATAAGCAGAAATGTTCAATGTCTCTTGGACATACAGTATACATTCGTGATATCATTTTATTTCCACCCTGTTTTCTCTGTTTCCATAACAAATTAACGAATACATAATGATATGGAATCTCATTGTATAAGTAATATCTTGCCTCAATATCCTTACAGTTTAAGGTAAACCAAGCAGTAAGTGTTGTTTGTCAGTGTTCATTTTGTGCCAGAGCATTTCCTTCATTGCCACTATGGAAATAAACTAATTGTCTTTGTGGCAAATGTACAGCTAATCAATATACTGCATGTGAGTGATCATGCATTTCAAATTTCAAAAGTCGCCACATTGCTTCTGGTGCACTGACATGGCGAGAATCTACATAAGAAGCAAGTTCATCATGTAGTAACTCATTGTTTGGTTCATTTGGTCAATTTTTCACGACAACAGTTGCTGCATCATATCCTTTATACATTTATTTGTAGACATATTAAATTGATTTTATAGAAGTGTAAGCTTCCACATTTATGTGTGCATTATACTACATTAATAGATGTGGATTATATGGCACCACATACGTGTTATCTCCATTTTTTCATCTAATTATTGTATTTGGACCTTTTCTTCATTTGTACAATGGATATCCATCACAATTTGCAAAGGTTTGACCTCTAAAGTCTTTTATGAAATCTTTAGTGCATTTTTTATTTTCCATACATGGTGAATTTATGTTTAGCTCTCCACATGGTCCATGAATCATGAAATGTGTTACAATGTGATAGAGTGCTTCGTGCTTTTGTGGATATGGTAGTTCAGCAGTAATTACTGAATCCACTCCCTCTGCAGTATTCAATTTATCATTTTCTTGAAGTATGAAAATCATATCTGCATTTGGCAGGCCACTTTTCTGGAATTTGATGGTATAAATATATTCCACACACTTTCCTAATAAATTATTGTTGGTCATGCCATGTATTTATTAAAGCCTTTAATTTTATTTTGAAGACTCTAGCCACTAAGTCCGGTCTATCAGAAGCATTCTGGCCCTCTTTTAAATTCTCAAAAATTTCTGGCCATTGATGATTACATGTAAATGTAATAAATAAATCCAGTTTCCCAAATTTAGTTACAATAGCCATAGCATCATTATATCTTTCTCGCATATTGCAAGGAGATCCTTGGAAGGAAGATGGTAAAATGATGGCTCTGCCAGCTGCAACATTTTGGTTTGTAGCCCCTGATAATCCACGAGGCCACAATACTGCTTGACACGTATTTTGTTGATATTTGATGACATTTAAATTATTTGCTTCTACTTGCAGGTATAAATCAATGATCCATTGTTGTGTCAGTTTTCCAGCACTTAAGATCAGATTAAATTCGTCCCTAATGGCAGTTTGAGCCACTTTAAATTCAATCATGGAAATATTACTTATTCTTCTAGTTTAGTGTTTGGATAACTGGGAAATATTAATTTTGGTTGCCACCTGCCTCCCCATTTGGATACAAATAAGTCATTGGATCCAAATTGGTACTTAATATATTGATGTTAATGAAAGGTTGCTCTTCATTTCTTGGATATATTCTAATATCCCTCTGAAAAGGTGGTTCCCCCTCATCATTTTGAAAACCCATTGCAACCTCATTAGCTGTGGGTAAGTTGTAACATTGTTTATCAGTATGTCGGTCTCTTCCAAGAAATATATTAACTTTTGGCATGTCCAATTGATTTTGTTCAGCATGAATGCATTCTTGTTATTCAACTTCTGACAGTTTTTTATAAGCTTCAGTGTATGGATTTTTTCCATAATCTTATCAAGCTCATGAAAAACAGTAGGTAAGCATTTAGTATTTTCAGGAAGCTGCATACATTGTTCAACAGCTTCATTTGTATCTAGTACATACAGTTGAGCATATTGTCTTTGCACTCCTTCCTCTGGGTGTAAATGTGAAGTATGGTGGTAAATTTTCCCTTGTACATTAAAGCAGTAAGGGCCATGTCCTTCAACATTACCAGCTAAGTTTGCACTCATAGATGCAAAAGATATGGCACTATTGTAAAATTGTATATTTGTCCTAACATTTTTGTAATTTGGGAAAGTTGGGTCACTCATTATACTTTGTAAATATGTAGGAAATACCAGTTTTTGTGGAAGTTTGACAATTCCCTTTTGACAGCAACTAATGAACTTACCATCTCTTGGTCTTTTAACTTATAAAATGATAAGCCCCACAACATTGACAAAGCACATTGAACATACCACAATGGTGAGTCTCTACATTTATATCTTTAAATAATGGATTTTCCTATGAAGCAAGGTCAACATGAGAATCTATATCTACATTACTATCAATACCATATTTGTCACTTATTTCTTGCATAATATTTTTTCATTTCCTTGTTCTCATACGCAGACTTTTTGGATCAACAATGTGTTGTTTTTTGGAAATTCGTTCACTCTCTTGTTCTCTAATTTTTTTCTAACTGTCCTCCGATAGTTTGTTTTCCATATTTTTTTTCTGTTCGTTGACCAGATGTTGTTTATATTGCTTGCTTATTTCTGGCTGCTTATCCATATAACTCTGTAATTATAAATAGGATAATTTATTTTAAATATACCAATTATGTTAAGGAGCAATTTGGATGTGAATTAATCATTTCATGTAGCTTACCTCTTCCACTTCCTTTTCTCAATGCAGTGTGTCTTTTCTTTTAAATTCTCTGCTGCTCTTCTTTTTGTTTTCTTTTCTTGGTGTCTTACGACTGTTTCTGTCTCTATGTTTGTTTTCGTTCCCTGGCCATACGTTGTTTGACTTCCTGCCTGCTATCCATCTTTTCAGCCATTGTAATCTGTAATTTGAAATTGTAAATCTTTATTTGTAACCTACAGATTATGATGATGAAGCATTGTAATATTGTTGAATCACTGATTTAAAGTTATGGGAATTTGTAATGGATTAAGATTTTGTTATATTTTTGTGAATTTTGTGAAAGTTTTCTTTCAATCGTGTGTGGTGTTGTGGAGCATGACATTAGTCTGGGGGGTCTGTGGAGTCAATGCAGGAAAGTGGCCCGGGTGAATGACTGGGAGGAGTATAGAGAGTGCAAGCTGTGATAGAGAGAGAGAGCAGTGTGCGATACAGAGGAATAGTGCAGAGTGCATTATAAAGAGAGTGTGTGATAGACAGAGTGTGTGGTAGAGCACAGTATGTACTGTAGGTGTGAGAATAGTGTGTGAGAGTGTAGTGCAGGGAGAGAGGGAGAGTGAAATGTGTCAGAGATACTGAGGGCCTCTGTAAAATACAGAGTGCAATGTAATATAGAGAGTGCATTATACAGGAGCACCTGCCGGGGGTGAAGACACAGCAGATGGAGAGGAGGGGGAAGAGACACAGGGGGAGAGGAGGTAGAAGAGACACAGAGGAGAGAGAGTGTTGGGGGAGGATGGTTAAGAGATACAGGGAAGGGAGTGTCAAACAGATACTCTGTCCAGAAACCGTCACTGCAGCTATCTTCTTTGTTCCAGTGAAATTGAGACCGACCCGCAAAGTTACAAAGAGCATTATCAGTATATAGTACATTTTTTTCAGTAAAGTAATGATTCCCAATTTTTTCTGGACCTCTTATTTTATACATTTTGAAGCTGAAATAGCAAATCACACTTTGCGAGGTGCGTATGACTTAGGCAAGCCGTTCCTGCTTAGGACTTAGCCGTTAAACCGTATCACTGCGAGCCTCGTGAGGCGAGCCGTTAAAATACGAGACGCGGGACATAGAAAAAAAAGATACGAGACGCAAAAATGTACAAGATTAGCGGCCAAACACAAAACCCACAAGACACACTAAATACACCCAAAACAATTACAAAAACATCACAGACAGCATGGGGCAACAGCCAGGACGTCTGTCGGGGGAGGTGGAATGCAAATTTAACTCATTTAGACGATTTTCGCCACTCGAAAATCGCCTAAGCGAGGAAATAAATGGCCGGCGAAAAAAATGAAAACAATGCTACACCACCCCGGACAGCGCAAAACACTGCAAAATGCTTGGCACTTTACACATCACAATACGACCTGCAAGATACACTATTAATAAAAGCCAGGAAAATGCTCACGAGACGCGTACCACATTAATAACATTACAACTATACAATGCCGCTTTACACAATAAACAAACGGCTGCAGACTATTTAGAATGCACAGTTCAAACATTCATTACACTTTAGAAGCAGAGCACCAACACTCACAATGTGTATTCTATGCAGACGCAAAATACAAACAGATTGTTAGCTCTTCAGCCTATTGCTCGCTGCATATATCAATTATAAATAACTAAAGTAAATTAATTGATTTAAGAAATCATTCATTATTACTTAACTACATATACATAGAAATATATATTTCTCAGAGGACCAAAAGTATACAGCAAGAGAGGCTCAGCGCAAGCCTAGCAATGAGCGCCAAAAACTGTTTCAATTATGTCTCAAACAGCATTCCCATGCCTTCAAATTTTATTGCCCCGCCATTTTTGACGGGCAAGTCACTAGTATATCATAAATATGATATCAATTAAAGTGTCCTTTGAAGCTGATGTCTTTATGCCACTACAGGCTAAATGTTTGTCAGTTTGAAATTCATAGACACCTGCAAATTGCGAAATCATATTTCAGTAATTACTATATGTTATTCTGTCCAAACATATACAGCTTACAATGCGTTAAGCTACGTCAGTATAAAATATATATGACGTTTTTTTTGGTAATAAATAACTGAGTAAATTAATTAATAATAAGCCTTTACCTCTTCTCTTTCTATATATTTGTTAGAACTGATAAAGAGATAAGTTGACATTTGTACAATGACATAATCCTAAAATTTACTCTTTTCCATTGTGAATTTTCTTTTGGAAAATTAATCAATTAGTTAATTAAAAAAACATAATATTTTAACGTAATATAATATTTAATAACTATAAAACACATTAATTAAATGAAAGATAGTGTAAATCATCTTTCAAAGTTGGTGTGTTTGACTTAATGCACATGTGTCAGTGTGTTCATAAACAGCCCCTGCAGGCAAATATATGTTGAATTCATATTTCAGTAATGACTATATCTTCTACAATACAAAGATAAACAGAGTACAATGTGTTAAGTAACGAAAAGTTAAAATATATAATTTTTTGTGGTAATAAGTAGTGATGTCGCGAACATCAAATTTTCGGTTCGCGAACATCGGACATGAACTTCAATAAAATGTTCGCGAACGGGCGAACCAGGCAAACCGCCATAGACTTCAATGGGCAGGCGAATTTCAAAACCCACAGGGACTCTTTCTGGCCACAATAGTGATGGGAAAGTTGTTTCAAGGGGACTAACACCTGGACTGTGGCATGCCGGAGGGGGATCCATGGCAAAACTCCCACGGAAAATTACATAGTTGATGCAGAGTCTGGTTTTAAGCAATAAAGGGCATAAATCACCTAACATTCCTAAATTGTTTGGAATAACATGCTTTAAAACATCAGGTATGATGTTGTATCAATCAGGTAGTGTAAGGTTTACACCCGCTTCACAGTAACAGACCAATCTCCCCGTTTAATGCACCGCAAATAACCGCAAACAGTCCCTTTGCACAACCGCAAACTCCCCATTTGCACAAGGTTGGATACCAAGCTAGCCATGTCCCGTTCCTTGTCCTCACTGATGTCATTGAAGGTCTCTTCCTCCACCCAGCCACCAAGGGTCCCCGAAAGGTGACAACAAGCCCCCTGGGACGCCTTCTGTGTTTGGTCTTCCACCTCCTCAAAGCCACCTTCCTCCTCTGACTCCTCTTCTTCAGACTCCTCTCTCTGCGTTGCCTCTGTCTGCGTTATTATAAGGTGTGTACTGTTAAGTAGTACTATTCCTATCGGTTTAATCCCTGTTACGTCCACTATTAGGGGACGTGTATATGGCATTGATTTTTGGAACAGGGAGATGGAAAAAGATGCTTGGTCGGACCTCCTACTTCAAATTTGGGGCACTGCACGTGCAATCTAACGTGCCACCAGATATGAGTGTCACTGTGCACTCGCAAAAGTTGGCAGAGTAGGCGCTGTAGGCCTCACACACACGCCTGTAGGCAGGCAACTGATATTCAATCGATTACAGTAAAAAAAGTGTTGTTTTATGTCACTGTACACTACGGTTGCACCAGATATGACGTATCACTGTGAACTGGCAAAAGTTGGCAAAGTAGATGCAATAGGCTTCACACACACGCCTGTAGGCAGGCAATTGCTATTCAATCTATTACAGTCAAAAAAGTGTTGTTTTATGTCACTGAGCACAATATAAGCTGTGAGCCTGACACAGGCAGGCAACTGAAATTAGATTACAGGAAAAAAATGGTTGTTTTCAATGTATGTTACACCACCAGGTATGAGTAGTGAAAATAAGCACAATATAAGCTGTTAGGTGTTAGCCTGTCACACACACACGCTGGCAGGCAGGCATAGATTACTCACAAAAAATTATAAAATAAAATAAATGATGTTCAAAGTTTCCTCAATGATAAAGTATAGGGGACGAACCGAAAAGTGCATGTGTTCGCCGTTCGTGGTGGACGCGAAAATGCGAAAATCGCCGCGAATAGTTCTCCGGTGAACTGTTCGGGACATCACTAGTAATAAGCCTTTACCTCATCTTTCTATGTAGTTTCCAAAAATCATACAGGTAACTTCTACATTATGTCATCCTAAAATATATAGTTTTGGAGAAAAAAAATGTTTTTAATTACGATAATCAGTTAATAAATAATGAAATAATAATACTTTACCTATTATCTTTCACTGTATTTTTATGAAATTCATCAAGAGTTAGCAATCTCTTAATAAAATGTGTCCTCTTATAATGTCCAGCCACATAGTTCATCATCTGAGAAGAAAGTGAGAAAATTCTGGAAAGTTTCCAGTATTTATAGTGTAAGCGCAAAAACAAAACTGCACATGCACAGTTTATCGATTTTCCGCCATTTCAGAGTGTAATTCGCAAAATTTACGCCATTACGTGTCTCACAAGGATCGGCTGCATGGTTTGTGTTGTTTGGTTAAGTCTTACTTGCTTTGCGTGCATCTTTACTGTTGTGTTGTGCTAAGTGTTACTGTGATCGGAGTTGTTTTTACGGCCTTCGACCTCATTATCATCCGTTCACGTTTTATCGTCCGTCTTTTTTGTCTCGCTTAGGCGATTTCCCATGGGTCAACAACGCATAATATGCGGCAAATAAACTTGCAATCTCACTCACAGGCTCACTGCCTCTCCCACTATGCTATGTGTGAGTGTGTAAGAGGCATATTTGTTGTTATTTTAAGGTTTTTCAAGTTCCGCGTTTCGGACGTTAAAATCAGATTTTTGCGAGGTGGACAGTGCATGTACGGGTTTTGGAGCTAAGTCATACGGGTTGTAAGTCCTGCATGCCTCAACTGCTCGGCTCGCACTGATTAGCAGCAGATGTGCAATCATTCTGACTTCTAGCTGAAATATTTAAAGGAGTCAGTCCAGTACCTCAGTGCCTATTGTTTGGAATCCTAGTATTCTGAAGCTCCTGTTTGGTTTCAGCTTTTGTCTGCATGTGTTCCTTTGCTCACTTTTACAGTGTTCCTGTATACGTATATGTAAGGCTCACTGTTCCTATACTCTGAGAATAATATTTCTTTACTACAGTCCACTCTTCCTGGCAGTACCAGTAAAAGGTGTCTGTGTAGAAATCCAGTGCCTGCTTACTACAGTCTGCTGTCAGCTCTAAGTATTTTCCGGCCTGTGGGTGCTCTCAGTAATAAAGATCCTATCTTCTACATGTGTAGATAAATCCCATTTATGACAAAAGGGAAGTGGATAAATATGAAGAAGAAATCAAAATAAATAAAAATCATAAATTCCAGAGGGACATAAACGATTACTCTGAAATAGGATTTCAAATGAAGACACCATTTTTGTATTATAACTACTTGATCAGTTATATCAGTTCAATGAAACATTTAAATAATGTTGTCACAAACATAAGCCATTTAAGGTACTTATATGGTTAATAACCACTTGTACAGATGAGTTACCTCAATGCAATTACAAATAATTTTCCTAGGGAGCATAAATCCTTTACATCACCTATATGGTTTGTAACTACTTATTCAAATATGTCAATTCGGTATAGGTTGGGGTAATTTTCCTATGATCCTGAACTCTTAATCTCTCAGGAGTGGTTAATAACCACTTGTTCAGTTGTCACAGTTCAGTATCACTTTAAATTAGTTTTCATAAGATATCAGTTTGCATAAATCCTCTGTATCTCCAACCACTTTCCAAGTTTGCCAGCAATTAATACTAATCTGAACCCCCTCAAATTGACCTGGAATATTATCACATATGAACTACTTGCATTGTATAATTACAGTCCATAAACCAGAGTCGTAGAGCTCAAAAGTTTTTTACTTAGATAGATCCTTAATCCTTATTGGATACTTAGCTTTAGTAAACTTCAGCCACAATTGTAATTGTCTCCTTGTGGATATCCGGAGGCCAGAGCTTACATCTGTATCAGGATATATATCTTATATCCAGGCACCACTGTTGGAAAGGGCTAATCCACCCACCTTCACTGATCTTTACACTAGGGATTCCTGACCCACACCAAACGATGCAAAACTGTGAGCTGGAAAATGAGTTATGTTGTTTTAAATTCCCCCTAAGATCTTAGCTGGGCCATTCCACCTTTGCCTCACTCTCCCTCTGCAGAGGACAGCATGATCCGCTTGGAGACAGAGACACAGGACGCCAGGAGTCGTGCCGACTGCACACAGCGTTATCTCTAATCTAGTCTCTGCCACCATAAAGATGCGTCTTCTCCCTCTCACAACCTGATACTGCTCAAGCGGCCATTGCAAGTACTTACAGTCACGCCCCCTAGCATGGAGACACCATTTTACCTAACTGAATGTCAACCCCAAAAGATTTATATCAGTATGACAATACAGATACTCAGATAATGATAGCAGAAATATAATGTTATTAAACCTTCTGATAAAGGTGGAAACATTGGGCCCCATTCAATTCCATGCCCGTAACTTGCTCGCTGACAGATGCATGTCTGCGATTGAGTTGCAGGTTCCCATTCCCCTCTGTTTCCGATGCTATCCAATTCCCCAGGGCCGAGCCTCGCTGCCCGAGATCCGAAATAAGAAACCCTGGTTTACAAAGTAAGCAGAGCCGGGCTTGCAAATACAAAGCTCGTAGCTACTGCTTACAATGATCCAATAGGAAATGGGAACGTCATGACAGCAATGAAACCTGCGGGTGCTCCCGCAGGCTCTCTATATAAAACCCTGCTGCAGAGGTCCTGATCAGGAGCTCCACAGGGTCCCCCCATGACCACCACGATGCATGGGTCCCAATCAGGTCCTTAAAGGACCTGCGCTACATTTCGAATTAACCCCATCACTCATATGGCTCTATACAGACCCCCATGAGCCTCTACTTAACCCCATCACTCATGGGGCTCGATAGAGACCCCCACGAGCCCTTAATTAACCCCATCAGTCCCATAAGGGAATAATTAACCCTCACATTAAAACTATAAGTGCCATGAGGGTCCTCCAGTTAGAAGGGGATTAGTAAGTTAGAGGGGGTTAATTACTTAGGTGGAGTCAATTAGTTAGAGGGGGGTTAATTAGTTAGGGTGCATTAATTAGTTAAACATGGTTTATTACTTTGAGGGGGGTTTATTAGTTAGAGGGGGTTTACTACTTAGAGAGGGGGTCAGTGTTCAAATCTCTGAGAGACAGACATGGGCGTGACCAGAAATGGTGTGAGCTGGTGTTAGGTGCATGGAGATCAAGCAAGACAGAGTTTCCTGAGTCTCGAGAGATGACCCCCGTTTTACTTTAAGTCCCGAGTTCATTGCTCCTTATGTGGATCTTTGTCTCCCTGCTTCTCCCTCATCCCCAACACAAAACTACCTGATAACGGAGCGACAGAGATCCTGCAAAAGTGCAGGAGCTTGAAAGTGTGTGTGTAGGAGGAGGTGTGTCCTGTGGTGAGAATGCGTGGTGTGCAGCTGGCTGTCTACGGAGTGTACTCTCCCTGGGTAAGTACTCCTGTCTTGCGGGAGGACTCTATGAGAGGCCTATTGGCATGAGTGATGTTATCAGAAGGCCCAGGGGGCCCAGAGAGCCAGTAAGTGGCCCCAACAAGTACCAATGGCGTGAAGCAAAGGACCCTCCCTATGAGAAAATTTAAATCTTTTCAGATATATCCTCACACACACTCGCTAAAAGAAAGGAGTACGCAATTATAACTCAAATTATGAGAAAAGAAGAAATAAGATATAAGTGGAATCACTGAGCCGTCTCCTAATTTTGAGAAACTCCACATGGTACAAAGCTAATTCTGTTCAAGAAGGGCTGTCTCTGTTGCAGAAATGGAACTTATCAGCTGGACATTCCGACTGTATAAAGGGGAAAATAGAATTAGCACTTAAGGTCCCTGAGTGGGAAACTGTTAAATGATTTACAAGAGGAAAACAATAGTAACCATTTATGGTAATTTAGTGTGTTAAGAAGTAGGAATTAATTATAGTACTAAATATTTTTTTTCTTCTTTAGTTTTAGTAATAAAACTGGGTTATTCATGATAGAGATACTCACAAGTTGAAAATATAAAGAAATTAGTTAGAATCAATATAGAGGATAATATTGAAAAATTATATACATTTTTTTATGTAATGGGGAAAATCGTTAGAAATAAGTTAACATTGATATGTATAAAAATACATTTCTTTCACTGGTGGTAAAGTTTAAGATAGTTGGTACCTTTACAAGGGAAATATGTTCCTGAATGGATTATTCACAAGGCATTTGATCTTAATTAAAAGATTGATATACTAGTAGTATAGAGAGATGGCGACACAATGTAGAATTTTTTTTGTGGTAGTTAATATAGGCACAATGAAAATAGACATCTCACTTAGTGTATGTAACCAATTTATTCAAAAAGACAGTTCCTTACACCAGCAGATATCACAGCAGACTATTATATACCTTAAATTGAGAAATAGGTAATATAATATTAGTAGAGTAGTAAGAAAAGTTGATGATTTTTTTGAAATTCCAATGAGTTATGCTTTGGCCTGATAAGCAGAAGAGAGTTTCCTTAGTTTTGTTTAGTTGATGTCAACAAATTGGTCATTATATGAGTTGCGCTTGGGGGCGGAGGAGTTCTGTGGGTCATTGTTTGATTTACGACCTTATGTCATATACCTGACCTCCAAATGCAGAATGCATATGGCATTCACCTACCATTTCTATAGACCAGCGTATTTGCCCTGTGTACCAGAAGATCTAGGTCATTTCTGTATTGTGTATGTATGTTTGAATGGCGAGAGAGTGTGGGAGTTTTCTGAACAACATTTTAAGACAAAGAAAGAGAAAGGAAAATAACAGAAGCAAATTAGTAAATGTAGCTAAAATATACAGGGGGCGGTTGCTATCATGAGTAAAATTTTAATAAAGTCTGAGAAAATGAGTAAGAGTCTGTTTTTTTTTTTCAAGACGGTGAAAAAAAAGATATTTCTATAATGTAAATGGCCATAATTCTCCAACCAAAAGAAAGTTAGCATTTATGAATTATAACAAAAGCAGAGCTTATATTCTCTGTATTCAAGAGAGTCATTTGAGAAGAAAAGCCCTGCGTTATACCAACAATAATAACTTCAATATAAAGATAGACGCTACAAACAATAATAAAGCAAGTGGTGTTTACATTTTTTTCAATAAAAGACTTAGGGCCTCATTCAATTGTGATTTAGCCAATTGAATAGGGCCCTATATAAGCATAGAGCATATTGTTTTTACAGAATTTTTTAGTTAGTGAAGACTTTGCTTTTGGATAGAAGTTAACTAACTAAAAACTTCTGTAAAAATAATATGCTATGTGCTTAAATAGAGCCCTATTCAATTGAAAAAATCTCAATTAAATGAGGCCCTTAGGGTTTAAGAAGAATATAACAAAATAGATTCTCAGGGTAGATATATCATATGGTCAGGTTCCATCAACGATACATTTATAACCCTGGTTAATCTACATTTCCCTAATAAAAATCAAATAAGCTTTCTTAAGAAAATGTTAAAAGTAATTAACAAAGTTAAGAAGGGTTTAATATGTATTTGTGGTGACTTCAACATGGTGATGGATCAGTCTCTAGATAGAATAGGTATACAGAAAATTAAATCAGAAGTTCAGCTAGAAAAATATCCAAGGACTTCTTAAAATAAATATCCAGTTCAGATCGGGTAGACTCCTGGGCCCTCATTCAATTGCGATTTGGCCAAATGAATGAGGCTCTAAATAAGCACATAACATATATTTTTTAAGAAGTTTTTAGTTAGTGAAGACCTTGCTTTTGGATAGATGCTTACTAACTAAAAACTTCTTAAAAAAATATATGTTATGTGCTTATTTAGAGCCCTATTCAATTGGCCAAATCGCAATTGAATGAGGGCCCTGGAGTTTTGCATCCATGTGAAAAAGATTTCACTTTTTTTTCAAATAGTTACGGTTCTTACTCTAGGTTAGACTATATTTTTGTGACCCTTCAAACCCTGAGAAAAGCTAAAGATTAGAAATTCATCTACAGTCCCTTGCAAAAATAATCACCCCCTTGACTTTTTACCTATTTTGTTACATTACAGCCTTAAGTTCAATGTTTTGTTAATCTGAATTATATGTGATGGATCAGAACACAATAGTCTTGGTGAAGTGAAATGAGAAAAATATATACATAAAGCTATTTTTGAGAAATAGAAAACAGACAATTGGCATGTGCATATGTATTCACTCCCTTTGCTATGAAGACCATACAAAGCTCTGGTGCAACCAATTACCTTCAGAAGTCACATAATTAGGGAAATAGTGTCCACCTCCGTGCAATCTAAGTGTAACATGATCTGTCATTACATATACACACCTTTTGTGAAAGGCCCCAGAGGCTGCAACACCTAAGCAAGAGGCACCACTAACCAAACACTGCCTTGAAGACCAAGGAACTCTCCAAGCAAGTAAGGGACAATGTTGTTGAGAAGTACAAGTCAGGGTTAAGTTATAAAAAACTAGCCAAATCTGTGATGTTCCTCAGGAGCACCATCAAATATATCAAAACCAAATGGAAAGAACATGGCACAACAGCAAACCTGCCAAGAGATGGGCGCCCACCAAAACTCACGAACCGGGCAAGTAGGCCATTAATCAGAGAGGCAGCACAGAGACCTAAGGTAACCCTGGAGGAGCAGCAGTGTTCCACAGCAGAGACTGGAGTATGTGTACATAGGACGACAATAAGCTGTATGCTCCATAGAGTTGGGCTTTATGGCACAGTGGCCAGAAGAAAGCCATTACTTTCAGCAAAAAACTAAATGGCATGTTTTCAGTTTGTGAAAGGCATGTGAGAGACTCCCAAAATGTATGGAGGAAGGTGCTCTGGTCTCATGAGACTAAAATTGAACTTTTCGGCCATCAAAGAAAACACTATGTCTGGTGCAAACCCAACATATCACATCACCCAAAGAACACCATCCCCAAAGTAAAACATGGTGGTGGCAGCATCATGCTGTGGGGGGTTTTCAGCAGCCGGGACTGTAAATGTGTTGGAATGACCTACTCAAAGCCCAGACCTCAATCTAATAGAGAATCTGTGGTCAGACTTAAAGGTTGCTGTTCACAAGCACAAACCATCAAACTTGAAGTAGCTGGAGCAGTTTTGCTAGGAGGAATTAGCAAACATTCCAGTGTTAAGATGGGGCAAGCTCATAGAGACTTATCCAAAGTGACTTGGAGCTTTCTGCAAAAGGTGGCTCTACAAAGTATTGACTTTAGGGGGGTGAATAGTTATGCACATTGACTTTTTCTGTTATTTTTTCCTATTTGTTGTTTGATTCACAATAATAAAAAAAACATCTTCAAAGTTGTGGGCATTTTCTGTAAATGACATGATGCACATCCTCAAACAAGCCATGTTAATTCCAGGTTGTGAGGCAACAAAACACGAAAAATGCCAAGGGGGTTGAATACTTTTGCACGACACTGTATCTCCTTGGTCAGATCATTCTATAGTCATAGTTGACGATAGATGAGTTAATTGAATTCAATAAAAAATTGAATTGGAGACTATTTTACTTAAGAACTTAGATTCTTCAAATTTCTTGAGAAAAGAAATAATAGAATTATTTAAGGTAAATAAAAACTCAGTTGAATCCGCTACAGTTCTGTGGTGTGCTCATAAATCGTTGATTTGTGGGTTAATGATCTCTCGTACAGCAGCAATATATAAACAAAGGGGAAAATCTTTAAGGCAAGTGTATATAGATTTAGAAAAAATACAATGCCAAAATAAACTGTTGCTCAGCATGCATCTATCCCATATTCCTTCTTTAGCTGCTCCTACATTATTTATACTACAACGTAATTTGGATATTACAACTTTTGATTAAAGGCGTAGATGCACATTCTCTCTCTAAGATTAGGGAAATATTATCTAATACTATCCCATTTGCCAAATCTAAGAGTATAGAAAATTGGAAATTAGAGTAAAAATGAACATTTGACAGTTATTAATGGTCTAAGATATTTTGTTTGGTCAAATGTTCTTCCATTAAGGTATCATATTTGGAACTATTCTTAAAGTTGGTCCAGCTTTGGTATCTTGTACCGTCAACCATGAACAGATTTGACTGAAAATATTCTGCACTATGTTGGAAGTGTCGTGGGAAATTGGTCACGGCCATACATTTATGGTGGGAGTGTGAAAAAGTAAACTCCATGTGGGGGAACTGTTGTACTCAGTTATCTATTATGTTGGTAAAAGAGATTCTATGTACCCCTCAGGTTGTCCTATTTCATCTAGAATTGCATTTAATAATATCTCATGAACAGTACTTAATCTCCAATATTTTGTTAATAGTAAAATCTCTTTTGGTTAAGCAATGGAATCAACCACCACCTGGGGTGAAGTTGAAAACATAGTAAGTTATAATAGAGATCTGATGAGTGATAGTCAATTAATCACTCCAGTTAATAAGAAGCTAGCCTCTAAGTGGCACTTATGTGGCCAGTTTTTGGTTTCCAAGAAATAATTTCAAATACTATTGTTTTTTTCTTATTTGTTTCTTTTCTTGTATGAATGTAAGGATGAAATGTCTTTTTTTATATATTGTTTTTTTTTTTGTTTGTACATTGTATGATTTTCTAAATAAAATAAAAAAAATACTTAGGGATTAAGGATTCATTTAGATTTATTAGTTTATTGGGGTGGCTAATTGTGTAGTGTAGGGTAGTGCTTAGACTTAGTGTCATGAGGGTCCTGAAGGACCCTCATGGCACTTATAGTGTTGTTGTGAGGATTAATTATTGTCTCATAAGGGTCTATATAAACCCTTATGGTACTGATGGGGTTAATTAGGGGCTCATATGGGGTCTGTATCGACCCCTATGAGGGATGGGGTTAATTAGTCCTTTAAGGTCCTTAAATGCACTCACAGCAGGGAATTTGAGTTTTTAAATGCTGCAGATTGGGACCCCTGCAGCAAGGGTTAATGTGGGGACCCTCTGGGGGTACCGATGGAGCCCCCACAGCATGGGGGGTTAATGTTAGTTGTTGCAGGGGTACTTACAGTACCCCCGTGGCATGGGGTTAACAAAATTTAGAAGTGTGGGGGTAATGTTAGGAGCAGTGGGGACATTTTGGTAAGTATACATAAGGATTTCGTCATTTGCATTTTACGAGTTAGTATACGTTTGCAAAATTGGAGGAATCGGGCAATTGAACAGCGATTTGCAATTTTAGCCCTGCGAATGTGACAGATCAAAGGCTTCTGAGTGGTGTAGGTTACGAGTTTGACGGCCGCCATTTTCGCAAGGCCGCAACTCTTAACCCGATCCGAGCCCGCAAAAAAACGCCAATTGAATAGCAAATTTGCCTGCAAGCTCACTTGCGGGCCATCAGATCTCAAATTCGGCCAATTGAATGAGGCCCTTTGTCATTTTGCCAACAGAGATGTATAAAGAAGAAGGCAATAAAGAATGTTTAACTGTTCAGCAATTCCACAATTTTTTTGATCTTTTAATATCAGAAAAAGTGTATAGATTTCTGACACTAGAGAACACCAATTTGTCAAGAATTCATAAAAGTACTTCAAACTTCCTTGTTGATCAGTTTTCTCTGGGATGGAAAGTTTGAGTGAAAACATAAGTAATAGGTAGAAAAGAGAATAAGAAATGTTTGCACTAGCGTGCCTTAAAATGTTAGAGTTACAATACAGGTATTAAACTAATTGGATTGAATAACTGCCACACAGCATATGAGGCTTATAAAACCTGATGTAAAGTCAAGTATAGATCATAAAGTGGGAATACAAGCAGTACAATATTTTCTTTCTAAAGATGCCAATGACCAGCAATATAATAATCATTTTATTCTCAAGCTTCTTTACTTTATCCTGCATTGTAATTATTTTACCTTATCTGACTCCTTATGTACAGGTGAGGTGCTCTCTCATGGGCATTGCTTTTGCCACCACATACACCAAATTATTTTTTGAGCGTTGTAAGGCTGAATATGGGCCCTATGTAAATCTTGCGTTGTACTTTGTGACAGTGGCGTAAATCAGCTGTAGAAGCTTTTCCCCAACATAACATGTGTGTGCTAATCTTTAGCTCCCCCTCATTAGGGGCCACATGTGTAAAATATGCTTTCATCAGTAGAAGTGAAGGGGCTTTATTATGGCAACCCCAAAAAAAATCACCAATCAATTAACTTCTACGGATATTCTTGCTGTGCCACAGCCATAGCAGCCAATGAAAAATGGCCAACGGATTAGTGATTGTTAGGCATACTTTATATATTTGAGAGCCTCCCGCCCAAGCGTTTACTGTGTTACAGATTTTTACAAATTAGCACACATGTCCCAAGTTTTTCGATATAGAGAGAGAGAGAGAGTGAGTGCAGGAGAATTGACAGATTGGTGTACAGGTTTCTATCCTTTTATTCTTATAGATAATTAATTACTGTATATACTCGAGTATAAGCCGACCCAAGTATAAGCCGAGGCACCCATTTTACCACAAAATACTGTGTAGAATGAGTGACTCGAGTATAACCTGAGGGTGGGAAATGTGCTGCCCCCTGTGTCCCTCTTGTGCCCTCTGTGTTCCCCTCTCTCTCTCCGTGTCTCTTCTCCCCTCTCCCTTCACTGTGTATCTTCTCCGCTCTCCCTTCCCTGTGTCTCTTCTCCCCTCTCCCTTCCCTGTGTCTCTTCCCCCCTCCCTTATCACCCTCCTCAACCCCACTCCTCAACCTCCCACCTCATCCTCAACCTCCCTCCTCATCCTCAACCTCCTTCCTCATCCTCCCTCCTCATCCTCAACCTCCCTCCTCATCCTCAACCCCCTCCTCAACCTCCCTCCTCATTCTCAACCCCCTCCTGAACCTTCCTCCTCACCCCCCCATCCTCAATCCCCATCCTCATCCTCTCTCCTCAACCCCCCATCCTCAATCCCCCCATCCTCAATCCCCCTCCTCAACCCCCCATCCCCATCCTCTCTCCTCAACCCACCATCCTCAATCCCCCTCCTCAACCCCCCCATCCTCATCCTCTCTCCTCAACCCCTCAACCTCAACCCCCCTCCTCAACCCCTCCTCCTCATTCTCAACCTCCCTCCTCAACCTCCCTCCTCAACCCCCCATCCTCAACCCCCCCATCCTCATCCTCTACCCCCTCCTCAACACCCTCCTCAACCTCAACCCTCCTCATCCTCAACCCTCCATCCTCAACCCCCCATCCTCATCCTCTCTCCTCAAGCCCCCATCCTCAACCCCCCTCCTCAACCTCAACCTCCCTCCTCATCCTCAACCTCCCTCCTCATCCTCAACCGCCTCCTCAACCCCCTCCTCAACCCCCCATCCTCAACCCCCTCCTCTACCTTCCTCCTCAACCCCCCATCCTCAACCCCCCCATCCTCATCCTCAACCCCCCATCCTCAACCTCCCTCCTCAACCTCAACCCCCTCAACACCCCTCCTCAACCTCAACCCCCCACAACCTCCCTAAACCCCAACCCCCCTCCTCAACCTCCCTCCTCAACCCCCCCATCCTCAACCCCCCATCCTCATCCTTTCTCCTGAACCCCCCATCCTCAACACCCCTCCTCAACCCCTCCTCCTCAGCCTCAACCTCCCCCCTAAACCCCAACCCACCTCCTCAACCCAACCCCCCTCCTCAACCTCCCTCCTCAACCCCCCCATCCTCATCCTCTCTCCTCAACCACCAATCCTCAACCCCCCTCCTCAACCCCTCCTTCTTATCCTCAACCTCCCTCCTCATCCTCAACCCCCTCCTCCATCTCCCTCCTCATCCTCAACCCCCTCCTCAACCCCCCATCCTCAACCCCCCAATCCTCAACTGCCCCATCCTCCACCCCCCATTCTCAACCCCCTCCTCGACCTTCCTCCTCAACCCCTTATCCTCAACTCCCTCCTCAACCCCCCCATCCTCAACCCCCCATCCTCAACCCCCCATCCTCAACCTCCCTCCTCAACCTCAACCCCCCTCAACCCCCCTCCTCAACCTCAACCCCCCTAAACCCCAACCCACCTCCTCAACCTCCACCCCCCTCAACCTCCCCCCTCAATCCCCCTCAACCCCAACCTCCCTCCTCAACCTAAACCCTCCTCAACCCCCCTCCTCCACCTAAACCCCCCTAAATATCTCCCCCCTCTCCCCTCACTTACCTGCTTGCGCTCCGGCCTCCGCTCCTTGACCCGGCGCACATGTGACATCACATGCGCGCCGGCGCCTCGTCAAGGAGCGGAGGCCGGAGCACAAGCAGGTAAGTGAGGGGAGAGGGGGGAGGTATTTAGGGGGGTTTAGGTGGAGGAGGGGGGTTGAGGGGGGTTTATGCTGAGGAGGGGGGTTTAGGTTGAGGAGGGGGGAGGTAAAGAGACACGGGGTGTGTAGAGACACACGGGGCGGGTTAGAGAAACATGAGGGGGTTAGAGACACACTAGGGGGGGGTGAGAGACACTCGGGGGGAGAGTGACTCAAGTATAAGCCGAGAGGGCCCTTTTTTGCCTTAAAAAAAGGGCTGAAAAACTTGGCTTATACTCGAGTATATACAGTACTTTTAAAATAAATTTTTCTATACACCTATGTACTGATATCACATAATATACATACACATAGGATAAAAATGCACATAGATACACCTATAGCTAGGAGACACCATCCATACATCACCCACCCTATATCCAACTCTAAACAAATACACATAGAAAATAAAAAAAACATTTACATCACAAATATGTACACAGACACTTCATTTTATTTAACCTTATTTTAATTTTTGGATTGAGATGGAGGGAGGAGCAAGGCGGGGAGAGATGGAGAGGAGATGAGGAAGAGAGGAGAAAGAGAGGAGGAGAGAGAAGCTGTCCTGGAAAGTAGAAGGGAGGGAGGAAGCTAAAAGGGAGTGGGAGGAAGAGGGAGAGAAAAAGAGATGGAGGAAGGAAGAGATGGAGAGGAAGAGAAAGGGAGGGAGGAAGAGAGAGGGAGGGAGGCAGAGAGGAAGAGGGTGGGAGGGAAGGAGACGTGTGAGGGTGGTAATGAAGGAGATGGCTAGGAGTGGTAGGTCTGTAGGGGGAAAGCAGGAGGTGAGGTAGAGGCACTGTGGGATGAGCCATATACTTAAATACACATAATTCAGAGTCAGAGTCAGAGGGGCACAATATCAGGGGTGTAGTGGGGGTTTTGCACATAGGGATGTGAGGTCTGTAAGACATCTTTATGACGACAGCCGGGAAACGGTCAGGAGGATAATGGAGGAGGAGTGACTGTTCAGTACAAGGAGTGAGAGAGGTTGCTAAATGAGACTATGCGAGCAGGGTCCAGCCCAGGAGCTCCAACCTGGTGGTTACACCATACACAGCCTCCTTTCCAGGTCAATATCACATACACCTAAATACACCAACATGTACACCACATGTACACCTCTCACACACACACATAGATAACTCTAATCACATAGAAATGCTGCACAGCACTAAGAGTGACATGTTAGCTGCCTCAATTTCACTATGGATAGTTGGATTGTCTATCCCTCATCAAATCCAGGAACCTCAAATATCATCAGACATGTGAAAAACAGACACAGCAAATACCATCTATATATTTAAGACAGATGCTCTCTGTTTGGTTAATATGACGCAATGCACAACAACTTATGCAGGGTATGTATATACATGTGCTGCAGAGGCCACACCTCAGTAAGAATCAAGACATTGTTATGAGCCAATAACAAACAAGCTCATAATATAAAGTAATGATCATATATAGCAAAGGATAGCTTCAAACATTAACTAATAAGTGAACCATCCGGGTGCAAGTTAACTGCATGTCAGATAGTTAGGAACACAAATCAATTAAAAGATCATACAATGTTGTTAACCATATACCATTAATCTCTCAAATGTGGGGGCATCGGCTCAGTCAGAGCCAGAGGCTGCTGGTAGTGCCCTTATCCACCATGTTCTGTGTCAGGAGGAGGAGCCCAGGAGAGGATTCCTGTGCTTGGGGGATGAGGAGGAGGACTGCCAATTAATGTGGTCATTGGGGGACTGGTCGGACCTTCAGGTACACCAGTGGAATTTGACTCTGCCGGCCCCCTCTTCTCACCAATTGATTCCCTACCCCGGCCCAGATGTACAGATACCTGGTCCATGCTAAACAGATGCCAGGTCCGTGCAACAATCAGCTCCTCCTACTACTACCTGGAAGTTGTGGGAACCACCAACATCAGCCGCATATGCTCCTTAGCACCTCCCAACTTGGCTACTACCACTGCCTTCTCCCAAAGCCATGCCCGGGCCAACCAAGACCTCTGTTACTAGGCCCACCTTTGGAGGCCACCATGGATGAGATGCTGGTCCTGATGAGAGACTGTAGGGATGTTATGTAGGGGATCCAGGCCAGCGTCTCCTCCTACAAGGCCTCGGTGACCTGCAGTCTAGGGAGGCTCAACTGGGAGGCACCACCAACAGGTGAAACCCTATATGGAAAGGCTGCTTCAGGGAGTGCAGAACCAGAGTGCACTAACCCAGCTGAGAATGGATATCGCCCAGCATGCTCTGATTCCCAGCACCGCCTCCTCAACCCCAGAGGCTTCCCTTGCCTCCCTCCGAATCCACCGGTGCTGCAGCCTCCGGGGGAGATGCCTCCACCTGCAATTCTTCCTAGTGTAAGGACTGGGCGGTTTGGCATGGAGGGAGGGCTGCACTAAGGGATTTGAACTACTCAACAGCACTACAAAGTATTCATTTATTGGTCCAAATGTTGCCATAATCTAGCCTAGCTACAGAGTAGAGGATCATGTCCTATGTGATTTTGATATTTTGTAAGCAGACGGCTACCCACATCACACGGTCCATGATCTTCTTCTCTGTGGACATGTAGGGTTATGTTTAACATTCCACCAATTGATGTTCACTGAAAAATGCTGTTGAGATTGTGCGGTTGGTCTCTATTTTTGTTTTTCCTTTAGGAATATTTTTTGGGGGTTATTTTTAGTCACAATTCAGGTCCATAACGGCATCTTCTTCATCCGCAAGCAGTGCTATCAAATAATGTGAACAAAATAAATGCACAGCAGCTATCAGAGAGCCATTCCACCACAATGACATCCCCCCAGCAGAATGATCTCACATGCCATTATTTAATCACTAGCGGCATGACGGCATGGTATAGTGTTGTACATTTTGTTTTCAGTCTGTTTATGTACTATCTCTATCTGTAACATATGTATATCTTTTTTTATCTGACTGTTTCACAAATATGGCATAATTCCTGAAACCAATAAAATAATATATATATTTTTAATAGACAGCAAGATTATAACATTGTATAACCCATATTTTTACATGTCATTTAACAATTTGAATAATTAAGTCCACCCATATAAAAAAAAATTATTACATGTGATTTGCAAAAACAAACTGGAAAGATTTCATTATTTTTAATCTACATGAATATTATAACAATGTACCACAATTTGAATCATTCAGTGAACTTTTAGAAACAAAACAAAATAGTTTTATTACATCCAATTTCTATACTTTTATCTCTCAACAAATCCTGAACAATATATTCATATTTAACTGCCAACATTTTTTTTTACTATACTTGAATATCCTAAAAATGTACAACCAATTTTTATACGGCACTCATTGCCAGCCTTTTTTAAACTCTTGTGGGCCTTGCGATGAGCGCCAGACATTTAAAGAAAACAAACTGCAACAATCAGTATTCTACAACATGAAAGAGCACACTCTGCACTGACCATTAAAGCACTACGTGTAGGAGAATTTCTATCCTTACTGAGGAATTGCTCTACAACTCAAACATTTGAGCAACAAGCAGAACTTCTGAAACAAAGGTTAAGTACACATTGGTACAGCAATAGATTTCATAAAGCTTTGAAGCAACTGTGGAAAGGAATCCTACACAAGAAATGATGAGCCAATAAGACTGATCACTGATTATAATGATGAAAGCCAATAAATAATTAACATCAAGAGACATTGTCATATTCTTAGAAATAACAAAAATGTTCCTGGATTTTACTAGTTATATAATATACCTATGTATATGTTTACGTTTATGTACGTTATTTATTTATGACGTGCTTATAAGATCTGCAAACATACAAATAGTACCTGGCTTTAATTTAGTTAATATTGCACAATATATTACAGATGATATATAAGTGTAATCATCTATATTATTATTAATAAGTCACTTTTGCTGTATGTTATTCGTTATTATTATTATTTTAAATTGTTATACAGAACCTTTTTCCCTCATGCTGCACAATAAATATTACATATATTATTATAGCTAGTATTATTAAAATACATTGGTAGTACACTAACAAAAAACACTTTCAGCCCGATTCAATTTGAAGCCCGCATCTCATGGTATACAGGACGTATGTCTGCGGTCCTGCTGTGGGCTTGAACTCTGCTACAATTCCGGTGCTATTCCATTGAACAACCTCACAAGTTAGGAGCCGAAAGCCTAAACCGTAAACCATACACTCGTATGTAGCAGTTCAGGGCTGGAACATGATCAATTAAGCAAGGCCGACACTACCCAATTAGAAACAGCCAATAGAAAATTAGGCCGTCATCATTATGGCAGTAAAACATGGAGGTTATATGTCAATCAATTAGCATTTTGGGGTCCGATATGCTCAAAACCGCAAAATACAAAATCATAAAAATTAATGCTAATACTGTTCTAGTCCATATGGGTGGCCTGATATGTATTAAATCGTTGATTCCCAAGATCAATATAACCCCGAAATGAAACATAAAACAATTAATTTTTTATTGCCAATTTGCGAGCTTGAGACTGTTGTGCAATTAATTCTAATGTCTTTCATCATTTTCCCCGTCATTTACAGTGCAGTATTGATTTTTTTATTTGCATTTACAGTGCTATGGACAGGGGTTAAACCCCTTGTGAGTCCTTTCAGGAACTCGTAGGATTTTCTCCTGCATTTGCCATTTACGGGTGTGAAAACATATGCAGGCTTGGGAATTGTAGCAATTGAATAGCGATTTGCGCTTTTAACACTCATAACTTTTGCGGACGTGAAAGATTAAAGGCTTTGATGGGCTGTAATTTCTGTTTGTTTGTCACTTAGTTCAGTAACACTTTTATTATATTATTTGTGATCAATATCTTGAGAGAACAATATGTAAGTATAAGGTATTTATCTGAGTCTCTTGGAGAAAGTTGTATAATATATTGAATTGATATATAAAGAAGCGAAGTACAGCATTAATGATAAAGTCATTCAATAGAGACATCGGGAGATGCAGGCTTAGAAAATGGAGCCAGGAAGTTATTTTGCTATTCAGTTGGCGTCTTTTTGCGGGCTCCGATTGCGTTACTGGCTCTGGGCTGTGATTCATTGCGATGGTGAAGATTGCAAGATAATGCCCCTCCAAGCCTTTGATCTTTCATGGTCGCAAGAGTTCCGAGTGCAAAAATCGCAATTTGCTATTCAATTGCTCTGATTCCCCCTAGAAAACCACTCAGTCAAGCCCTCAAATGACAAAAATGGAACCAGAGGTTAGGGGTTCCAAGGAGGACTCATAAAGGGCTTAAAGACATGTGCGGAGCACTTTAATAGCAAATAAAAAATCAATACTTTACTTTTATTAAAAGAGAAAGTGATGCTAGGTCTTAGAATAATAGCACAACATTCTCAAGCTTGCAAATCGTCAAATAAAAATATTTTATTTCATGTTTAATTTCTGTGTTATATTGATCCCGGCAATCAATGTGTTAATACATATAATGGAACTTGCATTTAATAGAAGATCATATTTACGGTTTTATCAATATTGCAATATTTCTGGAATGTGGGTTCATCGTAACTCATACTTCAAGCTCGTAGGACTTTGAAATCCAACCTCCATTTTTCAAAGCCGTAATGATGACGACCTCTGTTTCCATTCGCTGTTTCTTGGGAGTGACAGCCTTGGTTAATTGATCTGTTCAAGCTTGCAAATGCTACATACAATGGCATAGTTTACAAAATTTGCTATGGGCCCATAACTTGCGGCCTTGGCGAATTGAATAGCACCTTAACTCGCTGAGAGTCCGGAGGAGGCCCGCAGACATACGGCATATACTCCATAACTTGCAGCCTTGCAATTCAATGAGACTCAAAGTATTTTAGTATGATTGTAGAAATGAATGGATACATTGAACACAGTATATTTTTTTATAATAATACATGATTTATATTGGCATAATTTCCTATTTAATCAATGTAATAATCTTATTGTGTCACAGCATTAGAATAATTAATATGCTTCTGCAGTTGTAATATTATTTATGTTGTAAACTATGTCACATGATATTGTAAGAGATTTTGTAAATACTTCACTCTTGTATATAATCATGTAGAGTTTGTAGAAGTGATATTTACATTATCCATTGATGGAGAGACGACTCTACACATGGACATCATCAGATGCACAATATAGAAATCAGATATATATATCACTATATACTTTGCAGCCAAAGACTGAGTAGTGCAAAACAGCAAAAACAAGACCTGACTGCATGCAAGCTCATGAGCTTCTTATTGCAAAGTTCAGATTTAAACTGAGTAAAAGTGGGAAAATCATCAGACCAAGTAGATGCAAAATAAATAATATATGTGAATATGAAGTGGAAGTAAATACTTTTAATATTAAACTATCATTATTTTTAAAATATTGATTTGTAATTCTTAATATTAAGCTGTTAAACTATCCACAAAGGGCCTGCATAGTTAGAACTGTGGTATTCCCAGTAGTAACATACTAATGTGAGAGCTGGACCATAAAGAAGTCTGAGCAAAATAGAATTGACGTATTTGAATTTTGGTGTTGGCGAAGACTACTCAGCCCCTTGGACTGCAAGAGGATCCAATAAATCATTACTGATTTAGGTATGATAATGATGCTGAAGCTCAAATATTTTGGCCATATCATGAGAGGGCAGGATTCCCTAGAGAAGACTCTGATGCTGGAAAGGATTGAAGGCACAAGAAGAAGGGGACGGCAGAGGCGGACATGGATAAATGAGATTGCTGAAGCAATGAACATGAACATAATGGAGCTCAGAGTGGCAGTGACTGAGAGAGGTACCTAGCATGCTGAAGTCAATAGGGAAGTCCGGATGCCACTGAATGACTGCACAACAAACATGTATTTATAATGGTTCCTTGCTGCAGTTACAGCACTTGTTCTCTTTATTATAATAATCATGATGTTCTGATTTTCCTTTGGTTCCTAGAGCCATTTCTTTTCTATAAAGCTTGGTTCAGGATCACCCTACACTGAAATCTCTTGCAGATAAGGCAAGATTTATGGATGTGGTCTGAGTGCTGAAATATTGTGAGTAAAAGGTTTAACAGAAATGTGTAACAGCAGAATAAAGCTCCTGCAGCCAATTTACAAGTATACTGCAAATGACACTGCTCGATTAGCATGGGGGCCTTATTTTGTTGCTAAACTAATAGATTTGCAACTTTGTAATCATTGACATAAGTATAGAGTGGCAGTGGAAATACTTTTCGAAGTCATATATATCTTAGGTACAATGAGGACACAAATTAATTATAGTAACTATTGCAATTATATTAAACGCATGAATATTTTTTTCAGATTTAGTCTCATGCTTAATGCACAGATATAAATACAAATGTTGGGATATATATTTCAGTATATATCTTAACATCTTGATATTTATTTGTGAGTGTATGTTGAGGTAAAGCGGTGAAAAATAGTGCATATATTTTTTGGCATTTTAGTGTATATTTTATTTGGCATTCTAACATGTAGCTAATATTGCTTATTATTTCAATCCAAATACATTTTACTCAATAATAACTGTATGACGTAAGAGAAATCCCAATAAAGGTTATTTTTCCCCCATTTGAATATAAATGGTATAGCAGTATTATTTTTTTCCCTCTTGTTTTGATAGCCCATACATAAGCAGCCACTCCTCAACTTGTTTGCTAGCGTAGTTATTTAAAAGGGGTTATTTTCTATCACAATGTTTTTTTAAAGGATTACTTCCATAGCAATGTGACAGCATGTCAGTAATATCAAATGGTCTTGCGATATTGCAAGCAATCTCACAAGATCACATCAGCATGCTGGATCGTGATGGCTGTTACCTGCAGTCACACGCTCACATTATTTAACTAGCTACAGTAGCTCCTTAATGTAATGTGGGGGTGGGGCGATCACAGAGGAAGGTAGGGCTGCCAAATGTCAGCCCCTTAAAAACAAAATAGAAAGATTTTTTCTTAAAAAATGAATTCTTATATAAAAATAAACTTCTATATACTCGCTATATAGTACAGTGTCCCTTTAATGTTCAATGATGAATAAATGTGAAAAAGCCTAAAATAATGCCCATGATACTACAGACTTATTTTAAGGATGTGTATCTCAGTGGTGTACTATAAATAATAATCCTTCCAAATGTATAGTGAACTTACATATTAAGGGCCCCATGTTAATCCATCCAAAAGCAATTACGAGTGTCGTTGTAGCACAGAAAATCTTGCCTATCTATGCTATTCCCCCAGCTTTAAAACATTGCAAGACAAATGCTTTGAGTGACTGCTTCACGACAAAGCCGAAAAGCATGGAAAAAATCTTCATTGATTTTTACAGGGCTTAAAGATTACTACAAAAACATTAAGGAAATATTACAAGTACCAAGGACATTTTAGTGTACTAGTGCATACCCAAACCAAGAGTTATGGATTACAAATGGCTCTAGTAGCCAATAGAAAATGAGAACGTCAGGATTATTATAATCAGTAAATACAAGTGCAGCAGTAACTGCAGCTAAGAGCCGTAAGACCACACACACATATATATATACTAGCGACTTGCCGGTCAAAAAATTACGGCAATTAAATGTGTATGTTTTGAATTCTGTTTTGTAGGTAATATGCGTATTTGACACTTGTAACCTTTTTCTTATCTGTAAAGAAGTACAACTATTATATGAAACATGTTTATTGTTTTAACATGCAACTTTTTGGTGAGGAACTGTTAAACTTTTTTTTGTAAAAGTAGTAAAATTTTAATGTAAGAACAGTTAAGTAAACTTGACATAATGTTTTTTAACATGCAACTTGTAGATTAACAACTGTTAAACAAAATATATATTGAATCCAGAGGAAGGCAAACAGTAAAAACCCTCCTTGAAACCTAGCCAATTGTATCAAAGGGGGGAAAAAAAGAATTCCTTCCTGACACTATTAACTGGCGATTGGATTAGTCCCTGGATTAATATTTTGCATTGAATGATACATTTACATTGTATAATCAAACCTCCTCCTCCTGTTAACATGAACTTTGAAATATCTGCAATAAAACAACTTTGCCTTTTTTTAAAAAAAAACTTGTAACATTGTAAACAGTAACATACTGAAGTAACATTGAAACTGTAATTGTTGTAAAATGCAAGCCAAGTGTTTTGTGGGGCTAATCATGCAAAAAGACTACTTCCATGAAATATTAATCAGTTATTTTGTGGTTGTTGATTTTTCATGGTTGACATTTGGTTGTTGTAATTGGTGAAAATGGCACATAGAGTTTCCTATGTGAAATAGTGGTTCTCTAAAAAGAGAACGCAAGACATTAAAGTGTTTTGCCATTGTATAGAGTTTCTTATGGAAATAGTGGTGCTCTAAAAAGAGTCTGAGAGACATAAAATGTAATTCTTGAAATTAAACCACAGTTCTCTATATTTATTTTTTTGTTTTTGTTGTGAAATTGTCGTTGATTTTTTTTTTTGGTTGCTGTTTCTGTGCCATGTCTTGTCTTTGGTGGAATGAAAGTTACAGTACTTCATAGTAGACGAAGGCGTCCATCATCTAATAAATCACATTGACTTTCATTGTTTTCAATGTAAACTTTAATAGCCTGTGGATTCTTGCACCTTGAGAAGGCAACATACAGCTGGCCATGTGCAAATACTGGTTCTTGTAAAAAGATACCCACATATTTGAAAGTTTGCCCTTGTGATTTATTAATGGACATGGCAAATGACATGATGATGGAAAATTGTCTCCTTTGAAGTACAAAAGGGAGGCTTCTTTCACTTGGTGCCAAATCTATTCTTGGTATGAAAACTCTCTCTCCTTTATGGGTACCAGTTAGAATTTCAGCATGTATGAAATGGTCCTTTAATTCTTGAACAATTAACCTTGTACCATTGCATAGGCCTTTTTTTGGGTTCATATTTTGCAGTAACATGACAATTTTACCTTTCTTTAGCTGCAAAATATGTGGTGGCATTCCAGAAGGAGTTAATGAGTTTATGAATTCAGTAGCAAAGTTTGCCCGACTTTCTTTGTCATCACCAAGTACAGAATCAGCACTGTGATCATTTTATTGTGGTGCATTAATTTTTTAAAATATTTGGTTATTGAGGAGCAATGCATCCTTATTTTTGCATGTTAGTATTTCTTTGTTAGCAAGTTCTGCATAGTCCTTGTTATTTATTGTACTTTCGAATATAGCCGATATAAGATCTTGTTTGCAAATCATATGAACTGGGATGTGCACAGTGTCCTCAGGTAAATTGTGTATTTGTTCTGTTTTCCTTCTCCAATTGTAATGAGCCAATCATTGAAATAATTTTCTCCTTCTGACCTCATATTTTGTTGTAATTGAAGATGGGTAAATAGTTTCCATAGTTTACTTGACTTTATACATGTTTCGATAATGTCTGTTCAATTTCCATGTGCAACGACAGGTAATGTTTGTCTAAAATCGCCACCTAACAACATTACCTGTCCACCAAATGGCAAAGTGTTATCCATGACTTCACAAAGCAAACAGTCAATACATTGTAGGGCATGGCATGACATCATTGTAGCCTCATCTATTCTAATTAATTTACTTTTTTTATTTTTTTTTGGCTTGTAATGATGTCATTTGAATATCCAACACTGATGTTTGCAAAATAGGCACTGGCAGTTTAAATCCACTATGCACAATCCTTCCACCTTCTAACAAAAGTGCGGCTCTTCCAGTGGTTGCAAATGCCAGCGCTATTTGACCTTGTGCTCGTACAAAACTCATCAATAAATTACATAGATAAGTTTTTCCTGATCCGCCAGGTCCATCCAGATAGAAATAACGCTGTTTGACCATGTCATCATCTAGGGCATTTTTAATTGCATTAAATGCTTGCAATTGTAATGTATTTAAAGTTGCAAGTCTTTCGTCTGTTCTTTCTCTTTGTAGTTGAGTTTCCTAGTCTTCAAAGTTGATGTCGTCTATAAGACCTGGATCTGGCAGATTAAAACTTGCACAAATTAATTAATGAGTTAAAAAGACCTCTTGGGTTTCAATTAAAGCTTTTAATTGTGCAATAAGCTCATTGTATTGTTGCAAAAAGTCTTCAGCCATATTTTTTTAAAATTTGTCCCACAAATGGAGCATTTGAGAAGATACAAATGAATGCAAATTGTTCCCTCATCTGCCGTGGCATTTTCTTCTAGACATCTTTCCCATTCTGTATCATCAGCTAGGAAGTTTCTATGTCGCGCAGCTAAATTAAATGATTACTATATCATTAACAGTTCTTAAGTGTTCAAAACTTTGTGCACCAGGAATATTTAGTAGTAATCATAAGCAGAAACGTTCAAGGTCTTTTGGACTGACAGCGTAAATTCTTGGGATTATTTTATTTCCACGGCTTTTTCTTTTTCGCCATAATCCATTAACGGAAACATAATGGTATGGAATGTCAATATATAACAATTCCCTTGCCTCTAAATCTGTTGAATTTAATTGAAACCATGCAGTTAGACTAGTGTGGCGATGCACACGTTGTGCCAAAGGATTTGTTGCATTTCCAGCATGGAAATACACTAAATGTCTTTGTGGCAAATGTACAGCTAAATGATATACTGCATGTGAGCGATCGTGCATTTCAAATTTTAGAAGACACCACATTGCTTTTGGGGCACTTACATAGCGAGCGTCTACATGAGATGAAAGTTCATCATGTACTAATTCACTGGGTTTGTTATTTTCAGCACTTTTGACGACTACAGTAGCTGCATCATAGCCTTTGTAAATATATGTGTAGACATATTTAATAGATTTTATAGAAGTGCAGGCTTCAACATCTTACTTCATGAGTAAATTTGGATTGTATGGTACCACATATCTATTGTCGACCTTTTTGCCCCAAATAATGTTAGTTTGTCCTTCTCTTCTTCTATATAATGGATATCCATCACAATTAGCATAAGTTTTGTCTCTATAATCTTTTGGAAATTCTTTGGTACATTTCTTATTTTCCATATATGGTGACTGTGGATTAATATTTCCACACGGTCCGTGAATCATACAATGAGTTACAATCTCATATAGTCTACCATGTAGTTCTGGATCTGGTAGTTCAGCAATAATGACTGAATCCACTTTGTCACCAGTATATAACTTATCTTTTTCTTGCAGGATTATAAGAATATGTGCATGTAGAAGTCCTCTTTTTTGAAATTCGATAGTATAAACATAAGCCAGACATTTGCCAAATAACTGAGTTACAGTTATGTCACTTATTAATTTGATTAATTTGATTTTAAAGACTCTGGCCACTAAATCTGGTCTATCGGAAGCAGTTTGGCCAATTAGCAAATTGTGTGTAATATCTGGCCATTGTGGATTACATGTAAATGTAATAAATAAATCTGGTTTGCCAAATTTTGTTACAATAGCCATGGCATCCTTGTATCTTTCTCACATATTGCGAGGCGATCCCTGGAAAGAAGATGGTAAAATGATGGCTTTGCCAGCTGTCATCTCTCTCTGGTTGTAGCAACCTCAGCGACATAATCCATCAATCCACAATACTGTTCTACACATAGTTTATCTTGTTGATATTTTATGAAGTTTAAATTATTAGCCTCAACTTGCAAATAGGAATCAATGATCCATTGTTGTGTTAGTTTTCCACCACATAAAATAGGATTGAATCCATTTCAAATGGCAATTTGAGCGACTTTAAATTCAAACATGGAAATATTATTATGCACTCTTACTTTTGAATTTGGGTAACTCTGAAGGGTTAATTTGGGTTGCCAACCTGCTTCCCCATGTGGAAAAAATATTGGATATGTCATTGGATCTAAATTTGTACTTAAGATACTTATATTAATGAATGGTTTCTCCTCATTTTTGGGATATATTCTAATGTCTCTCTGAAATGGTGGTTCTCCTTCATCATTTTGAAAGACCATTGCAACCTCATTTGATGTTGGCAAGTTATAACAGCGTTTATCAGTATGTCTATTTCTTTTAAGCACCGTCTTGACCTTTGGGATTGTCAATTGATGTATTTCTGCATGAACTTGTTGTTCCTTTTCTACTTCTGCTAATTTTTTATAAGCTTGAGTGTAGGGGTAATTGGCCATCATTTTATCCAGCTCAATAAAAACAATGGGTAAGCATTTTTTATTTTCTTGAAGCTGCATACGTTGGTCAACAGCTTCCATTGTATCTAGGACATAGAGTTGAGCAAATTTTCTTTGCTCTCCTTGCTCTGGATGTAAATGTGAAGTACGATGGTAAATTTGTACTTGGACTTTAAAGCAGTAAGGGCCATGTCCTGGCACATTAGAAGCTAATGTTGCACCCATAGATGCAAAGGATATGGCACTATTGTATGATCTTATGTTTGTTTTGAAATGTTTGTAGTTGGGAAAAGCAGGCTCAGTCATAATGCTTTGTAAATATGGTGGGAATTGTTGTCTTTCTGGAAGTTTGACCTTGTTTTTTTGACAGCAACTAATGAACTCGCCATCTCTGGGTCTTTCCTGTTTGAAATGATAAGCCCCACAAAACTGACAGAGAATATTCATCTCACCACAATTATGAACCTCTACTGCTAAAGACTTAAGTAAAGGACAATTTGAAGAACATATATCAGTATGAGTTTGTAAGTCATCATTGGAAATTTTATCTGATTGTTCAGCAACAGGTTCTAAATGCTTTTGTTTTTTAGTTGCCTTCTTAGGGGTAGATTTTAGTTTTTCAGCTGATAGTCTTTTGCTTGCAAGTCTTTTGCATTCTTTTTCTCGTCGAATTTCCTTCTGCTCTGGCATCTGCTGCTTTGCCCATGTTTTTTGTCGTTCTCTAGTTTGCCATCTTATCTTTTCCTGTTACTTCTCAGTATCTGCCATATTGATCTGTAAATACAAAGAATGTATTATTATTATTGTTCCTGATTTAAAAAAATTTTTGTAAGCGCATAGTTTTATTTTTCAGTACTATCCTGTTTTGTTATAGATCTGGGTTGTGTGTTTCGGCTTATAGATTATTGTAGATGAAAGTGGCTTCATAGTATAAAATTTGTTGTCTTATTATTTTTTGTGGATGCTAGTTTTGAGATTGTAGGTTGATAGGTTTGGCTTATAGGCATAGCACAGAAAACCAAATATTCGAGTTAATTTTGTAAGTATTAACGATATTTGTGGTATTTTTGTGTTTTCTGTAGACGATTGTTGTCATTGGAGGATTAGGTTGTAGTTTTAAGCTTAAAGTGTGTGGGCCAGAAAGGAGGCTTTATTCTTGAATTTTCTAGGTGTTAATAACTAATATTTGTTGTAGTGTCCTATTTTCTGTGTATGTATAGGTTGTGGGTTTAATGTTGTAGGTTAGGGCCCAGAGACTAGGATTTATTCTTGAATTTGTTATATGTCACCACTATTTGTTCTACTATCCTGTTTTCTGTCCGCCACGTTTGGGATGATAGATTTAACTTATGGGTTAGTGTTACAGGTTGGTGGAGAGAAAACAGGATTCCTTGTTACATTTTAAATGTGTCAACAATATTTGTTGAAGGATTATGCTTTGTGTGCCTCATCATTGTTAGTCGTTGCTTAATGTTTTCTGTTATTTTTCATGTTGACATTGGTGCACAGCAAACATGATTTTATTGTTTCTATTTTTGTACTTGTTCTACTATACCTTGTTAGAAGTATTAGTTGTGTATTAATGGCAAAGGATCCGGTGCTGCAAATTTTCCTGCGACAGTCTTCAGGCAGTGTCTGTTGTAAAAGAGAAAGAGAAATGTTATTTTATTGAAATATTTTTTTGAACAACAGCATCTTCTTTTTGTAAAATCTATGTGTTAGCATTTTTCCTTTCTTTGTTGTGTGTAAAATTGTGCAGATTTGAGAGTGTGTGTGAAACTGTGCAGCGCTCGAAATTATTTAGTAGTATCCTGTTTTGTGTACACCACTGGTGTAATTCGATCCTTGGTTTAGTGTTGTAGTTTCGGGCACAGAAAACAGGATTAGTATTTTTTTAATCACATATGTGTTATTAATATTTGTTATACTATCCTCTTTTGCGTCCCCCACTTTTGGGATGATAAATTTAGGTTATGGGTTAGGGTTATAGTTTCTTGCAGACTAAACAGGAATCATTGTTCCATTTTCTATATGTAAGCAATATTTGTTATACTATCCTGTTTTGTGTCCGCCACTGTTGGGATGCTAGATTTGGCTTATGTGTTAGGATTAGAGGTTCTTGCAGACTAAACAGGACTCATTGTTCCATTTTCTATATGTTACCAATATTTGTTATACTATCCTGTTTTGTGTCCTCCACTTTGATTTGGGTTATGGTTTAGGGTCAGAGGTTCTTGCAGAGTAAACAGGATTTATTGCTTAATTTTATATGTGTTAGCAATATTTCTTGAAGTATGGTGTTTTCTGTTCTCTATAATTTGTATTAGGGGCTTTTTATTTTTTTGTAGTTTCATTTTGACATTGGCGGCCAGGAAACAGGCTATTTTTTGTATTGGTTTTTACTTGTTATACTATACCTTGATTGAAGTCTTTTTGGTGTATGAATGACAGAGGGTCCCCTACTGCCAATGTTGCTGCGCCAGTCTTCAGGCAGTGTCTGTTTAAAAAGAGAAAGATAAATTGTTTATTTTTTTGTTCTTTTTGGTTTTTGTAAGAGCATGGTCTTTTTCTGAATGTAATGTATTTTTGTATCTTACCTGTTCTTCTTTCTTTGTGTTGTTGAAAATTGTTCAGCTTTCACACTCCACGCTGCAAATTCTTCAGTGACGCTGTTGATGCAGAGTCTATTGGAAATGTGCATAAAAGGAAAAGATTGAACTGCAGGCTAAATATGTGTGTGTCACAATTTTTTGGGGCCAAATTCTTTTATTTTTTTAAGTGGATATGAGTTAAATCTTTTTTTTTTGGTATCTTTTGTAGTTAAATTCAGCTTTTTATAGGGCACATGCACATATCTGTGTATTTGAAGTGTTACTATACATGAATCTAGTTGTCAATATTTGAAATCCCCTTTTTTTTTGGGGGGGGCTGTTTTTTAATTAATTAAAAGTTTTATAGCTTACCTCTTTGTTGTAATTTGAAGATTGTAAAGTTGTAAATTGTTAAGGAATTATCTTCTGAAGTAACGCCAGCAGTAAACTGTCCAGTCACACTGTTCATCACCTGAGGAGAAATGTAGAATTTTCTGGAAAGTGTGCAGTATTTATAAACTTTGAGCTGGTTGAAACCATTAGAACGCAATACGCATTGGCTATTTGCGTTCCAGCCTTAAATGTGCGTTCCAGCCGCCACAGTTATGTGTTTAATGTGAAAGGCGAATTTCACTGTGTTACGTGCCGCATGAAGTGTTCTTGAGTGTTCGTTCCGTTTTGCGAGTAAGTGTAGTAATTTTATGTCCTTAGCCTCGTTTTCGTTTTTTTCGTCTGCCATTTTTTCTCTTGCTTCAGAATTTTTCCAGTCTATAAAGTGTGTAAATGTGATTGAAATCGAGGTGTAACCTGCCTTGCAGACGTCCTGGGTCTCCCCCCTTGCTTTTGGGCAATGTTTTTATTTTTTGTTTATTTTTGTGTTTTGAGTATTTTCCGCTGTGCACGTTTAGTCCGTTAAGTCTGTATTTTTGCGAGTCCGTAATATTTGTACGGGTTGTATTGTTGTTGTTGTAAGGACGCAATTTTTTTTTCGGAAGTCCCGCGGTTTGTATTTTTTTTGTGTAAGTCTGTAGTTTGTCATTGCGTTTTGTAAACAGTTCTGAGGCCCCATAGAGCCTCCACCTCCGCAAATGCGGCGCCTTGCTTCGCGAGAACCCGGATTTGCGGTCCGAAAGTCGTAGGAGGTTGTAGGGATGAGCACCTGCAGCGCTCATCACCAGCGCAAGGAGCATCTTTAGCCCGCAGCGTTAGCAACAACCCGCATGCTCACAACTATATATGTGATATATATATATATATATATATATATATATATATATATATAATCTTTTAATTATTTTTATGACATTAAATATATATGTTACAGTTGTAGTTATAGCTTCATTATATAAAAATAAAAACATTCTGTATTAATACATACAGACATTGCATTAGAGCATTTGTTCCTAGGCAACATCATTTCCTAACACATATTAACCCCATGTGTACTGGTTTGTGTGTTACCTGAGATGTTGTCTAATAAAAGGACATAATCATACATTATCATTTTTGTTAAGTACACATATGTTGATATCAGACTGTTAAGTGCTTTTTAAGTTATTTTCAGTGCTATACTGTACTTTTAACTTTACGAGTGGTCTTTGGTACTCGTAATACTTCCTTCCCCTTTTTGCCTTTTACGGCAATGCCCAGGTTTGCGAGTCATCCGTAAAATCGTATTAGCATAAGGTTCTGGTGTAAAATTGTTAGAGAGTAACTCATAATCTTTTAGCCCAGCAGAAATCAATCAAGATTTGTGCCTTGCTTTTCAGCTTTGTCATGCCGCAGTCACTTGTAGCTGTTCACTTTCAATGATGTTTTAGGGATGGGAAATAGCATAGCTATGTAGGATGTTCTGTGTAAATCAGGCACTTGTAATTGCTATTGCTGAGACTAGCATAGGTCCTAATGTGCTTAGCATATCATGCTCAGTGACATGGGCTTATAGAATTAGAATTTCTAGCTAACTAGTTGTCTCCGTCACAGGAAAAACAGTGTTGATTGACTGAATGTAAAAGGATCAGATGCACTATTGTAAACATAATGTTAAACAATTTGACAGTGTTAGGAATGTACAAGAAATATTGTGAATATGCATGAACATATTTTAGTTATAGTATTTAGTGATGCACATGATTGGCCTACATTAACTACAATAACTAATAATGCAGATTCGACATTTTTACATGTATTGCTACTGAATAGTTGTACATTATTTTGATGTTTTCTGAATTATCATGTTGTACAATGCACAATACATGTTATCCCATCTGTATATAAGCAAAAATGTCATATCTTAGTTTGTGTTAATATTCTCTTCCCCCTCCTCTCACTCCCCGTGTCTCTCCTCCCTCTCACTCCCCTGTGTCCCTCCCCCTCCTCTGTGTTTCTCCCCCCCTCTGTGTCTCTCCCCCTTTCATTCCCCTGTGTCTCTCCCCCCCTACTCTCACTCCCCTGTGTCTCTTCCCCCCTCCTCCCCCTCCTATGTGTCTCTCCCCCCTCTAATTCCCCTGGGTCTTCCCCCCCCCCTCCTCTGTGTCTTTTGCCTCCTCCCCTGTCTGTCTACCCCTCTCCTCTCCCAACCCTGTGTGTCTCCCCCCTCCCCTGTGTCTCTTTTCCCCTCCTCTCCCTGCCCTGTGTTTCTCCCCACTCCTCTCCATGCCCTGTGTCTCTCCCCCCTCTTTTCTGTGTCTTCCTCCTCCTTCCCTGTGTGTCTCCCCTCCTCCTTCTGTGTCTTCGGCACGCAATGCGCATGCATGATCCGTTGCGCAATGCGCAGTTATCAAAGTGCGATTTGTCGCAAGCGTGTCGACGAATTGCAGTTTGACAACTATTATATGTGATGACATATGCACATTTATCACTCAACAGGCAAAGTTCTTGGTGAAAGGGGGATTTGGTGGTGCTGTGATTCGGGCTCTTGATCTTGATGACTTCAATGGAGATGTATGTAATCAGGGAAAATTTCCGCTGATCAATCACCTGAAATTACTACTGAAAGGTATGCTTAACACAATGTGTATGACAACACAATTACAATAGCCTGTTATATACATGCGTAGCATAGACAAAAATTCTGATCATAGCAATATGTAGGTCTTGCGTGTTGGGAGCAGTTGATATCTGTGACACTAAAATCCCAAAGTCAGAGGCTGGCGAGAATAGCCTAGAGGCAAGTAGTATGGTAAATTACTAGTTTCCTAGTTCAAGTATTTACTATAAAATAAAGTTAGGTATATTTTACATCTTATGATAACTGAATATTAAAGAAGAATTAGGTGTTGGCTCTGATTTTTATTTACCTCTCATGCTTGTTTGGTCTATGATAGTTCTGTGTATCATAATTACAATGTTTACACAATAAAGCAACACTAACAATTCACATTAGGCTTCAGGATGTTAAACAGTCTTACTAGTAAATCATATTAAATACAATATTTCTGTACACCATATAAGATTAAAAGCTATGGTTTCCCCCATCACCACCCTGTCCTGCTCAGACTTGGCTAGTTCATAAACAGTAGCATTGAATGTTGCTATTCTTTGACAGGAAATACATTTCAAGATTCTTTCTTCAGTCTAATAAAAACTCAGGAAGCCCATTGGTTGAAACACAATAGTCTCAGATGCCTATAAAAATGTATCCCCTCCCACTGTGAGTGCTAATTAATGACCTGATATTAGAGATCTGGCAGAGAGGAAAAATCTTAAAAAACAACCTATGTATAAAAACTATCTACCATTAATTTAATTAAAATTATAACATAAATATCCTTATTTATAGGTAACATTTTAATTCCTACCATAAGGGGTACCTTATGTATTCCTGATAGTTGAATATGTTGATTGTCTTATATTGATTGTGTCATATTTGGTGAAGCTTGTTAATTATATTGAGTCCAAATATAGAAGATAATAATAACATATCTCTTCTCCATTGAGTCAGTATATAACTATCTGAGGTCCATATAAAATATTTTGTTGATATGTGGGCAGAAAATGTTCACTTTAGAAACTGATCTTTGTCATTTCATCTTTAGGTTCAAAGACAAATTGCCCTGGAGATCCCTGTGACTGGTCTGACTCTCCTCCTGAACCATTCGATCCTCTTAAGAAATCAAGATGTAAAGTAAAAAAAAAAAAAAAACCTGCTGCAGCCGTTTTCTTCAACTAGTACAACTGCTTACACATGAACAGATTAAGGGTCAAAATGTTTTGCCTTTGTGTATGAGACCAACCATTGCTAAGCACTGACCTGAAGTGTTCATACTACAAATGACCAACCTCTCTGTTTTAGCCTGAGAGTAACCAACCAATAAACTCACACCAGGATATGCAACTCTGATTTATATGTCTTTCGTTAATTTTGTGGAAGTGAGAGATCTATCTTTACTTGGGAACAGATATCTATCTGAGTGGGAAGGTGAGAAAAATCACTCTGCAGTAGGTGGGGTGCTTAATTAAAAAAAAAAAATGTCTGCTCTTCCTGGGTATAAGGAAGAGATATAGGTGTTATGCTGTTAGTGAATGGTAGGAAAAGATTAATATATAAGTGACATTTAGTAATACAGGGAAAGTCCAGAAGAAAAAAGTCAGGAGGTCCACTTACTGACTACTCCTATGTTAATATCTCAGTATTTGGTAAGGGTAAATTGATTTATGGTAGCGGCTTAAGTTTCCTTAATACGTGTATCATGAAAATATGGAGTGTGCTGGCATCCATGTAACAATAAGGTTTGGAAAGAAGAGGTGTTTTCTGACCTGAAGTGGAGGAGTGTCTTGACTAGGTGTCAGAACCAGTTGGCTTTATATTGAGTAGAAGACTTGGGGATAGTCTGGTAAATGCACTACTGGGTAGAGGAAATAAAAAAACAATGAGCCCTATTTAATTGTCCAAATTACAATTACATGAGCCGGTAATTGTTACTGATATTCGATTAGCTACTCGCATTCCAATTGCAAGTTACAGGCTCAAAGTACTGCGGTTGTAAAAATTGTAACTCCTATCTCCCCCTTTGATGTTTCTAGCCTATAAATGTTACCAGTGTTAAAGACACAAAATCGACATTTAATTATAACAATTCAACAAGCCCGCAATTGCCTTCAAACCCATAAATGCACATGTATCAAAACATTATACGAGTACTTAGATAGGACTCCCAAGTGGCTTAAACACCTGTTCGTAACACTGCAAAGGCAAATAAACGATACTGTACTTAAAAATACTGGGAAGGCAATGAAAGGCATTAGAATTAATTGCACAAAAGCCTCAAACTCACAAATCTTCACTATTTTATTTTTTTAATGTTTTATGCTGTTTACAAGTGGATTTACCTTAAAAAGTAAAGGCTGATAAACTGCAGAGTGCACTAATTGTGCCCAGGTGAGAGGGGTGTGGCTTGACTGTTAAACTTGTATAAAAGGTTTGTGAGCTGGTTTGGGGCCTGTTTACAAGTGGATTTACCTTACAAGTAAAGGCTGATAAATTGCAGAGTGCACTAAGTGTGCCCAGGTGAGAGGGGTGTGGCTTGACTGTTAAACTTGTATAAAAGGTTTGTGAGCTGGTTTGGGGTCTGTTTACAAGTGGATTTACCTTAAAAAGTAAAGGCTGATAAACTGCAGAGTGCACTAATTGTGCCCAGGTGAGAGGGGTGTGGCTTGACTGTTAAACTTGTATAAAAGGTTTGTGAGCTGGTTTGGGTTCTGTTTACAAGTGGATTTACCTTAAAAAGTAAAGGCTGATAAACTGCAGAGTGCACTAATTGTGCCAGGTGAGAGGGGTGTGGCTTGACTGTTAAACTTGTATAAAAGGTTTGTGAGCTGGTTTGGGGTCTGTTTACAAGTGGATTTACCTTAAAAAGTAAAGGCTAATAAACTGCAGAGTGCACTAATTGTGCTCAGGTGAGAGGGGTGTGGCTTGACTGTTAAACTTGTATAAAAGGTTTGTGAGCTGGTTTGGGGTCTGTTTACAAGTGGATTTACCTTAAAAAGTAAAGGCTAATAAACTGCAGAGTGCACTAATTGTGCCCAGGTGAGAGGGGTGTGGCTTGACTGTTAAACTTGTATAAAAGGTTTGTGAGCTGGTTTGGGGCCTGTTTACAAGTGGATTTACCTTACAAGTAAAGGCTGATAAATTGCAGAGTGCACTAAGTGTGCCCAGGTTAGAGGGGTGTGGCTTGACTGTTAAACTAGGATAAAGGATTTGTGAGCTGGTTTGGGGCCTGTTTACAAGTGGATTTACCTTACAAGTAAAGGCTGATAAATTGCAGAGTGCACTAATTGTGCCCAGGCGAGAAGGCAGAAGTTAATAGAAACCGGAGAAGGGGAACTTGTGAGCTTGCGAACATTTTCAGTATCAAGTGCAATTCTAGTAAAAGCCTAGGAGTTTAAATAAAAGGAGGGCCTTCAAAGAAAAGGGAGGGCAGATTTATAGTGCAAAGGAGGAAAACTTTATATAAATATATTATATTATATTCTTTATTTTTCCCACTGAAATTTCGTAGACAATAATAATAATTATGAGTCAGTCCAGTGGCAACCTTATTCAGTGTACATCCTGTCAAATGTATGCACTACTGGAACAGATGATCCAGGGTCCATACCTCTGTGACAGGTGTGAGCATGTTGCCTCTTTGGAAGCTCAAATTGAAGATCTGGAGAGGAGAATTGCAGCACTTAGTGATATTGCTCCACTGGAAAGGGAGTTGGTGCTCACGGAGCACAGTTTAGCTGGGCCTAGTATGGAGGGAGGAGCTGGGGCTAGTGAGGATGGCCAGGGAGGTAGCTGGGTTACAGTTAGAAGGGGAATCAGAGGGTACAGGAGGAGGCAGGCCAGTTCTGAGTTGGCAAACAACAACAGATTTGCCAGATTGAGTGAAACTGTTGGCGATGTCCATTCAGGAATGGCAATGCCAGATAGAGCTGTTCCCTCTAACAGCCGGGCGAACAGCTCTACTGGAGAAGAGGGAGGGCAGAATAGGCAGAGCAACAGACATGTTTTGGTGGTAGGGGACTCTATTATTAGGAAGGTAGACAGGGTAATTTGTCACCCAGATCCCAGCAATCGAACAGTTTGCTGTCTCCCGGGTGCTCGGGTTCGGCATGTTGTGGATCGGATGGATAAATTATTGGGAGGGGCTGGTAATGAACCGGCGGTCTTGGTACACATTGGTACCAATGACAAAGTTAGTGGAAGATGGAGCGTCCTAAAGAATGATTTTAGAGAATTAGGGAATAAGCTTAAAGCAAGGACCTCCAAGGTAGTATTTTCTGAGATACTACCAGTGCCACGTGCTAGCCCAGGGAGGCAGAAGGAGCTTAGGGAGGTTAATGCGTGGCTAAAAAAGTGGTGCAGTGCAGAGGGTTTTGGGTTTTTAGAGCACTGGGCTGACTTCTCACTTGGGTACAATCTCTATAGCAGGGATGGATTGCACCTTAATGATGAGGGCGCTTTTGTGCTAGGTAATAGGATGGTAGAACGGCTGGGGGAGTTTTTAAACTTGTAGGTGGGGGGGAGGGACTATATAGAAGTATTGGGGTAAATAGGGTAGAGAGGGAAAGGGATGAATTATTTACCCATGGGGGAGGAGAAGGGGGGAGGGTTACAATAGAAAGTAGGGAGATATTAATAGGGGCCTCAAATACAGTGGCAGGCACTTCACATCAGCAGAGCCATAGCAACATAAAGTGTATGATTGCAAATGCAAGAAGTTTGCCTGGGAAAATGGATGAGCTAGAAATATTAGCAGTACAAGAAAAATGGGGCTTAATAGGCATTACGGAAACATGGTGGGATGAATCTCATGACTGGACTGTTAATCTGGATGGTTATAACCTATTTAGGAAAGATAGGGGAAATGGTAAAAGAGGAGGAGGGATCTGTCTTTATGTTAAGCCTGAATTTAAGCCTGTAGTTAGAGAAGATATTTATGCTGGCACTAACGGCATCATTGAATCCTTGTGGGTTGAGCTAAATAGTGGAGGAGCTAATTCTAAATGCATATTGGTGGGAGTATGCTATAAACCCCCAAATATAGCTGAAAGTGAGGAAATACAATTATTGTTACAGATTGGAAATGCAGCTAAGCATGGGCAAGTTCTAATAATGGGAGACTTTAATTACCCTGATATAAACTGGATAAACGAGACCAGCAGCTCAGCTAAGGGGAGCAGGTTCTTGAGTACACTCAGGGATCATTATCTAGCCCAGGTAATACAAGAACCTACTAGAAATGGGGCCATCTTGGATTTAGTCATCACAAGTAATATTGATATAATATCAAATGTAAAAATAGGGGAACCCTTGGGGAACAGTGATCACAACACAGTCTCATTTGAGATTGAATACAAAAAACAAAGTTGTAAGGGGCCAACAAAAACTCTAAATTTTAAAAGGGCTAACTTTAATGGGCTACGGGCAGCAATACAACATATAGACTGGGACAAAGAACTTACAGGGAAGAATACTGAAAATAAATGGACAACATTCAAATCCTTACTAAATAAACATACTCATCAGCATGTACCATGTGGAAATAAAATAAATAGGAGTAAATCACATCCCATGTGGCTTAACAATGACTTAAAGATCATGATGAGGAAAAAGAAATATGCATTTAAATTATACAAGAAGGAGGGAACAGAGGCATCTTTATGTGACTATAAGGAAATCAACAAGGCTTGCAAAAGGGCTATTAGACTGGCTAAAATAGAAAATGAGAAGTCAGTTGCAATGGAAAGTAAGACTAACCCTAAAATATTTTATAAATATATTAATGGGAAGAAGGCCAGGAAGGAATCGATAGGACCATTACAATGTGACACAGGCCATCTGATAATTAGTGACCAGGAAACGGCAGATGAGCTAAATAGGTTCTTTTCGTCGGTTTACACAAGGGAGGTACCAGTGGTTGGGACACTGCAACATAATGGGGCTACACTACCTTCACTAAATAATTGGTTAACGCAGGAAGAAATACAAAAGAGGTTGGAGAAAATAAATGTTAATAAAGCCCCAGGTCCTGATGGAATACATCCAAGGGTACTGAGGGAGCTGGGTTCTGTAATAGCCAAACCATTATATCTAATCTTTAAAGACTCGCTCACTACAGGGTCTCTACCAGATGACTGGAGAAAAGCAGAGGTGATACCTATATTTAAGAAGGGATCTAGAGCAAATCCGGGGAATTATAGACCAGTGAGCCTCACTTCTGTAGTTGGGAAGCTTTTAGAAGGGTTAATAAGGGACATAATACAAGAATATGTCTATTTGAACAGGATCATAGGTAGCAGTCAACATGGATTTATGAAGGAAAGGTCGTGTCAGACCAATCTAATTAGTTTTTATGAGGAGGTTAGTAGGAACTTGGATCAGGGCAACTCAGTGGATGTAGTCTTTTTAGATTTTTCAAAGGCATTTGATACAGTGCCACATGGAAGACTAGTGAGCAAACTAAGGGATACAGGAATTGCAGTAAATATCTGCTCATGGATCGAGAGCTGGCTAAAAGACAGGAAGCAAAGGGTTGTTGTAAATGGAACATACTCCGATTGGTCTAATGTGATAAGTGGGGTTCCTCAGGGCTCAGTATTGGGTCCTCTCCTTTTTAACATATTTATTAATGACATTGAAGTAGGACTCGAATGTAGTGTCTCCATTTTTGCTGATGACACTAAGTTGTGCAAGGTAATAAAATCAGATAATGATGTACTTTCCCTACAAAAGGATTTGCATAAATTAGAGAAATGGGCAGCTAAATGGCAGATGAGATTTAATACAAATAAATGGAAGGTTATGCATTTGGGAAGGAACAATAGCCAAGCAATCTATAATCTTAATGGAGCAAATCTAGGGGTATCAGATATTGAAAGGGATTTGGGAGTACTAGTGGACAACCACCTAGGTAACAGTGCTCAAAGCCAAGCAGCGGCTGCAAAGGCAAATAAAATATTAGCATGTATTAGGAAGGGTATAGAAGCCAGGGAAGAAGATATAATTCTGCCACTATACAAATCTCTAGTACGCCCTCATTTGGAATATGGAGTACAATTTTGGGCACCACCTCACAAAAAAGACATTTTAGAGCTGGAAAAAGTACAGAGAAGGGCTACAAAACTAATAAGGGGAATGGAGGGGCTAAGTTATGAAGAAAGACTAGCAAAATTAAACTTATTTTCGCTAGAAAAAAGGCGTCTAAGAGGAGATATGATTACGTTATTTAAATACATCCAGGGTCAATATAAGGCCTTGTCAAGTGAACTTTTTGTAGCAAGAGATTTTCAACTGACAAGAGGACATCCGTTGAGGTTAGAGGAAAAAAGATTTCACCTTAAACAAAGAAAAGGGTTCTTCACAGTTAGGGTGGTTAAACTGTGGAATTCTCTACCAAAGGAGTTGGTGACAGCGAATTCGATAGACAACTTCAAAAAGGGGTTAGATATATTTCTGAATAAAGAGGGCATTCAAGGCTATCCTAGATAACTAGCAAGGAATATTGATCCAGGGAGAAATTTGATCGCCAGTTTCTGGGGTCAGGAAGGAATTTTGCTTTTTTTTCCCCTTATGAGACAATTGGCAAAGTTTCAATGGTTTTTTTTTTATGTTTGCCTTCCTCTGGATCAATTAACAATAATTAACAATTAACAATAATAATAAATAGTCCAAATTAAAAAGATCAATAGAGATCTAAAAAGGTTGAACTTGATGGACTAACTCTTTATTCATTCTCCAATACTATACTATTAATAATTATTTAATCAATAATTTAATTAATAACTAATCCGCATATTGCAGATCAGAGGAGATCTTAACAGGTTGAACTTGATGGACTGAAAGTCTTTTTTCAACCTTAATTACTATGTAACTATGTAACTATGTAACTATGTCCATGTTATATCGATACTGGGAATCAAGGAATTAATACATGTCATGGAATCCACATGGACAAGAACAGTTTCTTTATTGATTTTTATTGACTTCTACATTTCTGGATTGCTAGTTCGATTTCAAATCGGACTTCTAAAAACAAATTGATTGCAATTTAAACTTCGTTTTACTGACATCATGATGACAATCTCATTTATTATTGGCTCTGTCTAAAATGTTCAACACTTCAGGAGTATTGTGTCCCTTGAGTGTTTTCCTCTCTATTGTCAGCAGCGATAAATAAAACATTTAAAATGGTTAAAAACATAGTGAGACTCCTTAGACAGCTGTCAAGCTATAGAATACCACATTACTTCTCTATTTCTCTTTATATAATTTTGATTGTTTATTATATATATAGTACATCTGTGTTCACATTTGAATGTCTAAAGCAAGTCAAATATATATTGTCATGCAATTTGGATATGATATAAATATTACAATGCTTAGAATATTAAATGTTACTGAGTTCAATAATTAATTTATAGACAAGTATACACTAGCAAAATCAAGAATAACATTTGGATGTATCTAAGTTTGTGAAAACAGTCTATATTCAGATAGATTACAATTTTAAATCAATGAGAAGTTTTTTAAATCTTTATAAATGATTAGATAACAATCACTTTTAACACATTCTATATTCTGTTGGATCAATATGGAAATCAATGAGAAGTGTATAAAATCTTATCAAACTTGGATAAACAATCTGATGCCTATACCATACAAAATATTTGGTATTAATATTCAGTGATATAGCACATTACTCTATGAAAGCAGTAAATAGCAAAATCAGGTTTAAAAACTATATGGCAGCCAGAATATAGGAATATCCAGTGGTAAACAAATTTACTTAGGTTAAATAGTAGTTTATGGCAAACTAAATAACTTATGTATATAGGTATTGGATTAAGCCATAAAGGATTTTTATAACAGAATTGATTACACTTAATTTATTAAAGCAATCAGTCTGTTTTTAAAAGAATGAACCTAAGTAGAAAAAAAATAATGATTTGGGACTCATGTCTGGACAAATGACCCCCAAAACCCTGTTTCAGGTTGTATCCACCTTATCAGTGGTAAAAGAAAGATTGTATCTGGACTATTTAAATTGTGTTATAAATGTAACAATAGAGACTTGTAGCTATACTTTACCCAATATTGTTAGCAGGGAGACCCTTGTCTAAATATATAAGTAATCTCATAGAGAAAATATAAAAGGACAGAAGTATATGGCAGAAGTGTGACATACTGAAAAAAGCCAGAGCAACTGACGGAAAAAGCCACAATCCTCTCTTTGTCCTAATAGATAAATTCTCTCTTTTTCGCACACACTAAGTCTCAGTGTTAGTTTCCACCAATAGCAATAGCCTCCCGCCATATTTTTATGTACACAGACTCAGCTATGAAATATCATGGAGTATGTGTTGACTTTTAGTTAGACTTTGAGCCAAATTATTTTTGTTAGGTTTGAATAAAGCATTGTTCCTCTATCAGTACCTGTTTGATAACACTCACATTGAATTTAACAAATTGTAAACTTGGATACATGTATTACCATCATAAGACTATCCTAATCATATTCAACGTTGCTGAGCCGCCTGAAATTATTCGGTCTTGGCTCAAATCCCGCTTGATGGACTTGTTTGTAAATCAAAACTTATTTGTGTGTAAAATGAAAATGGTTAACCCTTCACATATAAAAGGAGCACACAGTATGGCTGTGTTTACATTGGTAACAATAAAACCAACAGTCAGGTAAAATGTAAACACAAATATTAATGTAAACACTTTATTTTCTATGACCTGTTTGAAGTATAAATAATCCCCCCTCTGTGCACATAGAAAAAGCACAAACTATTAAATCATACAACAACCTGATTTTCAATGGTAAAACATAATATAATACCTGTATTTAAAATAAAATATTAAATAAACATTTTTTATGAGTATAGATTTCAGGAAGCTAATCCTGCCATGAATAAACAAAACCTTCTCAATATTCCCCCTTTTAAAGACATATCAAACCTCTAACAGACTCAAGGTGATTTTTAGGAACTGGATTTGTTTAATTCTGGTTTGACTAACATAAAATAACCAACTGCACAGCATTATTGGACTACTAACCCCATAAATTGTGAAGACATTACTTTGGCTCTACTCAGTACAAAGGTATACAGCTTAGTAGTTTTGAATCTGAGAACCAGTGTGATTCAAGGTAATGGGAACCAAGTGCCAGGAAGATCTCAATCAAAGGTACAAAAGGGGTAAAAACACTACTTAATAAAGCAAGTTATAGCACTAGAGTATAACAACTGGGCGTTGGCTCCGCATAGCGTATACTGGCACCAACATACACTAGAACTTATATCAAAGTACACAAAAAAGTTTGTTCATGACACATATGCTGAAAACAACTAGTATGAAAGCAGAAATGGCAAATACACCATTAACACATTGCTGTGGCAAAGATGATGTGTATGCCATATAAAAAACATTGCAACTGGATTAATATAGAAACCTACAGCAACATAAAAGGATGCACTCAAGTACAGTATATGTACCAATACATGGAGGAAAGACAGATGTTAAATCCAGGAAACAGGCTAGTGCAAAAGAGTAATGGGAGGGATAGAATTTCTGAACAATTGCTAATATCATACAAATTGAGCAAACAGTGCTTTTTAAATTAATATAAAAAAAAAAACATGTTACTGTCACGGATCTTTCATGTGTACTGTACTCTTTCAAATTGCACTGCAGTAGATGTTGTAGATTTAAAAGAAGAGTTAAAAATAATAATATGCGAAAAATGTTATACAGATTTTTTATGCTGCTCAATTTACAGATGCCAAAGAGATTTCTTCATTTTTTTAATTATTAGCTTTTGAATCGTAGACGATATGCAAATAATTTAGGGCTCCTACCAGATTTTAAATATTCTCTTACATGCCAGCTTAGTTTCCAATGCTGGGAGAACCTGCATTTTCCTAGAACATTGTGTATTTCTTTAAAACATTAAATGCATCCAGTGTTGCATCTAATTGAGGATGCAAATATTGAGAGAAGTGAATACTTGATCCTGTGTTGCTCTAAAAAAAATACTGTGTATAACTGAGTATAATACTGACTATATAGTATAAGAGAAGCATAATTAAAAAGCTCAATATCAATATATAGACCTGCAGGCATCTGTCATTCATCTGCAAGCTAAATCTCTCCATATTTCGGTCTGTACATCTTTCTGCACATCATCTCACGGCTACTTCTCTAAGCTGTCTCTCTCTGTCTCTACTCTGCACTCTGCACTCCTTATTTCTGCGGCAAGTTTCTTTCCTTACTCTTTCTCTGCATGTTTGTTGTGTCTCTTACCATCTCCTGTTGTTCTTTGTTTGTTTTTATCATCTATGTGTGTTTTGAACTGTATTCCTATTTACTTCACTCTGTCTTTGACCATGTCTCCCACATTCCCTGTGTTGCTCTCTGTGTTTTTCTTTTTACCTGTCTGCCACATTTGCCATGTTGCTATTACTTTGTGTTTGTTTCTCCATGTCTAAGACACATGCCTTGTTGCTCTGTGTAGGTATTTTTCTCCTTGTAACCCACATGTCTAATCCTTTCTTTAAACATCTGATATGTATCTCTCGCTAATCTTCTCTTATGTCTGCCTCTCCTTACAGTGGAGGAAAAAGTATTTGACCCCCTGCTGATTTTGAACGTTTGTCCACTGACAAAGAAATGACCAGTCTATAATTTTAATGGTAGGTGTATTTTAATAGTGAGAGACAGAATAGCAAAAAAACAAACAAGAAAAATGCATGTCAACAAAAAGTTTTAAATTGATTTGCAGGTCAGCGAGGGAAATAAGTATTTGATCCTCTATCAATCAGCAAGATTACTGGCTCCCAGGTGTCTTAATACAGGTAACGAGCTGAGATTAGGAGCACTCTCTTAAAGGGAGTGCGCCTAATCTCAGCTCGTTACTTGTATAAAAGACACCTGTCCACAAAAGCAATCAATCAATCAGATTCCAAACTCTCCAAAATGGCCAAGACCAAAGAACTGTCCAAGGATGTCAGGGACAAGATTGTAGACCTATACGAGGCTGGAATGGGCTACAAGACAACAACCAAGCAGCTTGGTGAGAAGGTGACAACAGTTGGTGCGATTATTAGCAAATAGAATAAACACAAAATAACTGCCAGTCTACCTTGGTCTGATGCTTCATGCAAGATCTCACCTCGTAGAGTTTCAATGATCATGAGAATGGTGAGGAATCAGTCCAGGACTACACGGGAGGATCTTGTTAATGATCTCAAGGCAGCTGAGACCATAGTCACCAAGAAAACAAGTGGTAACACACTATGTTATGAAGGACTGAAATTCTGCAGTGCCCACAAGGTCCCCCTGCTCAAGAAAGCACATGTACAGGCCCATCTGAAGTCTCCCAATGAACATCTGAATGATTCAGAGGAGAACTGGGTGAAAGTGTTGTGATTATTATTATTATCTTTATTTATATCGCGCCAACATATTCCGTAGCGCTGTACAGGGGGTTAGTACATGGCAAAAAACAAACTTAACACCTTAAAGAACTCAACTCGCTGTGTTTGGAGGAGGAGGAATGCTGCCTATGTCCTCAAGAACACCATCCCCACCATCAAACATAAAGGTGGAGACATTATGCTGTTGGGGGTGTTTTTCTGCTATGGGGACAGGACAACTGCACTGCATCAAAAGGAGGGATGCATGTACCGTCAAATCTTTAGTGAGAACCTCCTTCTCTCAGCCAGGGCATTGAAAATGGGTCGTGGATGGGTATTCCAGCATAACAATGACCCAAAACACACAGCCAAGTCAACAAAGGAGTGGCTCAAGAAGAAAGACATTAAGGTCCTGGAGTGGCCTAGCCAGTCTCCAGACCTTAATCCCATAGAAAATCTGTGGAGGGAGCTGAAGGTTCGAGTTGCCAAATATCAGCCTCAAAATCATAGCGACCTGGAGAGCATCTACAAAGAGGAGTGGGATAAAATCGCTCCTGGGATGTGTGCAAACCTAGTGGCCAACTACAAGAAACTTCTGTGATTGCCAACAAGGGTTTTGCCATCAAGTGCTAAGTTGAAGGGGTCAAATACTTTTTTCCCTCATTGACCTGCAAATCAATTTATAACTTTTTTGACATGTGTTTTTCTTGTTTTTCTTTTTTGTTATTCTGTCTATCACTGTTAAAATACACCTACCATTAAAATTATAGACTGATCATTTCTTTGTCAGTGGACAAACGTTCAAAATCAGCAGGGGATCAAATACTTTTCACCCATACTGTATCTCTTGGGGTCCCCTTATTATTATTATGATTATTATTATTTATTTATAACAAGCCTAAATATTCCGTAGCACTTTATAGGGGTTAAGTACAAGGCAAAAACAATATTAACACATTGGAAAAGAATAGAGGGACCTGTCTTTGAGCTTAAAGTAAAACATACAAATAATTCTATTGCAATTGAAAAACCCTTTCATACACAACATTTTTGTTACATAAACTATTTAGATTTTTTTGTATTGTCTGTAGATAAGCATTTTTTCGGCACATTCTATAACTACCCCAAATTATCTAACTAAAACAAACAGATAAAGGCTGCTTTAGCAGGCAAAAGAAAGCAAAAAAATTAACCCATAACTATAGTCACACTGAGGCATATCAGTGAAATGTTAGATAATGGGATATACCCAAACTCTCATCAACAAAGGTATATCATATTGTTATATTGTGGTCATACTGTAAAAACTACACCCGGCAGGAAAGCTGCCATCTTAAGTGGAGCTCAGGGATGTCATACTCTACCAGCAGAAGCAACTAAAAATTAAGCTGGAGTTTGTTCCAATAAACAAAGTCTTTTTGGTCACAGCTTCATTGAAGTACACAATATCTCTTGTTCAATCTTTTAGTCATGTCTGACTCTCTGTGACCCTATGGACTGCAGCTTATTTTGCTAGGCCTCTGCCACTGCTTTTCTCCAAGGTTTGCATGCTGGAGATGCTGGAGTGGGTTGTCAGTTCCTTCTCCAGTGAATTGGGATTTGTCCAACCACTCTGCTATAACCCACCCACCTACACCGGCCCTTAATGGTATAGCTCACAGCTTCATTGAAATATACAAGCCCCATCACCACCACCACTTAGCAATCCACACTAAATTGATGAATAGAGGAACATAACAGGAGGTCATAAAATGATAATGGGTATACATCTTGAGACTTTCCAGGATGGGCCTAGCGGAGATTAGCCCTGATGGAGGTGAGCTGGCTGTTGATCCACAGGCCTCTGCACAGCCTCAATGTGTTTCTGAGGCCCCTCCTGATGGGTTAGAGGAGATTAGTGTGGTGTATGTTCCCCTAGTCGTCTACTGGATTGCCAAGTGATGGTGGTGAAGAAGCTTGTGTACGTGAATGAAGCTGTGAGCTATACCATTAAGGGCCAGTGTAGGTGGGTGGGTGAAATTCACTGGAGAAGTAACTGACAATCCACTGACAACCCACTCCAGTATCACCAGCATGCAAACCTTGGAGAAAAGCAGTGGCAGAGGCCTAGCTGCAAGTGCTGCAGTCCATAGAATCATAGAGAGTCAGACACGACTGAAAGACTGAACAAGAGATATTCATAAATTCTCCTGGTAATTGAAATATGAAATGTAAATGTGATGAGAGAGATGTACATGCAATTACATAGAGATTTCAGGGTCCACATCAGAGCCCCTGTGAGTGAAAAAGGGTTAATAAGGCAGCCATTTTGATGTAAATGTGTTGCAATATAATGATGTAGTGTTTCTGTAATGGTTTACTGCATCTTGTAGCATGATCTCTCATATTGGCCTATGCATGACCATTCCAAGATATACTAAGTGGTGTTGGTGAGGGAGGCTTGTGTACTTCAATAAAGCTGTGAGCTATACTATGTAGGCACAGTGTAGGTGGGCGGGTGAAAGCAGAGAGGTTGGACAAATCCCAAATCACTGGAGAAAGAACTGGAAACCCACTACAGTGTCACCTGTCATAATCCTATTAGGCCCTCAGGGGAATATTCCCACTCCACAGTATCACTAATTGGACTTGGCCGGTGTTTTAACCCTTTATTATGCTTAGATTTTAGATGTAGTATTATATGATATATAATGTTATTATGACTATTATTACCATTAATATGTATTGATCTGTTGCATGTTAACTAGGGCTCATTAGTTTACATCTATAGGAATTTGACACTAGTGTGATGCATGTGGATGTCCCATAACCCCAACCATTGAAAACACACTGACACGGTTAGAACGTTATAACAAAGCTTTATTTTGTACAGAGACCACAATCAGCACTGATCAAGACTATGCAACAATATCATGGGTGTGGTGTGGGCGGGTCCCAAGAGAGCAAGAGGCTAGAATTAAAACAAAGGGGATACCTACAGGGGCAAATATAATAGTCTAGAATAAGCACCTACCAGGGTCACATGCGGTCAGTGCACCGCTGCAACCAGAATCTGATGAAAAAAAGGATCATCACAAATCACTCCATTTAACTGAATAAACCATTAATGTGCATAGCACTTACAACTTGTCTAGATCTGCTCAATGGAACAGATGATTTAACCTCTTACTGTGTAAATCACTCTAGCTTCATACATATAGTGTGGTGGTCGAAATTGGAAAAAAATGAAAACTGGTAAAAAAAAGGCGGAAGAGGAGAAAAATTAATAATCATAATGCATGTACAGTGTTATATGCTGTACCAATATACCAACTCACCTAATTCCCTTCTGCAAGCATTACTAAATATTAGCTAGGTCTCTGGATAATCAGTAATTTGGGAAAATATCCATTAATACGGAGAGGACACAAACGTCAGCAGCCAGATTCACTGTTACTACATCAGACCCTATGATCTGTTTTCAGACTGCTATTGATGTCAGGATCACATGCTTCACTGGTGCATATATATCAATGCTGGCTGTCATTAACATTACATTGTGAGACTTTGTAAGTCCACCGCCATAGTGGTATTAGTCTACATTGAAGCTAACAACAATCATGTCTTAGATATATTCCTGCTGGCAGGACCGGGTAAGGAGGTGACGGGGAGGAAGTGGGAAAGGTCCGGGACCTGCCTGGAGCCAGGGGTGGCGACGGTGGTTATCACCAATGGCAATGACGGCCAGCTCACTGTGTGGGGAAGGAGGTGCTGTGGCATAGTCCGCTGATGTTGAGGGCCCGGTCGAGATTGCAAGTCTTTGGAGGAGGGGGACGGTCTGGTCGAATCAGCTGGAGCCCTGTACAGGGGGCTATCGTTCACTAGCAGGGCCTGCCCTTCCGCAGAGCCAGGGATCTCTGATGATCCTGTAGCCTCCTCCCCCTGAGCTCTCTCCTGCGGGGTGGGTGGCTGATGGCCCCGCCTCTGGCTCATCACAGAACCAGACCTTCTCCTGGATGTGTAAAGATAGAAAAGAAAGGTACATGTCATTAGTATGCTGATTAATACATTGATATGTGTTAATTTCTAACTATCTGACATCTAGGCTTGAACATGAATGATTCCCATAACTGCAAATCCGATAAGCTATCATTTGCTAGATTTGATCTATTCTTTGGTGCCTGGTCTTGATCTCCTTCATGGATTTAATGATGCATACATCTATCCCTTGTTAATTCCATGGAGCTGACATGTCAATGTCGTCTCTGGTCATCATGTACATGTGTAGTGTGTGTGATGCCCATGTAGTGGCACATTGGTGTATGTCATATTCACCTGACATGGAGGCTGGGTCCTGCTGGGCCGACGGGGCTGAAGCTCCAGTGGCGGGCGGTGGTCTAAGGAGATCCCTTGCGAACCCTCTCCCACTGCTTATAGTTCACGCTGTGTCCTTGGGCTTCCATGGCCATCTTCCTCCTCACCGGGGCCCTGATATCCACATAACGGTGCTTTACAGACCCCAAGTCCCTAGGCACTGTGGACACCTTCTTCACCATCACTACTACCTCCTTCCAAGCCCGAGCATTATGCCCAGGCTTCACTCCCTCCCCCACGAGGATGAAAGGGCTGGCACGGATCGCACCCACGAGGACCATATTTTCCTGGGGCATGTAGTTACGTGCCCTGGTCCTGCCCTTGACACAAGCCCCTTGCTCTCTCAACTGTGTTCAGGGACCCCGGCCTCCCTGACCTCTCTCTGAGGCCTGTCCCTTCCCCAACCTACCGCCCCCCCCCCCCCCCCCGGGAACAGGCCCCTTCCCTGCTGTCCCTCCTCTACATGTGCCTGGCGCACAGGGCCCCTGTCCACAACACGCCACTATACTGCATCCTCCTCTAACACCTCATATTGCAATAAGGAAGCCCGCCAACAGCCTCTCAACCTATTACATGCGCGCTTGTCATAAAATCAGCAGCTGGAATGCCACATGTCCAGATCCACAGGTGACCAATTCCAAAGCTGAAATCAACCTGCCTAATACCAGGTGTTGTAATCAACAAGCTATACAGGGAGTGCAGAATTATTAGGCAAATGAGTATTTTGACCACATCATCCTCTTTATGCATGTTGTCTTACTCCAAGCTGTATAGGCTCGAAAGCCTACTACCAATTAAGCATATTAGGTGATGTGCATCTCTGTAATGAGAAGGGGTGTGGTCTAATGACATCAACACCCTATATCAGGTGTGCATAATTATTAGGCAACTTCCTTTCCTTTGGCAAAATGGGTCAAAAGAAGGACTTGACAGGCTCAGAAAAGTAAAAAATAGTGAGATATCTTGCAGAGGGATGCAGCACTCTTAAAATTGCAAAGCTTCTGAAGCGTGATCATCGAACAATCAAGCGTTTCATTCAAAATAGTCAACAGGGTCGCAAGAAGCGTGTGGAAAAACCAAGGCGCAAAATAACTGCCCATGAACTGAGAAAAGTCAAGCGTGCAGCTGCCACGATGCCACTTGCCACCAGTTTGGCCATATTTCAGAGCTGCAACATCACTGGAGTGCCCAAAAGCACAAGGTGTGCAATACTCAGAGACATGGCCAAGGTAAGAAAGGCTGAAAGAAGACCACCACTGAACAAGACACACAAGCTGAAACGTCAAGACTGGGCCAAGAAATATCTCAAGACTGATTTTTCTAAGGTTTTATGGACTGATGAAATGAGAGTGAGTCTTGATGGGCCAGATGGATGGGCCCGTGGCTGGATTGATAAAGGGCAGAGAGCTCCAGTCCGACTCAGACGCCAGCAAGGTGGAGGTGGAGTACTGGTTTGGGCTGGTATCATCAAAGATGAGCTTGTGGGGCCTTTTCGGGTTGAGGATGTAGTCAAGCTCAACTCCCAGTCCTACTGCCAGTTCCTGGAAGACACCTTCTTCAAGCAGTGGTACAGGAAGAAGTCTGCATCCTTCAAGAAAAACATGATTTTCATGCAGGACAATGCTCCATCACACGCGTCCAAGTACTCCACAGTGTGGCTGGCAAGAAAGGGTATAAAAGAAGAAAATCTAATGACATGGCCTCCTTGTTCACCTGATCTGAACCCCATTGAGAACCTGTGGTCCATCATCAAATGTGAGATTTACAAGGAGGGAAAACAGTACACCTCTCTGAACAGTGTCTGGGAGGCTGTGGTTGCTGCTGCACGCAATGTTGATGGTGAACAGATCAAAACACTGACAGAATCCATGGATGGCAGGCTTTTGAGTGTCCTTGCAAAGAAAGGTGGCTATATTGGTCACTGATTTGTTTTTGTTTTGTTTTTGAATGTCAGAAATGTATATTTGTGAATGTTGAGATGTTATATTGGTTTCACTGGTAAAAATAAATAATTTAAATGGGTATATATTTGTTTTTTGTTAAGTTGAATAATAATTATGCACAGTAATAGTCACCTGCACACACAGATATCCCCCTAAAATAGCTAAAACCAAAAACAAACTAAAAACTACTTCAGCTTTGATATTAATGAGTTTTTTGGGTTCATTGAGAACATGGTTGTTGTTCAATAATAAAATTAATCCTCAAAAATACAACTTGCCTAATAATTCTGCACTCCCTGTATAACCACATCCCCAACAAGTCATCAGTCTGAAACAGCATGGATTCACAACTAGTGAGAGGGATGCAGGAGAGTATGGATGGGTGGATGAATCTAATATATTATTGAGGGTACCCAATGACACAGAATGGAGATCTGGATGCATGGTTTGTGATTGAGGGATTGATGGGGAGTGACAGAGAGGAGTGTCTGGGAGTGAATGAGGGTGTGACTGGTGATGTGATCTATTTTGGGGCAGAACCAAGTAAGGCAAGGGAATTTCCACAGGCCATGCCTAGTATCATGGTGGAGGATCAGAGAAGATACAGAGCTCCAGAGCACAGGGACAGAGGGCTATAGGGCCACCTGCAGACAGGGAGGCTGGCATTGATGTCTGTAAAAAGCTGTTGAGAGGAAAAATGTGGGAAGTGGTGCTAAGGGCACCCAATGTGTACAGAAAGGCAGAAACTCACGTTAGCAGGTTAACTGATGGGGAGTTGTATGAGCATTTTCGGCTGACCCATGCCAGTCTCGTAGAGCTCTATGCAGTCCTGAGCAAGGACCTTGAGCCTCGCTCACGGACCAATAGAGCCATCCCATGGCTGACACGGATGTTAGCTGCAATACACCTCCTTGCCTCTGGTTGCTTCCACAACACCCCCAGCATAGCCTCTCCAATTGTCTGAGTGCATTCCTCCGTGCTATTGTGGTGAAAGCTGCCAGATACATCAGTTACCCTAACACTGTGGAAGAGATCCCGAAGGTGAAAGTAGATTTCCACCGATTAGGTGGTGTCCCCAATGTGCTGGGTGCTATAGATTCACATGTAATTAAAAACCCAATATGAATGAAATACAATGTAATGTACAGTATCTGAATTAGGCCTAACTCCAAAATCCTCATTTATCCATCCCCATTGTCATACAGAATTCCAACCAGTCCACAGTAGACTATGTCAATGTATATATGCCCCACATTCGTATAGGAATATCTCAAAACTCTAAAGACCAGTATTGTTCACATATCGTCTGATCTTGACAAACCACATGAAATAGTGATCAATATGTTGTAGAAAAAAAACACACAGACATACTTTGGACTTTGAAAAACAGTCATGAGAACACAAAACAGAGTCCTTTGGTAATCTTCTTGTGATTAAAATGTATTCAGTAAGTGAAAATGTGGATCATTAGCAAAACCCAACATGGCTGCTGCTGAGCGGCTGGAAAACTGACTTCTACTGAAATATATCCAGACAAAACCTTTTAGACTTGTTTACATAAGACAATAAAGAAATCCATTGTTTTCCCCACTAGCAACATGGCATAACCCACTAACAGACAATAACATTTTATTTATAGAAGATATCCAATAAGAATATAACACACACTTGAGATGATACACTTGTGCTCAGTAAATAATGCTTATTGGGGGTGAGTGAGAAGACATATTTGCTATTTCTACGTCTGTGTACGTCTCTCTAACTGAGTGTCCAAACTTAGGTATGGAGAGGCTTCTCTCATAGCAGATTAGCATTGCCAGTGAACTGACCTATTGGGGTTATAAACTTGACTGATTGAGCATTTATACCTCTGCAGTTGCATAGGAGTGTCTGTTGCACATACAAGACAACAGATTACTTCTCCCCATAAGTATATCTCCTTATTCTGTTTTGTTGTTTTTGAGTATTGGATGTTATTGTTATCACAATATCTTTAATAATATGATATAACTGATATTGCCTCATGTTGGATGATACACTGTATATCCCCCCTCAACTGGTCATCTATATCAATGTCACCCCCCCCCCCCCCCGTCTGCATTCTGTTCCTATGACCCTATTTTCCTGTGTTACTGGAACTCTGTATCCTACCCACCTCCAACATGATACTGTACAAACCTGTTGTCACTGTGTGGCTCTTAGTGATACATTAAATACTATTATTCAGTCAGTGTTGTTATCCTGGCTAATGTTCATACTAGAGATTTACCATGTAACAAGTACATTACCCTGAAAGTCAACAGATGTGCTCATCACCATCAGTTAGGGGTGTAACTATTCTGTTCAATATGTTTTTACATCACATATAATAGTTGTCAAACTATGAATCGTCATCACGCTTGAGAGCGGAGGCGAATCGTTGAAGCACAGAAGTCTTCCGAGCTCGGAGCACTTAGCCGATGAGCGCCGAAGGCCGACGGCATTGAAACTCGGAGCACGAGGCGAGCAGTTGAGGCATTGAAACATGCGGGTTTTAGGCAGAAATGAACGACGAAGGCGCTCCTGCGAGCCTTGAAATGTGAGGAGAGCAGTTGAGGCATGGAAAAACGCAGGACTTAGCCTCCAAGCAGTTAGGAAATGCAGAATCGCATTAGGCTGCAAGCAGTTGAGAAACGCTGGGCTTAAAAAAGAAAATTGCAAGAAAAAAACATTACAAGGTCGGAAAAATACGAAGTGAACGGCCAGACCGAAGAAAAATAAAACTAGGCTACACGACCTTGAACCCTGCAAAACAATGCCAGACGCGTACCACTTACCCAGGAACGTACGAGGTACAAAATACACTATTACAAAGGATGGAAAATGCTCACTAGCCGCTAACACATAGACAATCAACGCCATTTTACAACACTAACTAGCAACTAATAACATTACGAACATAAAATGGCGCTTTATCCGACTACACCAACTGTTTGCCTTCGCGCATGCCACCTATTTACACTGCACAAATGGCACATTGATGACACTTTTTACTCAGGGCAGCAACAGTCCAACTGTACATTGTATGCTGCAGGAAGATAACAACAGATTGTTAGCTCTTCAGGCTATTGATTGCTTGATATATTAAAGTATATTCATTTATTAAGTAACAAATTAATTAATTATTATTTAAAAAATATAGATATATATATCTGACTGTGATGAGCGCTAAAGATGATCGTTGCAAAGCACAAAACTGGAAGGACACGAGGGGAGATGCTCACTATGTGCGCCGAAGGTGCTCAGAGGAGCAAAATTACACAAGGAGAGACGCTCACAATAAGCATCGAAGGTGTTCAGAGGAGCAAAAGTACACAAGGAGAGACGCTCACAATGAGCGCAGAATGTGCTCAGAGGAGCAAAAGTACACAAGAGGAGAGAAGAAAAAGTATACAAGGAGAAACGCTCGCAATGAGTGCCGAAGGTGCTTAGAGGAGCAAAAGTACACGAGAGGAGAGGCGCTCAGCACGTTGCTCGCAATGAGCGCCGAAGGTCCTCAGAGTAGAAAAAGCTTTACATTGTGTGGCAAACAGCATCAAATTTTATTGCCCCATCATTTTTGACGGGCAAGTCGCTAGTTACTACATAATAATCATGAATGTAGATGAATACCATCATTAAAGTTAAGCACTTAAAGTCATTACATACAACCCTGCATGTATATAGACATGACTCCAGAATTCACGCCCCTCTAGCTGACACTTACATCTATATTGGCAAGATACATATTTATATAGTATATCTCTACTCAAATGTGTGTGTGTATATATATATATATATATATATATATCACATATATAGTTGTGAGCGTACGAGTTGTTGCTAACGCTGCGGGCTCGCGAAGCGAGGGCACTGGGCGAGGGTCTCAGTTGCTGGCATGGAGCGCCGCAGGCACTCCATGACAGCACCTGAGGACCTCGCAAAGCGAGGGCCGCAGTTGCTGGCATGGAGCGCCGAAGGCGCTCCATGCCAGCAACTGCGACCCTCGCAAACTTCACGTCGCAACCCAAAGAGCACTCCAGAATTCACGCCCCTCTAGCTGACACTTACATCTATATTGGCAAGATACATATTTATATAGTATATCTCTACTCAAATGTGTGTGTGTATATATATATATATATATATATATATATCACATATATAGTTGTGAGCGTACGAGTTGTTGCTAACGCTGCGGGCTCGCGAAGTGAGGGCACTGGGCGAGGGTCTCAGTTGCTGGCATGGAGCGCCGCAGGCACTCCATGACAGCACCTGAGGACCTCGCAAAGCGAGGGCCGCAGTTGCTGGCATGGAGCGCCGAAGGCGCTCCATGCCAGCAACTGCGACCCTCGCAAACTTCACGTCGCAACCCAAAGAGCACGACACACACATTACGACACTAGCAAACAACATACGACACACGTTCACACACATTACGGCCTCGCAACACTTGGACGCAACTTGCGAACATTACAGAATTAAAAACACAATACATACACACAGCACATACATAAAAAACTTACCTACACCAAGAGAGAGCACCCAGGACCTCAAAAATGCTATTTACACCTTCATTTTACTCTAAATAAAAGAGTTTAGACAGTAAACAATTTGCTAAGCGACACAAAAAATGGCCGACGAACAAAACGAAAATGAGGCTACACACGCAAACACCATACGAGACACGTAAACAGATATTACGACCTTGCAAACATCGGACGCAACACGCCGACATACAAACATTTAAAACACAATAAATACACACAACACACACATAAAAAGCTTACCTACAGCAAGAGGAACCATCCAGCACCTCAAATAAACAAATTACACCTTCATTTAAATAAAAATAAAACACTTTAGACACTAATACAATCGCTAAGCGAGAGAAAAAATGGCAGACGAACAAAACGAAAACGAGGCTTCAGACGTAACTATACTACACTTACTCGCAATAATGAAACACATACTATGCGGACCGTATCACAATCATATTAAACACCATTTTGACCACTACTACGCACAAAATGGAGGATGGAACGCAAATTGTAAGCTGGAACGCAAATAGCGCATGCGTATTGCATTCTAACGGTCAAACTTTTCAGAATTTTCTTACAAGTTTATAAATACTGCCTATTTTACACAAAAAAATACATTTCTCCTCAGGTGATGAACGGAGTTACTTCATAGATAACTGATGCTTTTACTTGAGAAGACAATTCTTTCATAATTTACTACTTTACATTGTGCAAATTACAACTGAGAGGTAAGCTATAATATATTACATTTTATTATCAAGACAGGACAAAAAAAAATAATATGAACTAGGAAAATGTAATTTATGTAGTGACATCTGACATCTGACACGCACATTTATGTCTATCATGTATAATCACATATCACACACACATTTATGTGTGTAGGCCCACAAAAAAAATAATGTTCGTTTACCAAAACAAAAAAAACAAATAATTCAATATCAAAAAGAGGTTTATGTATAGTGACATGTGACACGCACATTTATGTGTATTGCCCCTGCAACAAAATGATCTTAAAACAAAATAATTAAACAACTACATTTCAATGACATTAGAAAATAAAAATTGTAATATTAAAATATGAGTCATGTATACTGATATGTGACACGCACATATATGTAGCATCTATAGTTACATCTCACACACACATTTATGTGTGTTGAAAAAAAACAAAAAATAAGGTTCATTTAACAATTCAAATATGATTCATGTATAGTGATATGTTACACGCACACAAAAAAATTACATTGAACTCTGGAAATGTGCTTCATGTATGTGACATATGTGTGTAGCCACCCCTAAAAAATAATGTTAATTGAAAATAAGTACAGAAGTATATTTACATGACATTAATTTATTGCAATTCAATAGTTCACCTAAACCTCAATCTTTCTACTTCTTTTAATATTCAAACAGACTCTGCATCAACAGCGTCACTCAACAATTTGCACCCCCCATTGTGAAGCACAATCCCTTTTAAAGAACAGCAACAAAGAAGAACAGGTAAGATATAAAAATACATTACATGCTAAAAAGCCCATGCTTTGCTAAATAAAAAATTAAAGTTATACAATTAAATATTTCACTTTCTTTTTCCAACAGACACTACAAGAAGACCGGCGGATTAAGATTGGCAGGAGGGGACCCTCTGTCATTCAAAATTCAATCAAGGTAAAGTATTAAGTATAAAAAAGAAACGAACCATGAGCCTCATTCAATTGTGAGTTGCCCAATTCAATAGGGCTCTATATAAGCACATTACATATATTTTAAACAGAAATTTTTAGTTAATGAACTTCCATCCAAAATCAAGGTCTTCACTAACTAAAAACTTCGGTCAAAAAATATGTTATGTGCTTATATAGAGCCCTCTTCAATTGGCAACATTGCATTTGAATGAGGACCTATATATCTTTAATGGCCGAGGGCCTAATTTAAATGTGATTTGCCCATTTCAATAGGGCTCTATATAAGCACAGAGGATATTTTTTAAATGAACTTTTTAGTTAGTGAAGACCTTGCTTTTAGATACAAGGGGCCTCATTCTATTAGCGGCCGCAGCCGTTGCGGGGCCGCAAGGACCGTCCGCAAGCTATTCGGCTATTCTATTCCCTTACGGCTCCGGGAAACCTCTCTGCAAGGCTAAAAACGAGCCGCTGCTTACTTGCAGGAAAGAGGTCCCGCTAGCACCAATTAAGCACATAAAATAGCTCAAATAAAGCCATCCTGCACTTTGAGAAGACTATAAAGGGATTTTAGGTGTTAGAATAAATAGCACATAATTATCCTGTACTCAAATCCGTAAAATATTTTATTTTTAATATCCGTAAAATATCCATGTAAAAAGTCCAGAGTGCTTGGAGCACCTCAGACACACCCACGCCGCAGCCGGAAAATAAACAGTTAATTTGAACTCGGGTTTGGGCAGATGTGCAAGCTTGAGAGTGGGTTCCTTTTAATCCTCATGTCCCCCAATATGATCCCTAGCATTTACAGAGCTGTACAGTGCAGGCTTGAATTTATTTTTGAGTTTTTAGATTTCTGAGATTACGGCCGGTTCCAAGATATGCGGCCGGCCGTAAGAGGAGATCCTTGCGGGGCCGTATAATAGAATCGCGAGTTAACAGAACCCCCGCAAGGAATCGCAGCCTTACGGCCGATTTACGGCCGCTAATAGAATGAGGCCCAAGTTCACTAACTAAAAACTTCTGTAAAAGAAGATGCTCTGTGGTCATATTGAGCTCTATTCCATTGCCCAAAACGCAATTGAATGAGGCCCCGACAATATAACAAATGCAGCAACCAAAGGCCGTCATTCAATTGCTATTTTGCCCAATTTAATATGGCTCTAAATAAGCACTTTTAGGCCCTCATTCAATTGCGATTTTGTCAATTGAATACGGCTCTAAATAAGCACATAATATATATTTTTTAAAGAAGTATTTAGTTAGTGAAAACCGTGCTTTTCGATAGATGCTTAATAACTAAAAACTTCTTTAAAAAATATATGTGATGTGCTTATTTACACCCCTATTCAATTGGCCAAATTGCAATTCAATGAGGGCCCTATTGAATTGGCCAAAATGCTATTGAATGAGGGCCAAAGTATGCAACATATGGTACACACAAAGTGGTACACACAAAACAGAATTATAACAAACTCACACAAACACATAGCAAAGTAAATTAACTTTATTATTCAATGTTTAACAACCTATAAGCCTTACAAAGAAGCCTAAATAAGAATAACAAAAGTGGTGCGCACCTAAGAGGATTGTACAAAAACTCACACAAACACATACAAAACTACATTAACATTCTTCTTTAATATTTAACAACCTATAACCAGTACAATGAAGACTAAATAACTTTAGCACAAGTGGTGCGCACAAAACAGGATTGTAACAAACTCACACAAATACATAGCAAACTACATTAAAATACTTATTTCATGTTTAAAAAAATATAACCATCCCAATAAAGGATAAATAAGTATACCACAAGTGGTGCGCACAAACAGGATTGTACAAAAACTCCCACAAACACATAGCAAACTAAATTCATATTCTTAGTTAATGTTTAACAACCTATAAGCCTTACAAAGAAGCATAAATAAGTACACCAGAAGTGGGACGCACAAAACAGGATTGTACTTAAACTCACACAAACACATAGGAAACTAAATTAAGATTCTTCTTTAATGTTTAACAACCTATAACCATTACAATGAAGCTTAAATAAGTATACCACAAGTGGTGTGCACAAAACAGTATTGTACAAAAAAACACACAAACACATAGCAAACTAAAATAATATTCTTCTTTAATATATCACAACCTACAAGCCTTACTAAGAAGCTTAAATAAGAATAACAAAAGTCGTGCAAACAAATCAGGATTGTAGATAAAGTTAGACAAACACATAGAAAAAAATAACCAGAACACATACAATACAGCAAAATTAAGACATTTTTTATTTATTTAAAAGACATTTCACTCAAACAACATTTTCAATTTTATGTTACAACAGATACTGCGTGAAGACAATCGGACGAGGACTTTCAACACAGGACCAGACCAGCGGACGAGGACTTTCAACACAGGACCAGACCATCGGACGAGGACTTTCAACAAAGGACCACAACATCGGACGAGGGCTATCGCCAGAGGACCACAACATCGGACGAGGGCTATCGCCAGAGGACCACACCATCGGACCACGACTTTCAACAGAGGACCAGACCATAGGACCAGGATTTTACACAGAGGACCACACCATCGGACGAGGACTTCCAACAGAGGACCAGACCATTCAACAAAGATTTTCAACCGAGGACCAACAAACATTCGGATTTAAATCACGCTTCAACCAAGGTACATTATAATAAGTACAAAAGGAGAAAAATAAAGAAACATGTTTCATCTGCATCCGTATCAACAGAAAAAAAAAATTATATTAATGACTATGGGCCTCATTCTATTACGGCTGCAGCCGCTGCGGGCCGCAAGGACCGGCCGCAAGCTTTACGGCTATTCTATTCCTCTCCGGCCGGGGATTCCGGCAGGCTTGCGGCCGGCGCCTTGCTATCTCTTGCAGCCGAGGAAAGCCTTTGATCTAAAACGGCCGCAGGGAAATCGGCCGTAAGAAAAGCCTGGTTGCGATTCTATTGCACCGGGAACCCTGTCTGCAAAGCTAAAAACGAGCCGCAGCTTACTTGCAGCAAACAGGTCCCGCTAGCACCAATTAAGCACATAAAATAGCTCAAATAAAGCCATCCTGCACTTTGAGAAGACTATAAAGTGATATTCGGTGTTAGAAAAAATAGCACATATTTACCCTATACTCAAATCCGTAAAGTATTTTATTTTTAATATACGTAAAATATCCATGTAAAAAGTCCAGAGTGCTTGGAGCACCTCAGACACACCCACGCCGCAGCCAGAAAATAAACAGTTAATTCGAACTCGGGTTTGGGCTGATGTGCAAGCTTGAGAGGGGGTTACTATTAATCCTCATGTCCCCCAATATGATCCCTAGCATTTACAGAGCTGTACAGTGCAGGCTTGAATTTATTTTTGTGTTTTTATATTTCAGAGCTTACGGACGGTTCCAAGATATGCGGCCGGCCGTAAGGGGAGATCCTTGCGGGGCCGTATAATAGAATCGCGAGTTAACTGAACCCCCGCAAGGAATCGCAGCCTTACGGCCGATTTACGGCCAGTAATAGAATGAGGGCCTATGTCCCTTATTCTATTTAAATTTTCACTATGCAATACATAGCTCAATAACCACATCAATGTTTTTTTTTGCAAACAAGTTTTTCTGTGGTAAACATCTATCCACAAACAAGGTTTTCAATAACTAAAAAAAAAACTTATTTACAGCAGTACTCAATTTGCCAAATTGTTATTCAATGAGGCCAGGAATTATAACTTTTAACAAAATATAAATGATACATTAATGATTTACCTTTTATTTCTCAATTGTGCACAATAATCTTTAACAGTAATTACAAACTTCAATATACCCAATTACATTTCTTTTTTGGCCTTTACAGAATAATATGTCTGATAACGAGAGCAAACAAGAGAAGAAAAGACGTCAAACTAGAGAAAGACAAGAGAGATGGGCCGCCCAGCAGACACCAGAGGAGAAAGAAATTAGACGAGAAAAAGAACGTAAAAGACTTGCAAGCAAAAGACTATCAGCTGCAAAAATGAAAGATACGCCCAAAAAAAATACAAAGCAAATAAAGCATTCACAACCTATTCCTCAAACATCAGATGACATTTTACAAGATACAATTAAAGACAGACCAAAAAAAACAACTACAAAAAAAAAAACATTTACAACCTGTTACTGAAACATTACAGGACATTTCAACAAAACAAGGACAACATATACCAAGAAAAGCCACAAAAAAAACTAAGCATTTAGAACCTGTTGTTGAAACATTACATGACTTTTCACCTGATGAATATGAAAGTCAAACTCCTATATGCTTTGCAAATTGTCCTTTACTCAAGTCTTTAGCAGTAGAGGTTCATAGTTGTGGGGACATGACTACTCAATGTCAGTTTTGTGAGGCTTATTATTTTAAACTGGAGAGACCCAGAGATGGACAATTTATTAGTTGTTGTCAAAAAGGCAAGTTCAACCTTCCAGAAAGGAAAGAATTTCCAATCGATTTAAAAATATTATGACTGAACCTACTTTTCCAAACTACAAAAATTTTAAGACAAACATAAGATCCTACAATAGTGCCATATCCTTTGCATCTATGGGGGCAACATTAGCTGCTAATGTACCAGGACATGGTCCTTACTGTTTTAAAGTCCAAGGCCAAATTTATCATCGTACTTCACATTTACATCCAGAGGAAGGAAAGCAAAGAAAATTCGCTCAACTATATGTCCTAGATACAATGGAAGCTGTTGACCAACGTATGCAGATGGAAGAAAATAAAAAATGCTTACCCAGTGTTTTCATAGAGCTCAATAATATTATAGACAACAATCCCTACAGTAAAGCTTACAGAAAATTGGCAGAAGTAGAAAATGAACAACTACTTCATGCACAAAGACATCAATTACCCATGCCAAAGGTTAATATGGTGCTTAAAAGAGACAGACATACTGATAAACGTCGTTATAACTTGCCAACATCAAATGAGGTTGCAATGGTGTTTCAAAATGATGAAGGAGAACCACCATTTCAAAGAGACATTAGAATATATCCCAGAAATGAGGAGCAACCATTTATTAATATTAATATCTTAAGTCCAAATTTAGATCCAATGACATATCCCATCTTTTTCCCACATGGAGAAGCAGGTTGGCAACCAAAATTAACCCTTCCCAGTTACCCAAATACTAAAGCCAGAATCCGAAATAATGTTTCTATGCTTGAATTTAAAGTAGCTCAAATTGCCATTCGACATGAATTTAATCCGATTTTATGTGGTGGAAAACTAACACAACAATGGATTATTGATTCATATTTGCAAGTTGAGGCAAATAATTTAAACTTTATAAAATATCAACAAGATAAACTACGTGTAGAACAATATTCTGGACTCATGGACTATGTTGCTGACGTGGCTACAAGCAGAGACATGACAGCTGGCAAAGCCATCATTTTACCATCTTCCTTTCAAGGATCTCCTCGAAATATGAGAGAAAGATACAATGATGCTATGGCTATTGTCACCAAATTTGGAAAACCAGATTTATTTATGACATTTACATGTAATCCACAATGGCCAGAAATTACACAAAATCTACTTCTTGGACAAACTGCTTCTGATCGACCAGATTTAGTAGCCAGAGTTTTTAAGATCAAATTAAATGAATTAATACGTGACTTCACTATAAATCAGTTATTTGGCAAATGTCTTGCTTATGTATATACCATTGAATTTCAAAAAAGAGGCCTTCCACATGCACATCTTCTGATAATACTTCAAGAGAAAGATAAATTAGATACTTCGGACAAAGTGGATGCAGTCATAGTTGCTGAACAACCATGACCAAGAACTATATGGTAGACTATATGAGATTGTTACTTATCGCAATATTCATGGACCCTGTGGAGACCTTAATCCACAATCACCATGTATGTAAAATAATAAATGTTCCAAAGATTTTCCAAAAGATTATAGAGACAAAACATATGCAAATTGTGATGGATATCCACTTTATAAAAGAAGAGAAGGGGATAGTGCCATTATTCGTGGAAAAAAAGTGGACAATAGATATGTAGTGCCCTACAAGCCACATTTACTCATGAAGTACAACGCCCACATCAACGTAGAAGCCTGCACTTCCATCAAATCCATTAAATATGTCTACAAATATATTTACAAAGGCTATGATGCAGCTACTGTAGTCGTCAAAAGTGCAGACAACCTTGAAAGTAGTGAGTTAGTACATGATGAACTTGCATCTCATGTAGATGCTCGCTATGTCAGTGCGCCAGAAGCTATGTGGCGGCTTTTAAAATTTGAAATGCATGATAGATCACATGCAGTATATAGATTAGCAGTACATTTGCCACAACGACATTTAGTCTATTTCCATGCTGGAAATTAAATGAATGCATTGGCCCAAAGTGAAGATCGTCACACTACACTAACTGCATGGTTTGCATTAAATTCCAATGATGCTCAAGCAACACAATACTTATATATTGAAATTCCATATCACTATGTTTTTGTGAATGGATTATGGAGACCAAGAAAAACCAGAGGCAATAAAATAATTCACACAGTCAGTCCAAGAGATGTTGAACGTTTTTGCTTACGGATATTACTTTTAAATGTTCCAGGAGCACAAAGTTTTGAACAATTAAGAACTGTTAATGACATTGTATATGAATCCTTCCATTTAGCTGCAAGACATAGAAACTTACTCGCTGATGATACAGAGTGGGAAAGATGTTTAGAAGAAGCAGCACAATGTCAAATGCCACGACAGATGAGAGAACAATTTGCTTTTATTTGTATCTTCTCAAATGCTCCAAATCCATTAGCTTTGTGGGAGACTTTTAAAAGTAATATGGCTGAAGACTTTATGCGACGATACAATGAACCCATTGCACACTTAAAAGCGTTAATGGAAATCCAAGAAGTATTTTTAACTCATGGATTAAGTTGTGCAAGTTTTAATTTGCCTGATCCAGGTCTTATAGATGACATAAACTTTGAAGACTATGACATTCAACTACAAGCAGAAAGAACACAAGAAAGACTTGCAACTTTAAATACACTACAATTGCAAGCATTTCATGCCATTAAAAATGCAATAGATGATGACATGGTGACAGAGCGTTATTTCTATCTTGATGGACCTGGCGGATCAGGAAAAACCTATTTGTACAATTTATTAACGAGTTCAGTACGAGCACAAGGCCAAATAGCAATGGCGTTTGCCACTACTGGAATTGCTGCACTTTTATTAGAAGGTGGAAGAACTGTTCATAGTGGATTTAAACTGCCAGTGCCTATTTTAGAAAATTCTGTGTCAGATATTCGCATGACATCCTTACAAGCAAAGAAATTGAAGAAATGTAAATTAATTATAATAGATGAGGCCACAATGATGTCATGCTATGCCCTCCAATGTATTGACCGTTTGCTTCGTGAAGTCATGGATAATATTTTTCCATTTGGTGGAAAGGTAATGTTGTTGGGTGGCGGTTTTAGACAAACATTATCTGTTGTTGTACATGGAAATGGAACTGACATTATCGAAACCTGTATCAAGTCAAGCACAGTATGGAAACATTTTACCCATCTTCAACTGCAACAAAATATGAGATCAGAATGCCAAACTGATTTCAATGATTGGCTTATTAAAATTGGAGAAGGCAGAACAGAAAAAAATACTACATTTAGCTGACGACACTGTAGAGATCCCGCCTCATATAATTTGTCAACAAGATATTATATCGGCTGTATTTGAAGGGAGCATAAATAACGAAGAATATTCCGAGCTTGCCAACCAAGTCATACTGACGTGTAAAAATAAAGATGCATTAATCCTCAATAATGAAATCTTAAAAAAAATTAATGCACCACAAAGAAATTATCACAGTGCTGATTCTGTACTTGCTGATGACAATGAAAGTCAGGCTAACTTTTCGACTGAATTCATAAACTCTATAACTCCTTCTGGAATGCCACCACATATTTTGCAGCTAAAGAAAGGTGCAATTATCATGTTACTGCGAAATATGAACCCCAAAAAAGGCCTATGCAATGGCATAAGATTAATTGTTCAACAATTAAAGGACCATTTTATAGATGCTGAAATTTTAACTGGTACCCATAAAGGAGAGAGAGTTTTCATACCAAGAATAGATTTAGCACCAAGTGAAAGTAGTCTCCCTTTTATACTTCAAAGAAGACAATTTCCCATTATTATGGCATTTGCCATGACCATTAATAAATCACAAGGTCAAACTTTCAAATCTGTTGGTATTTTCTTGGAAGAACCAGTATTTGCACATGGTCAATTGTACGTTGCGTTGTCACGGTGCAAAAATCCACAGGCTATTAAAGTTTACATTGAAAACAATGAAAGTCAAGGTGATTTATTAGAAGATGGACGTATTTTTACTAAAAACATTGTCTACTATGAAGTACTATAACTTTGCAGGATACAAAATAAAGCCATGCAAACTTTTTTTTAAAGCATTCAAAAATACATAACATTTAGTTGTTTTATTCCGTCATAATTAATGGAAGTACTGTTTATGCATAATTCGCCTCACAAAATACTTGCCTTGCATTTTTATGAAAAATTATGTTAAAATGTTAAGTCACTATGTTAATGTTTCTAATGTTACAAGTTTAAAAACAATATTTTAAAGTTATTTCATTCAACATATTACAAAGTTCATGGTAACAGCTCAAGCACCTTTTAAGTCACAATGTAAATATTGTCTGTTATCGTAAGATTACTACCTACATTAATGTTTATAGCCAGTTTATGTGTTCAGTAAGGAATTACTTTCATTAGGTACGTGTTAAGGAGAGTTTTTACTGTATGCCTTCCTCTACATTCAATGTATATTGAACTTAACAATTATTATGATAGAAATTGCATGTTAATACTGATTCATTTAAAGTTCTACTGTTTTTACATTCAAATGTTAATACTTTTAAGAAAAAATTAGCTTACAAAATGTATTCACTATGTTCCTGTTTATAATGTTAAAAATTATACAAATGTTTTGTCAACCTCCAAAGTTACATAAAAAATAAAGTTCAAGTTTCAAAATATATACTTTGAAGGTTATTGCTTACATATATTTTAAACTTCATGTTAAAATTCGGGACGTTTCAACAAGGCTTTTTACTTTTTGCTTTCCTCTGCATTCAATGTATATTAAAGTTAACAATTCTTCAGATACAAATTTCATGTTAAAAAACCATTACATCAACATTTTACAAAAATACACGTTCATATCACATTACTTACAAGTGTCAAAAATCTATATAAATAACTAAACAACTTGACAAACATATACATCACATTGCCGTCATTTTTTGATGGGCAAGTCGCTAGTATATATATAAATATAGTAAATAAATAGTACATCTGTGCTCACATTTGAATGTCTAAAACAAGTTGAAAAACCTGCTTCCATCTCAGAATTCCAAGAAAAACAGTTATTATACTGCATTCTGGGAAGCTGAGCTGGGACATGCACATGTGCCCACAGATGCTTCGCTCTTCAATCCATAGCCAGTATCAAACATGGCTTCCTTTAAGCTTATGCATGCTGTATTACACAGCTTTAATACAAAGCCAAGGTTGGATTAAACACAAGCTGAGTATTCATTCCATGTACAGCTGTTTCAAGCTTACTGGCTATCATCAGCATGGAGCGGGATCTTAGCTTGTGTTGTGGACTTTATTAGTAGGCAGTTCACCACAGCAATCATTTATAATATGGTGGTCAAAAGAGTGATAGAAGCGATAGTACATCTGTGTTCACATTTGAATGTCTAAAACAAGTTTAAAAACCTGCTTCCACTATTTATTTACTGTACTACTGTACGTGGAGGGCTTCTATCGTTCTTTTGCCCACCATATTATAAATGATTGCTGTGGTGAACTACCTACTCATAAAGTCCACAACACAAGCTGAGATCCCGCTCCATGCTGATGACAGGTGTGTTGTGGTCATGACCCCACAGTAACCAACATCATATAACACTCCACTTCATGGACATAACCATTAATGCGAATACAACAACCATACGGTCGCCATATTAAACAGACACTAGAAAACATGGATCATGTGATACTAAGCAATTCCACACACAGTGTGTTTTTATACATTACTGCTGATTGGTCGAAAGATGATGTGAATCTGGAAAACATAAAGAGGAGGTGTTAGAACAATCATGAGCTGTTATTATAGAACATTGTTTTTGCTCTGGACACTACCATTGACCAATTAACATGAACATGATCTACGATCAGTACTAACCTTATTGATTCTGTCCTGTTCAATCAGCCTGCCCAGAATATGTTGAGGATGTGTAATACAACAAGGCATGCATCACTGTGAAAACAATCCTTCAGCAAAGACTACTATTACTATCTACATGGAATACTTAGCCCATGCGGATATCACATCTCACTGGTATATGGGTGGTACCAAGAACAGACAGATTACACTGTTCACATTACCCCTAAACACATGCACATTGATCCTGACGTCAAACCAAGATAATTATCCATTTGGTTTGGATGACATAAAATACATTAATCCACTTTCATACTGTTAACGGGATGAAATGCTATGAAAAGTCATGTATAACTGCTGCTTTGGATTAGCAGATCTTAATGGGACCGTGCAACTCTAAAGCCAGTACAGTATTCATTATGATGGAAACTCACACCAGTCATTAGTGAAGCGATATGTAGTCATATATTGCATTTCAGATCCATCTGCAGTGGTGAATGACACTGATCTAATGGCTGTTGGGAACTGGGTTGAGTGTTCACTCACATGATGGTATTGTATTGCTCGAAGATGGAGAGCATGCCTTGATTGTGGTGAGATTTGGCTATTAACACCTACAGAGACAAGAATAAGATATCAATCATAATAAGATTCTGATTAACTACAGCACTTCCTCTCATGGTCAATCCACATTGAACATCAATTGTGGAAATGTTAAACATAACCAGACATGTACACACTCTGTAGCCAGCCAATAGTATGTCAACATCTATAACAACCAGTATTCAGTGAGGAGTGATTAGGATGAGGCCTTCATGGATGGTCATAAGACCTCCTACTCCTCGTGACTGGGCACCCACCTTCCGTGCCCGCGGACACACTCCCTCACGGTCTCCCTCTTCCACGTGGTGTTGGTGGTGTAGGAGCAGGAGGTGCCACTACATTGGGTGGCTGGGGATCAGGTTGATATAGTGGTGATGTCTGAGACGAGTAGGCAGACGTCTCGGGTTGCGGTTGTGCAACCGAACCCTGGAGAGGTATGGGCTGCCTTTGGGCTAGCTGGATTAATAGCCGTCTCTCCATGAATCGGCTGTACCTTATATCTCTCCATCCTTCAGTTGTGCCTCCTCACCTCAATATGGTGAGACCTATTGCTAGCCTGAATGGAGCTACTCAGGCGACACTGCCTCTGGAGCAACCTGAGCATCCTCTCAGAGGTTTGGCAGCGTGCCTGATTATCCCTGGCAAACTGGGTAATGATCTATGGCAATGTCATTGGTGTTGACAGCAATGGGGCCGCACATGAGGACTGCAAGGCTGGAGGCACTGGCTGCATGGGTGGCAGAGCACACGTTGAGACAGCCGAAGGCGAGACAGCTGATTGCGAGACAGCCGAGGCCGAGACAGCCGAAGGCGAGACAGCCGAGGGAGAGACAGCCGAAGGTGAGACAGCCGATGGTGGCTGCATCTGTGGGGGTCATCATGGGAACATAATAGTGGTCATCATGGGATGGGGTATCCATGCTGTCAGCTGCCCCCATTGCTGTGATGATGCTGGTGGCAGCTGCGAGGATGTCTGGGTCTAGGACATGGCTGGTTGAGGTTGCCGGTATGGCTGTGTCCAGCTGTATGTTGCAGTTGAGGGCCCGGGCATCGATTCCCACTCCTCATAATCCATTGATGTGGATGGTCCTGGGCCCTCTTGGATGTCCTGGTCCTCCTCTTCACACACTCCTGCCTCCTCTTCTTCCTGTGGCTGCCCTTTTGGGTGCTGCAATGGAATAAACATATATTTCAGTTGTTTGCCATACACTATTGACAGCTATGTGTTTCCATATCCTTGACATCATGGTCACCTGTAATTGACTGTGGTGCTTGTGTTACACAGATGAACCACGCCGTGCATAATAAGCATTGTGCATCATGGCTCATATGAATGTGAACTGCATGTGCAGCAGACACGTGCTCTCCTGGATCTGCTGTACAGTGTGTGAGACTCACCAATCTGTGACATGTTCCCAGCAATGGTTGTTAATGTGCAGCTGAGACATGGTCCAGGTTAGGACAGTATATGACACACATTTATTCCTACCTATTCTCAGTATAAGCGTCTGACGTCAGACGCAACCCTGACGCACGTTTCGTCACTTGGGCGTGACTTTTTCCCTTTGAAAAAGTCACGCCCAAGTGACGAAACGTGCGTCAGGGTTGCGTCTGACGTCAGACGCTTATACTGAGAATAGGTAGTGCTTCCAGCGAAGCTCCGTGAATGGGGAGCTTATAGTCACCTTCTTGTGCCCTAACTTGTAGTACACGGGAGAGCCTGGTACTACATAGGAGGAATCTGTGTATCTAGACAATAACAAACGCATTTAAAAATCTGGAATTTTTAAGACCTGATATTAATGCGGTACCCGAAATGGGGGTTATAAGAAATGCTATAGACACAATAGAGGGGTGGAAATGTGGGTAATTTTGCCAGAAAATCTTTTTTCCAGCCAAAACCTCTATGTTGTAAATAATCTCCAACAGTGAGTCACTATAACAACTGGAGAAATATACCAGTACAATCTAAAACTGTTATAGAGATTCAAAGGGCATCTGGATTATATAACAACAATTAGAACGTCAGATATGTCAACTTTAGAATTATACTAAACTGAATACATATCTAAAAGAATTTGAAGGTGACAGGACACCAAGATATAAACATAATATCTCTAATACTGATAAAAAGAGAGAGATATACTTAAAACAGTCTGGAAGCCAAACCTAACAAAATCACACACTTAGTAAGATAAGAAAAGAGGAAATAAGATCAGGTATTGATCCCTCAAATATTAGTAATTCACTTATCAAAAGTGTGGAAAATAAGGGATTCAATATTAAAATGTTTTTAAGGAATTACTTCCTACTTCCCTTGATTTTAAAGAGTTTTTAATCGACGTTGTCTCCTAAGAATGTAAATAAAACTTTATTATTTTTGTTTTCTCCAATTCTCTATTGAATATATGTGAAATAGGTGTTAAGCACCAAGAGAAAGTAAATACACTTCCCACTACTAATATATGCAATTACTCAAAGAGATGTAATACTTATTCGAGAATGGATTACATCCTGGGAGATGGTGCCACCTTAAATAATACAGTGGACATAAATATTGGTATAAGTGCTATATCGGACCATTCTCCGCTAGTATTAATACTTAAAACAACTGAAAATTATATAAAAAGTAGCAATTGGAAAATGGAATCAATTTTGCTAAAAGACAAAATAAAGGTAGATGAGGTTAAAAAAAACTCTTAATAGAGTCTCTGAATATAAATACAAGATCAGCATCATCGGCATCTATTCTTTGGTGCTCGCTGAAGGCATATACCAGGAGCAAATTTATAGCTAAGGCAATGAAATTAAAAAGAGAAAGACGTAAAACACTCAGAACTTTATATATTGAATAAGAAGAACTACAAAGACTCAAAACAAATCTGCAAATAGAGAAACTTTGAAGGAAATTGATATAATTGAACAACAGATAAAAAAGATTGAACAATATAAATTGGACAGATTAATTTGGAAGATGCAAGTAAAAAAATATGCTATGGGAGATAAGACGGGTAAATATTTGGCAAACAAAATGAAAAAACAAAGAATATCCAGTTCTATTCAAGAGATGAGAGGAGAGGATGGTACGTTACATCAGCACCCTAAAGAAATAGGGAGTATTTTTTATCAGTACTATTCCAAGCTTTATAATTTGGAAATACAAAATGAGTTAAATAAACCAGAGGTACGTGAAATAGAGGAATTTCTAAGCAATATCAACCTCCCCAGAGTCTCGGAAGTAGAACTGGATACTCTAAAGAAGGTAGAGGATGTGATAAAAAGTAGTAAAAACAACAAGGCACCTAGCATAGACAAACTCTACTATCAAACATGTTTAGATATATTGAAAGCCCCCCTAGTTAAGATGTTTAACAAAATAAAAACCAGCAGGAATATTCTAGCTGAGATGACAGAAGTCAAAATTATAGATATATTCAAAGAGGGCAAGGATCCTGCTGACAAGAAAAATTACAGGCCAATATCTTAAATTTTAGTTTGAAAATATGTTCCAAAATTTTAACAAATAGGCTTGATCCAATAATGATCAGACTTATCCATCCAGATCAAGTAGTGTTTGTTAGGTCTTGGCAAGGATGTGATAACATCAGGAGTCTAATATATCTTTTCTCAAAAAGCATTTGACAGGGCCAGCTGGGATTTCCTACAAATAGTACTCCAGAGGTATGGAATGGGTGATTTTGCCAGTAAAGCAATAAAAGCTCTCTATAGCAATCTTAGAGCAAAAATTGTGGGTACAAACTTTGAGACAAGTTACTTTTGCATTACAAATGGAATGAGACAGGGGTATCCCCTGTCTCCATTACTGTTTATCCTCTTTATCGAACCACTGATTAAAAAAATAAGAATAACAAGAGATATTAGAGGGGTTAAAATTGGAACTAGGGAATATAAAACAACTATATATGCGGATGATATGATTGTTACCCTTACAGACCATGAAAAATCATTGTTCAATTTGGATAAACTGCTGAGTAAGTTTAGTAGAATTTCATATTTCAAGGTTAATAGACAAAAAACAGATATTATCACGAGGGGCCTACCCCCAGAAATAAAAGCCAAGTTAAAAGATCTCTACCCCTATAATTGGAATGCTAAAGAAATAAATCACTTGGGTATATGCCTCTCTTTTGACCTAAGAAACATCTTAAAAAAACAATTTGTTTAAAATACATAGAACTTTATTAAGGATAGATTGGAGATTGATCCATCTTTCATAGACAGCAAAAATTGCGGTAATTAAAATGATAGCTATTCCCAAAATAACTTATATTTTCAGATCTATACCGGATGTACCTCCTGAATATTGATTAAAAAAATTCAATGAGATATAGATTTTTATATATTACAGGGGGAAAAAGCTAGAATTTCTGGAGAGGTCACTAATAGGAGGATTGAGGCTGGGGGCATCGCTACCCCATGCAGAAAGGATATTTATACTGCAATTGCGCTATCCCAGATTATAAAGTGGAGTGCACCATCACTAATTGCTAATTGGAAACAAATGGAGGAGGACTTCTTGGAAGAGACTCTTTTCCATCTATTAATATGGATTCCAAATTTAGAGGAAATAAAAAATAGTTTCCTTCCAAGGAATATTAAGTCCTTGTTCAAGTTTTGGTTGAATTTCAACAAGCCCTCTCTGGGCACTCCAATAGAAATTTTGTATGCTTGTTTTGGAATATTTTTTTTTTTTTTTGTATTATGGTGTTTTATGTATTATGTATGTTTTGTATGAAATAATAAAAATGATTTTTTTTTGTCTAATTGACTCATCTGTGCACATAAAGGAAATCCACTTAACCAGGCCTTTTTGCAGCCCAGCAGGCCGGACTTTGGACACCCCTGCTCTATTGCATGTCAAATCAATCTTGATATAATAACAACATGAACTCAGAATCAGTTTTTAATGCAGCTATTGTCCAGACATATTAGTGATGCAAATTATAAAAATGATATTTGCTACCTAGACTGAAATGTTTTTTGTTGCACCATATATCTTGAGTCATAACCATAGGGCTTACAGTTCTATTGTATGTCAAGTATCCCTGTGTGTGGGTAAGGGTGTAGGAAGCAATATAATTCTTGAGCAAGGGTGGGCAGGTTCAATCCTGGAGGGCCACATACGTGCTTAGATTTGATGATATCCCTGCTGTGCACAGGTAAGCCAAACGCCTCTTCAGTCATTCTGATTGACTCACCTGTGCACATAAAGGATAGCTTGAAAGCCCGGCATGTATGTGGCCCTCCTTACCCACCCCTGTTCTAGATGGTTACAGCTCATTATATACAACAGCCAGAGTACAAGCCTATTAATACATACATACAAACAGCATGATATCTGTAGGGTTTTGCCCACCCCATCCCCCCACCCCCACAATTTCATACAACAATGTGTGTGGTGTGATATGATACTCACGTTTCTTGTCCTATGCCGATCTGTGTCTACCTGGCTTGGTAGGTCCACCACTGCCGCTGGCTGAATCCAGTCCCTCAGGGTCTGCTCCCATTCATTGTAGGTTATGACTACAGCAGGCCCAGCACCTGTACCACATGCTGCTGCTGCCTCATCGGCCATCTTCCTCCTCACATTCAACTTGCAGTCCTCATATCCCTATTGGTGACCCCTAATGCTAAAACAGCTGTGGCAACTTGGGCCAAGGCCTGATTCATCTGGCTAGCACTACCATGTATTACTTCTTGCCCTACCAACTGTGTTTGGGGCACCTGGCCTTCCTCTCCACTCCCTGGGGCCGCTCCCTCATCCCCACCACCTCCAACCCAGGTATCAGTCCCCTGATCCCTCCTCTATCCTCCTATGAAAATAAAAGAACTATAAAGAAATATAATATGTATGTGGATGTGTCTGGGATAAAACAAAAATGTGAGTATTATGTGCAGTATAGTAGTGTATGGTAGGCGGGGGGTGGTAGGGGATGGGGGTATGGGAGGTGTAGATGTCCTGTGACCTACCGCTAGCTATGTGTACGTATTAATCTATGTGTGTGAATTATGTGATATCAGTAATTATGTGTGTTGTAAATTAAGGGTTAAATTCTCTGATAGGTCAAAAGATCAAAACTTACAATACTCCTTCTCTCGTGCCCACTCTCCTTTCTCACCTAAGCACAAAAACCTACCAAAGCCTAGACCTGTGTCTCTACTTGCAAAAGCTACAGCACAGTCAATGATTTCCTGTTTTGGCTCCCTTTTAAAGGCATACTGGCGTCTAATTAAGTGCTACGTTTTACATTTAACGTTTTATGAGCTAATTTACCACACAAAGCTTAATTGATAAATAAGACTCACGTATCTGGTACGTACGTCTTTGCCGCGGACGCAAATCGTAAGTTGTACAAGATAGCATTTCGCGCTCGTAGCGCGCAGCCCTTCTAATTTAATAACGTTGTTAAAATGTCAAATTTCAAGCTCGCAGCCCTAATATTTGAACTTTGCAATTACGTTTTTGGAATTTAATGAAGCTGAAAGCCAGGTGGGCTTGAACATTGCAATCCTTGCTGAGGTGAATGCAAGCTTTTATCAAACTATTTCAAGAAACTTATTACACTAACAAGGCCTGAGGTAAAAGCACTGGTATAAATAGCGTGAAAAACAAAGTGGATGCTTTACCTAATCTCAGGACAAAAGATGTCTAATAAGGCTTAAAAAAGGGTCATGAGGGCATTGTTCCATACAGGCTACTAGCACAACACATCACATGCTACAGCCAGATGACAGAAACTGACTTAAAGTACTAACTATTGGAAGGGACGGGGTTATCCTTCAAATATATCAACCTACCCAAACTCATATTCAACTTTTCAGAGTATAATTACTGTAACAAATCAGTATGGGGAAAAATAAAAAAACTTACCTGCCAGAAGAATCACGGATCATTATGGATCCTCAAGAGCTGGCTCAGGAGATTGAGCCGGAACTAAAAGATAATTCAGAGGAGGAAGAGAATTCCATCGCACCACAACGTGATATGAATCTTTCTATGAAATGTATGGCACAGATCGAAGGAAATATTTCAGGCATACATGGCTAAAACAGTGGAGGCAATTAAGAAAGGTATTGAGACATGAGCCAAAAAACTAAACTGCTGGAGGAAACCTCTGATCAAATAGTTGAGGCTCAGTAGAGAGATAGGATGGAGGTTACACAGAACTCCTCTCGAATATTAGCTCTAGAAGATAAGCTGTATGATCTAGAGAACAGATCGCGAAGGCATAATCTGAGGATCAGAGGTATACCAAGATTGGTAGAGGATCTTAATTAGTACTTAAAAGAGATGATTGGTAACCTTATCCCTGTTGTGCCTGAATCGGGTTGGGAGATCGAGAGAGCCCATAGGGCCTTGGGGGCCACAAGGAATCCTGAATTACCTAAAGATGTTATCATAAGGCAAGAGACCTAATACTGGCAGCCGCCAGGAAAGATCGATCAATAAAAGGTCCAAATAACTCTGTGATACTCATTTTTGCCGATCTTTCCCCCACTACTCTGGTGAGGCGAAGGGAAATAAAGCCAGCTCTAAAGATTTTGATTAAATATGGTATACAATATAGGTGGAGCTTCCCTTTCCCTCTATTGTTCAAACACAGAGACAAAGCTTACTCAGCGCCCTCATTATAGGAATGCTGGTACATTCTTAAACTTCTTGACCTAGTCACTGAAGGGGCAGAAGGCGGGAGTGTACTCCTCAATTCCAACCAAACAATGGACAGAAGTTTCTCACAATACCAGGATGAAAACGTCTTTGAACTTCAAAGATAGATGACCATTGATTTCTAAACCCCGTCGCCAACCTTCGCAAGACTCAGAGACTCCAATGCGAAAAAATCCCACTTCAAAATGTGTATATTTTCTGTTTTGCTTGGCTTACTGCAATCTTGAAACACTTTACTAGTGATATTGCAATCTAGTACCAACATTACAGCCACTTTTAGGAATCAAGTATGGCTACATTTATATTTGTCTGATAAGAACTTTCTTTCTGTTGTGTCTATTCTACATTTAGACCAAGCAATACCTTAGGTCTAGGGACAAATTCCCTCTCATGTAAAAAATTTCCCCACAATGTTTTCTAGTAACCCGTCCTAATGGGGGAGCAACGGACGAATGATGCATCCATCCTCTCCCCCAAAGGTGGCCAAATCAACCGACTGGCAAAGGAGGCTTAGTTTGTTAGAATTTGTTTTAGTCATTGTTAGCTATGGCATACTGTTGGTTTGTTTTTTTTGCTAATATTTCCTCTTTGTTCCCCCCTTTTTCTCCTTTTTTCCTTCCTTGAGTGCCTACATGCTAGGAGAAAGCTTGGTTCCAGCCCCCAAAGTGTCGAATGCAAAATCCAAGGTCAATGGCAACCTAAAATCCCTACATAACCCATATTCAGGTAATATCCAGAACAAATGCAAAACATGTTACTTACAAATTAGATAGCATACATAACTTATAACCTTATAACACACAATGTAACAGGGTTCAACTCCCAGTTTAAGAGAAGTAAAGCCTTCATGTTTTATAAAAAACACAAACCCTCAATAATCTTCCTGCAAGAAACACATTTTGCAAATGATAGAATACCCACCTACCTCCACAGAGATTATCAAACATTTTACACTATTGATCAAAAAAACAAAAAAGTGTCAGCGGCAATTCTGATTCATAAATATTTCCCATTCAAATTGGAGAACAAAAATACAGATAAAGAGGGGAATTATATAAGAATCACAGGGATAATTCTAAATAAAAAAATCTCTATTGTAAATGTATACGCTTCCACTACTTCCCCACACAATTCACTAATAAAATTGCTTGAGACATTAAATTCCTTTGACACAGGTAAAAAAAATAATGGAGGAGACCTTAACCGAGCTCTTCAACCAAAATTGGACAGATCCAGGGATACCCCAGGAAATAGATACTCCCAAAAGTTAAAAAAGATAATAGTTTAGTTCAGGAAATCAACTTGGTAGATGCTTGGAGGGGACACCATCCTAATGATAAATAATTTACCTATTTCTCACCCAAACACAGCTCTTATTCAAGAATAGATGCTTTACTGATTGACGCAGGGTTGTTTGACCACTCAAGCAACGCTCAGATACTTCACTGCCCATGGTCTGACCATGCAGCAGTACTCATTAACATTGATTTAGGACTGGGCCAGAAAAACCAATATAGTTGGAGACTAAATTAATCATTAATAACAAATCCCTGAAATAAAAAATGAAATCATCATAGATTTGGAAACTTACTTTACATTCAATGATATCCCAGAAATAAAAATTGGATGGTTTTGGCTAACCCATATTAGAGGATCTTTTATAAGACTAGCCACCACCCACAAAAAAAATAACCGGCTTCAAGAAACAAAATTACTCAAAGAACTACACTAAGAAAGACAACACCACAAAAACTATTCAAACACAATTAGGCATAACAATGAAAAAAAAAGGCTAGAACTGGACAATATTTTGTCAGAAAAAACTAAAATTGTTTATTTATGCTAAAAAATATCTTCAATGCTGGCCAGAAAACTTAACGCCAAAAAGAACCAGGACAGAATATACCAAATTAGAACCCCTGGGGGTCGAATAACCCTGAGTCAAACTAAAATACAAGAAACATTTCGGGATTTTTTATCAAAAAATTAACTAATCTCACTCAAAAGTAAACAACTTTACATTTAGAGCATTCTTAAGCAAATATGACCATCCATCCATTTCAAATCAGAACTGGGAAAGCCTGAATGCCTATTCAACTATAGAGGAAATCACAAAAACTATTAATAATCTAAAATTAGGTAAGTCTCCAGGACCAGGTGGTTTCTCCAACCTATATTATAAAACATTTGTCAACAGGCTAGCTCCATACTTAAACAAACTCTATAATGCTATTCTACAAGGGGAACATATGCCACCTGAATTTAAACAGGCTGACATGGTGTCCTTCCCAAAACCAGGGAGAGATCCTCTGGAAATAAAAAACTTCCATCCAATTTCATTACTTAACGGGGATGTTAAAATATTGGTGAAATTGATGGCAACCAGGTTTTCCAAGTTTCTGCCCAAAATAGTTCATAAGGACCAAGTGGGATTTCTGCCATACAGACAGGCTGGGGATACTATAAGAAGAGTATTAAACATATTTCACCTAGTTAAATCCAATAATATACCACTATGCACAATAGCTCTATCTAGAAAAAGCTTTCGATTCCTTAGAGCGGCCCTATTTATACAAGGTCTTGTCTGGGATGGGCATTAAGGGAAATGTTATCAATTTAATTAGAACATATTAAAGGAACCCAGTGGAGTACTTAAAATTACAAGCAAAGAATAGGGACCACATTCTTATGCAAAGAGGAACTAGGCAGGGGTACCCCCTCTATACTTTTTTATTTGTGCTGGCAATTGAGCCTTTGGCCCAAGCGATTCGATCAACACCACAAAAATTAGGAGTCACTGTCGGACTACAGCAATATAAGTACTGCTTATTTGCAGACGACATTTTTTGTATGTTGGTGGAACTGGTAAAATCAATACCAGCCTTGATGAATATCCAAGACTCCAGGGCTGAAAGTAAATATAGACAAAACAGAAGAGATTAGATCACTAATCCCTCAAAAGACATTAGATCTCCTGAAAAGACAATACTCTTTCTCATTGGCTCAAAGACCACATAAAGTATTTGGGGCTAAATATTACCCCCAATGTGTCTGGATTGTACAAATCCAACTATACTCCTCTTTATAAAAATCTCATAGAGGATATTATTAAATGGAGTAAATTCCCCCTTTCATGGATAGGCTTCATTAACGCCTTTAAAATGAACATATTACCATGAGTATTATACATTTTCAGGTCCCTACCTATTCCAATATTAACAAAAGACCTGGAAAGCTTTCAGAAACATATAATCAGATTTATTTGGAACAATAAAAGACCACGATAGCAAAATCACTATTATTTAGAAGTAAGAAAATAGGTGGACTGACCTGCTCTAATTAAAAGTATACTATATCCGCTTGGATTTTTATAGAAAATTACCAGGTGAAACCACATAGGTGGGATTCAATCATCTGGACCCCTATAATACCTCCAAGCTTAATGAAACATAACAATCCAATGATAAAACTTTTGCTGTCCAATTGGAAGTGGGCCAATTTAAAGCAGAAGCTAGTAGCCAAGGTATCAGACTTAACCCCCACTCTCACCTCCCAATCAATATGGGAAAACTTAAGAGAGAAATCTAAAAATGGGTGGACTGACTCCAAACTTGATAGGCTGGGGTCTTGGATATTGTGTGGTCAAACCCTAACATTTGAACATCTCAGATCCAAATATGACATTCCACACAAACATTATAACTATTTCAAAATAAGTCATGTAGTCAACAAAAACCTAGGGCAAACCACAGACTAGCTGGTTTTCCCTTATTTGCAAAAAGGCTCATTGACCGGGGGTATCATTGGATCTGTCTACTCAATACTGAACACTCCACCAACAATATATAAGCCTAAATGTATGGAAAGATGGGAGACTGATATAGGTGTACAATGGGACCTTCATAAGTTTATATTTGCATAAACCTATTAAAAGGCTCACAAAACTACAGCATACTTGAAACAGCAATAACGATATTACACAGAGTGTATATTACCCCAGACAGATTACACAAATACAACCCCCAGCTATCACTGGGATGCTTCAGGCAATGTCAAAATGCAGGCACTTTCTTACATACTTGGTGGGAGTGCCCAGAGGCTAAAATAATTTGGACTTAAGTAATGGAGTTGGCTGCTTGTACTATTGTGAAGACATCAATCCATCTGACTATAGAAGTATGCCTCCTGGGTGTCTTTACCACTGAAATAACAAAAACGGAAAATAAATGTCTACTATATCTGATGCTCTCTACGAAGAGCCACATTGCTAAAAAATGGAAGACAACAATACTTCATATTCGAGAAATCATTAGTAAACTAAATCTAATAATGATTAATGAAAAATTGACCCACACAATTTCTAATACTTACCAAACATTCTTAGAAACATGGGAAACATGGCTCAATTCCGCGCACTTGATTAAAATCAATTAAAGCAACTGATAATATCACGACTTAGAAAAGGATCTGTTAGCACTAATCATCTAGAATTGATGATCTTGGATGCATTGGAGACGACAAAGGGAGCTGGTTGGATAAGCAATACTTAAGTGGAATAAAAAAACGCATGGATGCCCAGATTCTAATCCCAACCTGGAGATGGACAATAGTTAAATAAACCCTGTCTCGCTCAAGGGGAAAATACCGCTCCCCCCCCCCCTTTTTCTTTTTTTATTCTAGCTTTTCCCCAGTTAGTTTTTGGTTCATGTTCTAAGATATTTTTAACTTGTTTTACTTAAACACAAGCTAAAGAAAAAGAGAAATATGGAGAGATTGTCATAACATAACTAAATAGAAAAAATGACTTCAACAGAAAATTTGTTATATGAAAATTATAGATCTTTATTAACAAATATTGTTTACTCTGTATGACATGTACTTGATATATGTTTGAAAGTTTAATACATTTCTTGATGTTATGATGAGAATAAAAAAATTATTGTTAAAAAAAAAATGTTAGATAATGGACCACATTTACTAATATATGCCATCACCTGCACTTCACTTTTTAGTACATTAGAAGCCGTATTAAATCAAACCCAGTATGTGCAACATGAGTCCTGCAACGGATGCGGTCTTGAAATTTGGCCGAGTTACAGAGCTATTAAAGTCAAACTGGGCGCATGTTACGTGCTTGAGAAGCAAACCTGTAAACCATTTGTCGGACGATGTTGGACGTTACGGGTTTAGATGGAGCCAATGGCAACAGAGATTCTCATTATTACATCACAGAAAAATGGCGGTTGGATTTTCAAAGTCTTACGGGCTTCAATTACTCTTTGCGATCAGACCCACAGTCCAGAAATAATGCAATATTGATAAAGCCGTAAATATGATATTCTATTACATGCAAGTTCCATTATATGTATTAACACATTGATTGCAGGGATCTATACAACACAAATTGAAACATGAAATAAATTATTGTAAATTGCTGATTTGCGAGCTTCAGAATCTTGTGCTATTTATTTTAATACCTAACATAACTTTCCCTTCACATATAAGTACAGTAGTGTGTGTATATTAGCATTTTCAGTGCTACGGATTGAACTTTACTCCTCTAGCGGTTCCTCTCTGGTACCTATTGGCTTCTTGGCTCCATTTGCAGGTTACAGGCTTGATCGCCAGTGAATTTGTTGCAATTTAATAGCATGATTGGAAACATATCAGTTGCGTAACTTGGGAGATAAAAGGACTTGCGGGCTCGCAGTTGAAATTTCTACATCCCATAGGGTTTTATCGCACCTAACCCACAAGTCGTTTGTGGGTAGCTTTAAGAGGCCAATTTATTAGCCGTAAGTCTTGCAGGCTACGTTACGGGCTACGAATTTCAATAGGGCTTATGGCCCATCATATTGTTTGTTACACACATCATTTTGGAACTATGTAACTCTAATTGAAGTTGTATGACCAGTGATGATGTCCTAGCCACATCATTCAGTGGCACCAAACAATAGTAGCACTGTATGTCAAGCATGGGCAGTATAATGTGCCAGTCTGATCTTACCAGGCCCAAGTAACAGTATTCTGGAGGTGCTCAGTTTCTGCTTCCTATCTGCTATGCCCTGGTTGTCTTCCTCTGCCACTATGCTGGACTCCTCATATTGCTCTCCTTTTTTGCCTAACACACTGGAGAGAAATGGTTTGCCTCTTTTTCTCCCTTTTTAAATTTGGGTGTGATCTCGATTGCATGCGCATGGGCAGACCTGGCAACTGTGCACAAAACGGTGAAGAGGATTAAATAATTTAAATAAATATAAGGGCAATTTTGGGCAGCAATTCCCCCCCCCCCACACACACACACACACATACACACACAGTCACCAGATTACATCCATTGTAATACTTATATTATATTTTATTCATATATTGTCTATGGACAAGAATACAATATATTAATTGCTGCACTTTATTCAAATAGAGCAAAGCACTTTTTTCCACAATATTTTCATTGAGATTTATTTTTATGACTGATTCTATATAAACACATTATTTAATGAAATCTCCCAGATGGTCTGCAATTTAAAGTTTCTGAATAAAACCAACTGCTTTGTAAAAAATTTGGATGTGATTCCTCAGGGTCTTAAAACTGTGCAATTATAAATAAAATAATTTCTTTCACTCCTGGTCATGTTGTCCTTGGCAAATGTCACTCCCGGCCCTAGAGGTCTTTGATCTGTAGCATTTCTTGGTGACCCAGATGAGACTGAGTGTATGCTAGCCCTTAGTGGACATTTTGTGCTTGGGGAACACTGATTACAATACCTCAGCCGGCATCAGAGCTCTTCTCCAAGAGGTCTGTACTCTGGACTTACAGAGTGGAACAAAACCTTGAGGTCTGAGCCGATTGCAGGGTCATGCTAGTCAACAGACTCCACGGAAAAACCCAGTAAGAAACATCCCTATTCCCTTGTAAATGCTTACACCACTTATAGAAACAGATAAGTGGGTGGAGGGGGGGGGGGGGTAAGGGGGTTGGGGAATAGAATAGAGTTGTATTTTCCTTGTAAATTCCTAGGAAATTTCTTGAAACAGAGAAATGGGGGCTGGGGCATTTGTCTTAAATTCCTAGGCCAATTTTTGACACAGAAATGGTGGGTTCATTAAAAGAATAACGTGAGACCATCCCATAAGGCCTTGTAGACCAAAGGAATGGTACTGCAGGCATGGACATAGTAACTCACCATGGGAGGATGTCAGTTTAAGGTTCCTGGATGTTTCCATTTAGGGTGTGTGTTGGAATACCATAGAAGGGAAAGGGAGTTATCTAAAAAAAGGTCCAGACTGGTTGAATTATCTAGGCAGGAGTGTCCCTAATATCAGCTCATTAAATAAGAGAAATGGTTAGAATTTTGGATCATATGATTCTATTATGGTGTTAAAATAATTGCACTGCTTGCAATGCAGTAGGTATTGGTATGAGTATAATTGTTCACTAAAACCACAGAGCAGAGGATCAGGGTACCGACACCTTGTTATTAAGGTCAGGTTTTGTGTTATACTCATCTGATCTGACCCTGTTCTGTTTCACTATATGGTTAGTTTTATCATAAAGAGAAATTGACCTTGACGTGGTAACACATAGCTAGGAGTAAGCCCTGTGTAATGATATGGAATCACAAGGTTGTGGAGACCAGCAGCCAAGGTCAGCAATAATTCAGTTCAGCAATTTGTAGGTGAAACAGGAACAAGCTTTATTGAAGTGATCAGAAACCACACAATAATCTGGCAAGGATACAGAGACAGGAAGTGCCTTATATAGGCCAAGAACCAGACAGCTGACCAGACACAGCTAAAGAGAGTTGTCACTGATTGCATTGCTTTTAGAGTCAAGGTATCAGATCTCAGGCAAATCTGCAAGAGGCAGGCTGGCGCAGTGGTAGGGAAGAGGTATAGCAGCCTGGGGACCAGGGTTCAAAACCCAGCAGAGTCAGTTCCTCACATTACCCCCGCCTCTATAGGTGCAGCCTCTGGATGCCCTATTACCTGGTTTAGCAGGGTACTGCACATGAAAAGACCGAAGGAGATCAGGAGCGTGAATATTGTCCACTGGTTCCCACAAACTCTCCTCCTCACCATAGCCTTTCCAGCGAACCAGATACTGGAGCTTGTTACGGAAGATCCTGGAGTCAATAATTTTTTCCACTTCGTACTCATCCTCACCATCCACGAGGACTGGAGGTGGGGCAGGCAGGGCTCGGCCAGGGAAAGTATTTTCATGAAAAGGTTTAAGCAGTGCAACGTGAAACACTGGATGTATTTTCATGGAATTCGGGAGTTGCAAACGGAAAGTGACAGCATTGATCTGAGCAATGATCTCAAAAAGGTCCCATGAACCTTTGACCCAATTTATTTAAGGAATCCGAAGCTTAAGATTCTTTGTTGACAGCCACACCTTGTCACCAACGTGATAGACTGGGGCCTCCTTTCTATGCCTATCAGCAGCTCTTTTGTAACATTCCTGAGCCTCCAAAAGAGTCTCTTTCAACAGTGCTTGGGAATCACGTAAGGCGGTTAGCCGGTCAATGACAGCAGGAATGGAAGTAGTAATTGGGAGACTGACTAGAAAGGTCGGATGGTAACCATAGTTGGCAAAAAATGGGCTCAAAGAAGTGGAGCAGTGTTGGGCATTGTTATAGGCAAACTCCGCCGTGGGTAGAAAATCCAGCCAGTCATCCTGCAGGTAACTAATATAGCACCGCAAATATTGATCCAAAGTCTGGTTGGTTCGCTCAGTCTGTCCATTACTTTGCGGATGAAAAGCTGACAACAGATTTACATTAATACCTAGATTAGAACAAAAATGTTTCCAAAAACGAGATGTAAACTGCACTCCCCTGTCAGAAACTACTTCATCGGGCACTCCATGCAAGCAAAATATTTCCCGAATAACCAGGTCAGCCGTCTGTTTAGCTGAAGGGAGACCACGAGCTGGTATGAAATGACCCATCTTCGTTAACCTGTCCACAAGAATGGTAGTGTGTTCCTTAGAGGGAGGTAGTTCCACAATAAAGTCCATGGATATAGATCCCCAGGGACGATGAGGAATCGGAAGAGTCTGAAGCAAGCCAACAGGGGATGAGCGAGGAGTCTTATGTCTGGCACATACATCACAAGAGGACACATTCTTCTTAACATCCTCATAATACTTGGGCCACCAAAAGGATCGGGCGAGTAGGGGGTCAGCTATTCTAGACAAGGCATCCGCCTTACCATTCTTGGAGCCAGGACGTTATGTAACCAAAAAAATTAAACCTCGAGAAGAATAGGGACCAGCGTGCTTGTCTGGCTGACAGTCTCTTTGCTGATCGAATACATTCCAGATTTTTGTGATCTGTGAGGACAGTAATTGGATGGGTAGCTCCCTCCAAGAGATGTCTCCATTCGGTGAAGGCAGCTTTTATAGCCAAAAGTTCTTTATTCCCTATGTCATAGTTTCTTTCTGCTGGCACCATCTGGCGGGAATAGAAGGCACACGGATGTAACAGCATCTTAGGTCCAGTCCTTTGAGACAGTATAGCACCAACAGCTGAATCAGAAGCATCAACTTCCACAATAAATGGTAATTCCGGCTGAGGATGTACCAGGACAGGGGCAGAGGTAAACAGAGTCTTCAATCGGGAAAATGCGGTATCCGCCTTATCGGACCACTGAAAAGGAGTCCCTTTACGTGTGAGTTCAGTGATCGGTGTAATAACGGCAGAGAAATTCTTAATGAAACGCCTGTAAAAATTGGCAAACCCCACAAATCTCTGAACATCTTTTTCATTCTTGGGGATGGGCCAGTCCAGCACAGCTTTAATTTTACTTGCGTCCATACTTAAACCTTTGGGAGTTATTACATACCCCAGGAATTGAATTTCTGTTTGTTCAAACTCACATTTTTCTAGTTTAATGTATAGGCCGTGGGTACGAAGGCGCTCTAGAACTATACGAACCTGTTTTCTGTGGTTTTCAAGATTATCAGAGAATATTAGGATATTATCCAAAAATGCCACAACAAACTGATCCAGGAGATCTCGTAGTACATCATTGATAAAATGCTGGAAAGTTGCAGGGGCATTACACAGCCCAAAAGGCATTACTAGATATTGGTAGTGACCGTACCTGGTTCTGAAAGCTGTTTTCCATTCATCATTGGGTCTTATGCGAACCAGATTATATGCCCCCCGAAGATCAAGCTTCGTAAATATTTTAGCTGAGCGACGTCTCTCCAAAAGTTCAGGAATCAGAGGCAAGGGGTAGCGGTTTTTAACAGTGATGTTATTAATGTCCCTGTAATCAACGCATGGCCGTAGGCTGCCATCTTTCTTTTCTACAAAGAAAATAGGAGCTCCTGCTGGAGAAGTAGATGGTCGAATAAAGCCTTTGGCAAGATTTTCTTGTAGGTATTCACGAAGAGCTTTCAATTCAGGCTCAGAAAGGGAATATATACGGCCAAATGGGATAGCAGCCCCAGGCAACAGCTCTATTGGGCAATCATAAGGCCTGTGTGGTGGAAGCTGATCAGCATTCTTCTTATCACAGACATCTGCAAAATCCTGATATTGTAGAGGAAGCTTAGTCAAGTTTGTAGCAACCATTTCATTAATTGTTGTGGCAACAGGTGTTACCTTAGAGGGTTGACAATTCATTAAGCAGTGTTCTGAAGGAAAGGACAAAGTTCTGATCTTCCAATCAATCTGTGGGTTATGCAGAGCAAGCCAAGGTACCCCCAAAATCACTGGAAACTGTGTTGAGGAAATTAGGTGGAAAGAGATAGCCTCATGGTGATTCACTTCCACAGTCAACATTAAGGGCACAGTCTCATGTGTAACCGGGCCTGACGTAAGTGGAGAACCGTCAACTGTCTCCATTAACACAGGTGAAGAATTAGGGATAGACTGAATTCTATTTCCTGCTGCAAATTTAATGTCCATAAAGTTTCCGCCTGCTCCAGAATCTATCATAGCTGTAGTTGAAATTTTACGATCACCACATTGCAAAGTGATAGGCACCACAAAATGAGGATGTTGAGTCAACATACCCTCTTCACCATGAGCCAGAGAAAACAAGGGTTGTGTGACGGAATTCAGTTGATCTGAAATCTGGGATTGGTGTTGAATCTGTGCACCCTCAGCTGCCATAGCTATTGTTCTTTTGGATTTGCTAGGGCAATTGATGGCATAGTGCCCTGCACTACCACAATACAGGCATAAATTGTGAGTGCGTCGCCACTGTTTTTCTTCGTTGGATAATGGCCCTCTTATTAGATTTACCTGCATAGCCTCTGGCTCAGAGTCTGTAGGTGTTTGTGGGATCGGAGTAGAAGTTCTTGAATAGGAAATTGGAGTAGTACTTGGTCTAAAAGAGCCCTGTCTTTCCAATCTTCTTTCAGAAAGTCTCCGATCAATACGGATAGCCAAACGCACAAATGCATCAAAGTCAGCAGGAAGATCAACACGAGCTAGCTCATCTTTTATAGCTTCTGAGAGACCTTTTCTGAAGTGGAACCTCTGGGCTGATTGAGTCCAGGTAGTATCAGCAACCCACTGTCTGAATTCAGCAGCATATTCAGCCACCGAGCGCCTCCCTTGATGCAAATGAAGGAGAGTGGCTTCTGCTGTAGCACATCGATTTGGGTCATCAAAAACTAGGCACATGGCCTCAAGAAAGTCATTTAGATTACCCAAGACTGGACTGTCCTGTTCCAGAAGAGGGGAGCCCCAAGCCAGGGCTTCATCTTTGAATAAGGAAAAAATAAATCTCACCTTCTCTCTTTCAGATGGAGCCATTCACCTTAAATGACTTTCTATCAGATCCCTTCCCTGAAATTTGTAATCAGGGTGTGAGGAACTGACTCTGCTGGGTTTTGAACCCTGGTCCCCAGGCTGCTATACCTCTTCCCTACCACTGCCCCAGCCTGCCTCTTGCATGAAGTGCAAACGGCAATGATTTAGGAAACCCCTAAATTTTGGGCGATCTCCTCCAAACTTTTCTGGTAGGGGCAAGCGGGCATCTTGTGCAGGTGTAACATCTCATGCCCTGTAGCTGGTATACTCACTGTGCATTGACTGAATTTTATTTTGCAGTTCAGCTATCTGGTCCTGCAGCACTTGAATGGTCTGTGCCTGGGTCTGCACATTTCTTGCAGTAAAAGCAACCTGTTGGGCCTGCAGTTCAGCTACCTGGTCCTGCAGCACTTGAATGGTCTGTGCCTGGGTCTGCACAGTTCTTGCAAATAAAGCAACCTGCTGGGCCAATGAAGAATCTGATCCGGCGGTCTCCATGAAAGGGCCAGATTATTCTGTAATGATATGGAATCACAAGGTTGTGGAGACCAGCAGCCAAGGTCAGCAATAATCCAGTTCAGCAATTTGTAGGTGAAACAGGAACAAGCTTTATTGAAGTGATCAGAAACCACACAATAATCTGGCAAGGATACAGAGACAGGAAGTGCCTTATATAGGCCAAGAACCAGACAGCTGACCAGACACAGCTAAAGAGAGTTGTCACTGATTGCATTGCTTTTAGAGTCAAGGTATCAGATCTCAGGCAAATCTGCAAGAGGCAGGCTGGCACAGTGGTAGGGAAGAGGTATAGCAGCCTGGGGACCAGGGTTCAAAACCCAGCAGAGTCAGTTCCTCACACCCTGATTACAAATTTCAGAGAAGGGATCTGATAGAAAGTCCTTTAAGGTGAATGGCTCTAGTATGTAATATGTTATATGCCCCTAATAGTCAGATAATATAACCTACATATAAGAAAGTCAGGTGGATGAGCAAGCAGACATGGAATGGCTATACTTTATACAAACAAAGGAGAAATCTAGTAAATTGAACAAGCAGGTCACAATTACACAGATTGAATTAAAGTAACAGAGTGGCAGTAACACGTGGAGATTCTGGCAGAAGAGATGGTCACTATAGCAGCAAAATATTGATTGCAGGTCAGAAGCAGGGTTTGTTAGGGAAGAGATGTGTAGATGTGTCAGAAAGTGTTCTACAGTTTGAATAGAGCTCTTAAAGAAAATATATGTAGAAAAAAGTAAATAAAATCACAGTCCAGTTTTATCAGTAAAAAAATAGATATTTTGATCAGATATGCAGATATGGAGGCACTGGTGGCTCCTGTTGTTTTCTTGAAGGATGTCATTCACTTATGAAATAGACCTGAAGGCTTTTTTTATTTTTATTCTGGAGGGTATTAAGAAGGCTTTAGAGCTCAATGTTGTTTAGTAAGTTGGTGGAAGGGGGGGCCTACACACAGATGATGTACTGGCTAGTATTAAGACCCATTTGGGCATGTGTCCCTATGAGCTTATTTATTGCAGGTCAGAAGCAGGGTTTGTTAGGGAAGAGATGTGTAGATGTGTCAGAAAGTGTTCTACAGTTTGAATAGAGCTCTTAAAGAAAATATATGTAGAAAAAAGTAAATAAAATCACAGTCCAGTTTTATCAGTAAAAAAATAGATATTTTGATCAGATATGCAGATATGGAGGCACTGGTGGCTCCTGTTGTTTTCTTGAAGGATGTCATTCACTTATGAAATAGACCTGAAGGCTTTTTTTATTTTTATTCTGGAGGGTATTAAGAAGGCTTTAGAGCTCAATGTTGTTTAGTAAGTTGGTGGAAGGGGGGCCTACACACAGATGATGTACTGGCTAGTATTAAGACCCATTTGGGCATGTGTCCCTATGAGCTTATTTTAATATTTGGGTGGGCTAGCACTACTTGTTTGTTAGGGATTTTTTTATTACATTGTTATTACAAGTTGTGGTCTTGTTTATCTCTAAAATATTTTGGTATTGTAATAAAAATTTAAAAAACAATATAGAGGTGTCCAATCAGAGAACAAACTAAGCTTAATATGTTAATTTGATGGACATGATAATTCACTCTGAGAGCATCCTCTTTAAACTCACCTGTGCCCTATAATATATCAGTCTGGTCTCACTCAATAGAGTGATTAAGCCCTGAAATACCAGGCAACTCCTAAAGGGAGGAAACAGCAAACTCCAGAGGTATGTTTCGGGACTCGGCCTTGTCAGTGAGGTGTAGCTGAACTTCCAAAAGTGAAGTGGGCAAGGGATTCATGTCTGGAGTTTCCTATAACCTCTAGGGATACTAACAGCCTTATTAAATTGCGATTCGGTAAATTTAAAAGGGCTCTATATAAGCACACCGCATATTTTTTTTACAGAAGTTTTTAGTTGGTGAACTTCTATCCAAAAGCAAGGTCTTCACTAACTAAAAACTTCTGTAAAAAAAATATGTGGTGTGCTTATATAGAGCCCTTTTAAATTTACCGAATCGCAATTTAATAAGGCTGTAAGCCCTTAGGGTCATTTGAATTTGAAAAAAAAATGGAAGTCTTAACGCAGAGAACACAATAAACTTAATAGATTATTTCAATGGACATGAAACCCCACTCTGAGAACAGCCTCTTTAAGCTCACAAGTGCCCTTCACATGGATAAATATCCTGTAGTCTCACCCAATAGAGTGATGCAACCCTGAAATACCAGGCAATTTTACCCTGAACAGGAGAAACAGCAAACTCCAGATTGGGTCTCTTCAGTGGAGTGTAGCTGAACTCCCTAAAGCACAGTAAGCAAGGATTCCACATCTGGACTCCTATCTACCTTAGGGTGACTAAGGGTAATTTGCATAAGCTCACTGTGCCATAGAGAGTTCAGCTACACCTCACTGACGAAGCCCAAGAGAGGCCAAAACGTACATCTGAAGTTTGCTGATTCTAGGGACCTCCTTTGCAACCTTTTCCTGGAATAGACAGCGTTGTATATAGACTGTGTAGGTCAAGGAAGTGGTGTTTGTCAGGGATGGTCCCACTGTCTTGTTCAGGACACTCTCCTTACTTGGATTCACATACACTCATTCTCCTTATTTATTTTTTTATAATTATGTTCATACCAACAATGAAGACTAATAAACGGTCTACTTTTGACAAGTGAAGAAGTAAAAAAAAGAAAAAAAAAGTTTATTAAAATGAAGCTGTTACACACAAAAATAGTGTCTTCCTTTATTAAAAAAAAAAATGTTTGGATAGTGCTACTGCTAAAGGAATTAGAAGTCTCTTTCTTTCACTGTTTTGTAATTTTAAAATATTTAATTGCATTAAAATATATTAATGAAAAATAAATAAATAAAACATGAAAGATAAGATTTGTAAGAAGCATCAAGTAAGAATAATGACCCTTGAAATCCAACACGATAAAACTGATGCCACATTAATAAATAACTTAATCCTATAGCAACAGCTGTCTGCAGAACTTTTTTTGTGATTACCCCAAAATAACCACTAGAGCTGGAGAATATCAAACCATTAAGCATGGGGTCAACTGGCAAATGTCAGAGGCTCACATGATAGGGATATATCTGCTATAGCTGATTGCAGCAAATGTTGTGGGCCCTTAAAATCTAATAGCAGCCAACTGCATTTATGGTAAAGAAGTAATGTTTACTTGTGCACTGTATGCTGTTCATAAAATCTACCAGGGCACAAAAGTGGGGGGGATATGTCCTAATTTAACCCATGGCATTGTTCGGCACAAGAATTATGTTATTAAATGTGCTCAATTTCTTACTAGACAACTTCTAGACGTTACTTCCTGCAAGGCCTAGAGGAATGAAAATAATAATAATAAAATCATTCTGTGGTTAAAAAGGAAGGTTCAAAGATTCCTCTTTGGGGGCACAGAAAGATAGAGAAATCAATTGCAAGTGCTATACATAACATTTTACAGCATGGGGGAGGTCCAAAAGCAGGACCAAACATTTTATTTATTTTATGCAATTGCCTCTTTACTGATTTGGTTGTGATGAACTTTGCCGTATTCATATATACAGCTGGTGCCACATGGGCATGTCTGGCTAATCATCAGTCATGTGCATTTGTTATGTCCATTCATGTTTAGTGGTATAATGTATGGTACTCCAAGTCAGGAATGTAAATAATCATGATATTTGTTTATCTAGTTGAACATTTTTGCTGAAATATTCTGCCACTGCTGTTATTGTAGAAATATTAAAAAAACAACCCAGGGCAAGCAAAGGTGTTGTACATGTTCTGACTATAGCAACAACAAATCTGACACATTTGCAATCATACTAAACACCAAAATAAGTAGATATACGATAATATATGGTTATCAAATAGTGTGGCCAAAGTCTAAGTTATACTTTGGAGGGGAAAATATAAAAAGGATCATAGGAAGTAGCAATTAGAGAAGAAAACAGGCAGGAGGTGTAAAAAAGATCAGCAGGAGATGAAAAGGGACTGGAAGAAGAAGAAGACAAAAGGGAATAGGAAAAATTAAAAGAGGGAGAAAGGAGAGGAAAATACAAAGGAGCAAATAGATGGAAGAAGAAAATACAAAAGAGAAAACAGATGGAAGAATAAGAAAGTAGGGAGGGATGAAAACTTAATGAAGAGAGCAGAAGGTAAAAAGACAAAAATAAAGAAGAAGGCAGAAAAGGGAGGAGAGGAGTAAGGAGGTAATGAGTAACACTGGAGTGAATGGATGTAGATGAGATAAAGGATGAAGGAAGAGAAGCTGAGAAGCTAGCCCCAAAGTAAGAGTGAAAGTATGTACTTATGAAGAATACAGGCCAGTGACTATATACAAATTATTTGGACTGTTTGATTTGTTTGCTCCAACTAGGGATAACTGGGTTGCGGGCCTGTAGCCACATTAAATTCCAAGCTAGTATGTGCAACGTTAGACCCGCGAAGGCTGCGGGCTCTAGATTTTGCAGATTTACGGAGCTATTAAATTAGAACATGCTGAGAGTTACAGGCTTGAGAGGCAAACCCGTAAATCATTTTTCACACGTTGGATGTGCGGCCATGAATGTGATCATTTAGTCAAACCCGTAGTTATGGGTTTTGATGGAGCCAATGGAAACAGAGATCGTCAGAATTACGTCACTGAAAAATGGAGTTGGGATTTCAATGTCTTACGGGTTAAATTACAAGTTATGATTGGACCCATATTCTAGATATAATGCAATATTGATAAAGCTGTAAATATTATATTCTATTACATGGGAATTCCATTATATGTATTAACACATTGATTGCCGGGATCGATATGACACAGAAATTACACATGAAATAACGTTTTTTCGGGACGATTTGCGAGCTTGAGAATGTTGTGCTATTAATTCTAAGACCTAACATCACTTTCCCTGTTAATAAAAGTACAGTAGTGTGTGTATATTTGCATTTAAAGTGCTACGGATTGGACTTCACCCCCTTGCGCGTCCTCTCTAGCATTCGTTGGCTTCTTGGCTCCATTTACAGGTTACAGGGTTGAAAGCCTGTGATTTTAATGCAATTTAATAGTGCGATTGGAATGTAACAGTTACGGGCTCACAAGAACAAAGGATTTGCGGGCTCACAAGTTGAATTCTAGCGTTCTGTAGGGTCTTCTCGCTCCTACCCTGAAAGTCTGCGGGGCTGCTTTAAGAGGCCCATTTAAATGCCGTAAGTCTTGCAGGCTGCGTTACCAGCTACGGTTTTACACTTTAGGGGAATTTAATGTGGCTACTGGTTAGTGAGGAAACTGATTCTAGTAAATAGGTAGTGCCCTGTGGGAGCCGGGACTATTTTTTTTTCATTGTTTTGTTTTGTTTATTGTTTCATGTGACACTGACTGAAAATTAAATAAAATATTTGTATATATTGAAGCCTCCCGTGTAGTTGTATAAAAGCAAGGCTGCAAATAGAGAGGAGAAGGGGCAATTGGTCACAATATATATTTATTGGCATCCATTGCATATTACAAACTTTTTAAAGCTCTCTTCCGTCAGGACAACTAAAGGAGTAAGCCTCTCTGCAAAGTTAATTAGCTGCAAACGGTTAACCCTAAATTAAACCAGCTCATAGAGTAGGGAAGGGGCTGGTGATGGACTGGATTATATGCATTTGTTGCCAACCTGTGTGAGAGAGAGATAGAGAGAGAGTACCCTATGACCACTAGGAGCAACAGAGGAAAACCTGAAAGTTTTAAATATACACCAGTGCTTTTAAAAACGATTGGAGTGTTTGTTTTTCTTCACCCAGGTTTAGCTGAATTAGAGCTGGTTAGTGAGGAAAATTGTTTATTGGTTAAGATAGTGCTTCAGTGGAAGCAAGGTCTATTATATTTTTTCTATTTCTTGTGTTTGTTATTTTTGTATCACTGGATACATTTTTAGTAAAACTTGAAAACGTATACAAAGCCTCTTGGATTGTTCCTCCATCAAAGTGCCTGAAACAGGGACACAAACCCAGAGGAGATTGTTAGCTTGTCACTGTTTTGTTAGAAGTGAGTGACAGATGGTGAAACTTGTCAAAGCCCTGATACAAGCCACTACATACAGGTTCTCACAAAAGTGAGTACACCCTGTGAGTACACCCTGTAAAGTAATAAGTGTACAATCTGTAAATGTGCTGTTCCCTCAAAATAACACACAGCAATTAATGCGTGGAAACAAAAGTGAGTACAACCCTAAGTGGAAATGTCCAAATTGGACCCAAAGTGTCAATAGTTTGTGTGGCCACCAATATTTTCCAGCATTGCCTTAACCCTCAAGGGCATGGAGTTCACCAGAGCTTCACAGCTTGTTACTGGAGTCCTCTTCCACTCCTTCAAGATGACATCAAGGAGCTGGTGGATGTTAGAGACCTTGTACTTCCCCACCTTCCGTTTAAGGATGCCCCATAGATGCTCAATAGGGTTTAAGTCTGGAGACATGCTTGGCCAGTCCATCACCTTTACCTATAGCTACTTTAGCAAGGCAGTGGTCGTCTTGGAGGTGTGTTTGGGGTCGTTATCATGTTGGAATCCTGCCCTGCGGCCCAGTCTCTGAAGGGAGGGAATCATGCTCTGCTTCAGTATGTAACAGTACATGTTGGCATTCATGGTTCCCTCAATAAACTGTAGCTCCCAAGTGCCGTCAGCACTCATGCAGGCCCAGACCATGACACTCCCACCACCATGCTTGACTGTAGGCAAGACACACTTGTCTTTGTATTCCTCACCTGGTTTATCTTGGTCTCATGGGACCTCAGGACATGGTTCCAGTAATCCATGTCCTTAGCCTGCTTGTCTTGAGCAAGCTGTTAGCAGGCTTTCTTGTACATCATCTTTAGAAGAGGCTTCCTTCTGGGGCGACAGCCATGCAGACCAATTTGATGCAGTGTGTGGCATATGGTCTGAGCACTGACTGGCTGACCCCCTACCCCTTCAACCTCTGCAGCAATGCTGGTAGCACTCCTACGTTTATTTCCAAAAGACACAAAGAGACCTTGTAACATTAACGAGTCACATGACAACGGGGAGGGAAAATGGCTAATTGGGCTCAATTTGGATATTTCCACTTAGGGGTGTACTCGTTTTGTTGAAACTGTTTAGACATTAATGGCCGTGTGTTGAGTTATTCTGAGGGGACAGGAAATTGACACTGTTATACAGGATGTACACTTACTACTTTACATTGTAGCAGAGTGTAATTTCTTCAGTGTTGTCACATGAAAAGATATAATGTACAAAATGTGAAAGGTGTACTCACTTTTATAAGATACTGTATCAGCAAGAAACTGCACAGCAGTTGCTGAGACAAGTTGCAGAAGACAGAAGACTTCATCTGGAAATAATCCAATTATTTTTGTCCTAGCTGCAATACCTGGACCAAAGAGAGGGATAGCGAGTGACGAGAGAAATAACTAGAGGTGAAAAGTAACCTAAATATTGAGTCATCAAATGAACACCTCAGCACAAATGGCATTCTTAACTCATGAGCTCAAAAAGAGCTAAAACATTTGCACACTCTGTAGTGTCACAGATAACGACTTATTTCATGCTTTCAACAGAGGTGCTGTAACAAGATTTAAACTCTTTAAAGGATGGTATTAAACGTTTCCCCTTCTGATTATCTACCTTGTTGTGGTGAAGGGGCTTGCGTACCTCAATGAGGCTGTGAGTTATACCATGTAGGGTTACCCAAGTTGGACAGGCCATAGCAGAGAGATCAGACAAATTATAACCCACTGAAAAAGGAACTGGCAACCCACTCCCGTATCTTTGCCAAGAAAACCATGTGGATAATCACAACCAAAGACACAGATGTACCTGGTGTGCTGTGGTAACCGAGAGTTGGACACAACTGAAGGACTGGGCAAAAACAACAAAATTAAAGGTCATAATCATACATTTATGGAACATAGAGTATCAGACCTTGAGGATTGTCAAATTAATTATAAAAGGCAAATTGACACTTTAAAATAAAACAGTATCCACTAGAGATTAGAGGATATAGAAAATAGATTAAGGCAGAAAAACATACACTTATTGGGCTTCTCTAAACGTATTAAAGGAGCTGATCCAGTTTGTCTCAATGAAAGTATGCAATTTATGGACCCCACAAGAGCTCCAGTCATGTGGGAAAAGGCCATAGACTAGGCATAGCAAGAACAAAAAATAATGGTTCACTATACAATAAAACTGTGCTAATCAAGTTTTTGAACTTTCAGGATAAAATCTTTTTATTTCAGGTTTATCATGATTAGAAAATATTTCTTATGAGGATTTTGACTTGAGATTGTTTCATGACTATTCTGTTGATTTTTCACATAAACGTAGAGAATGTTCATAATCCTGATTGCAAGCTTTTCAGGAAGACAGAAGTGTTATTTCTTCTGTATCCAAGCAGACAAAGGAACAATCTTCTTTAGTTCTCCATAAGTGGTAAGGAGATACCTTGCTGGCGAAACTAAATAAATAATGTAATTTTTTTATATATATCTTTTTTCTTAGACTAATACTGGTATTGCACATGTATTTATATTAATGTTGAAGTATTTTATAATTTTATATAACATCATTACTTGGAATATTAATGGGATTTATCCACTAATTATATGCAGGGCAATTTTAAGAACTCTTAAATAAAACTGAAAGTTGATTTTTTTTTCCAAGAGAAGAGTTTTTATGATGAATTAATATCATAAAAATTATGTAAATCATGAATTCAAGAAATAATATATATTCCTTAGAAAAGGAGGGGTTTCTATCCTGTTAACAAAAAGGTCAAGAAATAGATCAGAAAGGAACATTTATAATTCTCCAAATACAGATTGCAAAAAGTAAAATTATTTTTGGAATGTGTATGCCACAAATAAGGGACAAATAAGGAACAATTGGAAATTTAGATAAGATAATTTAAAAATGAATTACCTTTATAAACTAGAACCCAACATGTAATTGTGCTAATGACAATTTAACTAGAACTCTTAAAGTCAATAATGCATGCAGGCAACAGTGGGTAACTAGATGACTTAATAGGATTACACAACGTTTCAGATTGATTGATATTTGGCTTATTAAGAATCTGATAGAGGATGTGATGATGCGAATTGGTAGGGGCTATTACTGCCCAGAGCCACCTGCTATAGACTACAGGTTAAGTACCAACAAGGACCGTTTGGTTTCTTTGAAATATCGGCACCAGCACCCTGATATATGTACCAGTCAGGATCTCTCCATCAGGAATCAGCACTTCCAGGAGTCCCAATAACTTCCCTGTGGTAGTGACTAGGGATAATTACTTGCAGGGTAAAGATAGGATCAGTATTGCAGCCACCAGGAGCAAAATAAGAGAGACAAACAATTTCAATGTCCCCAGAAGAACTGTCTGTATTCGCCACTTTCAAACACAAACTAACTAAAAAACTACAGACAAAAAAAAAAGGACCGCAGCACAACCTACATTCCCTCCTCCCCCTCTGACCACATTGATCTGGCACATATCGGTTGTTAAATATGACACAGAACACAGTAATATTACATGGGGAATTGCATACAGCATGAAGGATGAGGGAGGGGCAAATGCATGCTGGCAATGGGGTAGTCTGTTCTCTATGTTAGCTCACTTGGCCCTGAAAAGGGGTTAGTGTCATTACTCCCCCCTTCCAGACAGCAGTTCTGGGGCTATGATCCTGACGAATGATAGGTTTGAACTGCAGCCCAAAGCCCAAGTCAAAGTCCTCATCCACAGAAGAAAAAAAGTTGGCCCAAATGGCCACTGCATAAATCCCAGTTCATGACCTCCACCTGGAGGGGGTAGTAGGTTTGCCTGGTCTGGGGGTAGGGGTTGCCCATCCTTCAGGAAAGTGTCTACAGTCTCTAACCCCATTCCTTTCAATAACCCGCCCCAAATTGCAGGCATCAATCTTGGGGACACATCCAGGATGTCAGGAACTAGAATCTCATCCAGGGGCATACTGCTGCACCCTTTTCCACAGGCAGGTAGTGGCTCTTGTGTTTACCATCTAGGGAACAGCACAATCTCCTTGAGTTCAGTTGTCAAGGCATGGTTGGGGAAAAACAGAGCAGGACTCAGGATTAGGGTCTCTGGATGGGGACCCTTCCCTGGCTGAGGCTCACCTGGGGTAGAAGACTTCTCTGGGGTTGGTAGCTCCTTATGGTGAGTATCCTCTAGGGCTGGTAAGGTTGGGATCAACTCTGCAGCTCGGGTACACAGTGTTTCAGGACAGTTAGCAGTCCATGGGTAGTTGGGCAGACTCTCAGGGCTTGCACCCTCCTCTGCCAAGTGTTCAGTCTCTAGCTCCTCATCCTTGGTTAGCGGCTGGAACTTCTCTGGTTGTTGGCCATCTCCCCATGGCTGGTACTGCTTAACACTGCTCCCTGGTCTTGCATCTACCAGAGTCTGGTCTGTTCTCCTGGCCTCCCTATCCTAGCAAGTTCCCAGAAGTCCCTCTGATCTCGCCAGTTCTGTAGCGGTCAGATCTCCAGGTACCTTCTGGTTCCTTCATCCACCTGATAGGGGTGTAGCCAACAGTCCATTTCCTCTTGCCCATTAAAAAAATGTTTGACATATGTTTTTTGACAAATAATTGGCTTTTTAGTATTAAGTAGATATAATTTTTTTATGTTTTGTAAGTACAATATTTATGCCTGTATTGAAATAAGACAGAAAAGTGAGGATTTGAATTTCCCTGGGTGTTTTCCACCCCAAATATACAGTGTACAGAATGGCGGGATAAATATGAACTAAATAAATTTTATTAAATACATGACAGCGACGTCTTTAAAAGCAAGGGGTATTAAAAACACTAATAAAGGGAATAAAACAAGGGCAGATGTAAAGAATAGCAAGTAACCCTGTAGCACTGATATTGTGCAATGTGGGACTCTAAAGTGAGTGGGTATTGCTATTCACACCTAGCGGGCAAGCCAAGATATTTACAAAAAGTTATTGCATACAGCATGTTATCCTTGCTAAAAGAGAATGAACCAGTTGGTTCCATGAATAAAGTTAAATCTAAAACCTGGAGAAATAAAAGCACTTTTACACCAGGAATGAAAGACTATGCTAACATCTGGGTCTTTCTTCAGCAAGCCACTTTAGAGATTGAGGACATAGACTATTACAAATTGAAAAAAGTATTCAATTTGACTAATAATGAATTCATAGCATTAAAAGAATTGGAGAAGTGCAAGGAGATACAAATTAAGCCTGCGGATAAGGGAGGTAACATTGTCATCATGAATAATGAGGAATATAGAGATATGTGTAGCAGAATTTTGGGAGATAATAGCACATACAAGGTGATTAAAAAAAAATCCAACCAATGAGTACAAGACACTCTTGAAAACTATTTTGGATAATGCAATGAAAGAGGACCTTATTGATGAGCAAACCTATAGGTTTTTATACCCCAAATTTCCTACTATCTCGATTTTCTATTCCCTCCCTAAAATTCATAAAAAGAAATTACCAATTCCTGGTAGGCACTGATAACCTGTCCCATAACGTCAGCATATTTATTGACCACTATCTGAGAGAATTGGTAGAAAGCCTCCCCTCTTATGTCAAAGATACAAATGACATTTTAAAACAGCTGGATGACCTCCATATACCTGAATCAGCATGGCTAGCCTCTATAGATGTGGAGGCATTATACAGCAGCATACCGCATGGGTACGGTATAGAGGCCCTAAGTTACTTTCTAAGTATGAAAGGTGCTACTCACACAAAATTTAATGGTCTTCTTTTGGAACTTTTGGAATTCGTGTTAAAACATAATTACTTTACGCATAATAACAAATGGTATCACCAGCAAAAAGGGACAGCCATGGGTACACCATGTGCTCCCAGTTATGCCAATTTGTTCCTGGGCTGGTGGGAAGAGAAATTTGTTTTCCATGAATCTACATCCTCACTCTCTGAGCACGCATTAGTATGGCGGCGCTATATTGATGATGTGTTAGTGGTTTGGACAGGCACTGAGTTTGAATTTGAACAATTCATGTCTGACCTTAATACCAATGACTTGGGCCTTAAATTCACCTACGAGTTAAACCTATCCTCCATCACATTCCTAGATCTGTTGATAACCAAAGATGAGGAAGGAAAGATATCAACCAGTACTTATAGGAAGGACACTGCCACGAACTCTCTGTTGACTTGGGATAGCCAGCATTATGAACCCCTTAAAAGGGGGATACCAAGAGGTCAATACCTTCGAATAAGGAGGAATTGCAGCTCTGATGCAGAGTTCAAACTAGAGGCAGATAAATTAAGAACTAGATTCAGAGACAGAGGTTACTCAAATAAATGTCTCAAATCTGCCTTTAACTATGCATCTAACCGCAAGAGATCTGAACTTTTGAATGGCCCTAGTAAGAATACAGATAAGGAAAGCAAACTATCTCGCTGTATTATGACTTTTGGCTATGATTCCGAGGCTATCAGAGACATCTTATCTAGACATTGGCATTTATTGAGGAGTGACGAGGATCTAAAAGATGTTCTAACACCAAAGGCCTCCATCACATACCGTAGGGGCAAGAACTTGAAAGATAGACTGGTCCATAGTTCTTTTAATGAACAGAAACCAGGGACCTGGTTAAAACCCCTAACAGGGTGTTTCAAATGTAGCAGATGTAAATTCTGCAGGTATGTTACACCTTTGAAAATATATGAGCATCCTATTACTGGCGAAAAATATAAGATAAAAGAATTTATGAACTGTTGTTCTACGGCGGTTATCTATGTGGCCACCTGTATTTGCAGGAAGATCTATGTAGGAAAAACGAGGCGCCAGTTGCGCCGCAGGATTGGTGAGCATATCTACAGTATCAAGAATGCATTGGATACACCAATTGCCCGCCATGTCAAGTATTGTCACAACAATAGAAGTGAAGTTTTATCTTTTTGTGCAATAGACCAGGTCCATATAGGCCCAAGACAGGGTGACCTGGAGAGAAAATTATTACAATGTGAGGCACGCTGGATATACCAATTGAAGGCTCAAGCACCTTATGGACTTAATGAGGGGGTTTACTTTTACGCCCTTCATCTAGTACTTTGTCCTTCTCTCTTTTTATGTACATAACTTTTTCTGTCCACCTTCTGGTAGGCCTTATTGTCCTTTGTACACTACAACCCTCACAGAGTCCCAGTCTGCTTTATCATCATGTATATTCACCCCAGCAAGTATTAGTACTCACTTTCTGTTCATCCCATTAGTTGGTCCTTCAGTGCATTAGCACTCTTTTTTATTTTATGTTTACACAAGTAATCTGCTATAGGCACCTATCACCATAATCAACACATACCTTAGAGTATATGTTTCCTTCTAGCACTAGCTTTCCTGCTATATTCACACATCTTATATAACTTAATACTTTGAGACTTCAGTCCCCTTATATAGATTTTGTCTCTTGGTCCTCCCACTCTTTATGATATAATGGCTACTTTTCATTTATATAACGGCCTTTTCACCCTTGGTACCCTTTTTTTGTTTTTTATCTTTTTTAACTCAATAATTCAAATGCAATAGCTTTCACACTACACTTCTTATTACTAGCCTTCTAAACCTGTCTATATGACCTATGCATTGATACCATACTATTGCATTGGTTTTCATTAACGTTTTAACATCCATCTCAGTGGCCTTTTGTATATACTAACGTAATTTCTATGCCATTTGCACTTTTTTGACCCGTTACGGGTAATGCATATACTACTTCAATGTTGCCTTGGTGACAGCTCCCTATATAAAGCTCTCAGAGACAGCGTTATACAATTTCCCTTTGATAAAGACGTGAATCTTCGAAACGCGTCAGGCTCCTAGCAACCACGCTGCGTACGTCATCACGTTAGAGGTGCGCATGCGCGTTGCAAACCTAGCGGCCAAGCTTTCTAGGAAGCGCGAATCTGCTGCAGTTATGGCCTAGCTTAAAGCCCCTTATATCCACTAGTGGCATAATATGTCTGAAAGTACCTGATAGTACCTCCTGTACAACTTTTAAGTTGGGGAACAGCCTTTATTTTGCACACACATCTTTAAGTACTTGTTGTACCATATGGCAGCTAGTTACCTATTTGTGCACACAGACACAGCTTGAACCCTATGCTGTGTAATATATAGCTGTTCTTGATAACTTTATTTGTGCTCCAAGTTGAGCTTTTTGCAAACTCTGCTTATATAGGTACAACTTCTTGGTACCTTTATAAAAGCACAATAGGTCTATCAGTAAGGCACCTTTTTACCTATGTTTTCGCAAAAATATTGCTTTATTTAAGTCATCCTCTAGATATGTGGAGGATATTCATTTCAGCATAAGGGTGCTTTGTATATACATCATTTATAATATTATAGGGCTTTTTTGCCCTGGGAACTTTTTGTAAATATCTTGGCTTGCCCGCTAGGTGTGAATAGCAATACCCACTCACTTTAGAGTCCCACATTGCACAATATCAGTGCTACAGGGTTACTTGCTATTCCTTACATCTGCCCTTGTTTTATTCCCTTTATTAGTGTTTTTAATACCCCTTGCTTTTAAAGACGTCGCTGTCATGTATTTAATAAAATTTATTTAGTTCATATTTATCCCGCCATTTTGTACACTGTATATTTGGGGTGGAAAACACCCAGGGAAATCCAAATCCTCACTTTTCTTTCTTTGATAGTGATTAGTGGTTTAATCCACACAGAGGAAACATACTACTTACTTAGAATTTTTACCTTATTCTGGTTTTTCACACTTGTTTTCATTTGAGCTTAGTTTAAGGAGCAAGTAAAATATACCAAGCCGTTTCAAGATGGCGAATTCTGCTATAAATAATATAGATGTGGACTCACTTCAAAAGGAAGCCGATGAGAGCTTTGGCTCTAGGGCCCAATCCATCACAGCTAATGAGAGGAACATTAAAGATCAATTTGGTGAATTGCTAAAAACTGCTAAAAAACAGCTAAGATCTATATGGGAAATCAGTAGCCTGCAAAACTATCTAAAAAATCAAATTGTCCCTAGAGGACTGAGAATAAATATAAGTCCAGCAAGTAACCTGTCGAATGAGACATTCACAAAGAAGTGGCAAGAAATATTGTTAAAATGTTCATTGAACTTATGTCCCTTATAATTGAGACCGAACAGCAGAACTTAGAAATCATCAAACCCAAGTTGACACTATACCAACAAGAGTTTGGTAAATTCAGTGAAATATCTGAGTACAATATGTTCTGCACAAGGTTGAATGATAATATAGACAGGTTTAAGAAAAGAGATTAAAGAACGTAAACAAAATAAATTTTGGAGGGATCAGACTGACTTTAAAACTGGCAGGATATTTAGAAGATTCCCAAAATTGAATGTTAACCAAAGAAGTTCTGACATTAGCTCCTCAGAATTTGAGAACTCTGATAATGATGACTTTCATCCTTATAACACCAGGCCCAGACGAGGAAACTATCCTCAGAAAAGAGAGAACTATGAAATAAGAGCAAATCTTCAGACCAGAGAGAACCCTAGATTTAATGAACCACAACAATCTTTTTTAGAGAGAGGCAGGATCCCTGTGAAGGGGCCAGAGAGGACACTCAGATCCAAGGGAAACAGGAATACCTGACTCCCAACCCCTCTAACCCCCTAGCTATGAATCCACAGATAGTCAACTTGTCCAAATTTCCCCTCAATATACATCACACCTCAGTGTTACAGAGAGGTTTGACATTTGTCCCAACATCCAGATCAGATACATTCACACACATAAAAGATTTAAACCTCTTCGCCCGCAAGCTAGCACTGCACAAATTCTATAAACTAAAGGAGGAGAGAGAATGTATGAATCTGGGTGTGGGAAAGGAAGATATAGAAACTTTACAATCTCTGTTATCCTTGCTAAAAGAGAATGAACCAGTTGGTTCCATGAATAAAGTTAAATCTAAAACCTGGAGAAATAAAAGCACTTTTACACCAGGAATGAAAGACTATGCTAACATCTGGGTCTTTCTTCAGCAAGCCACTTTAGAGATTGAGGACATAGACTATTACAAATTGAAAAAAGCATTCAATTTGACTAATAATGAATTCATAGCATTAAAAGAATTGGAGAAGTGCAAGGAGATACAAATTAAGCCTGCGGATAAGGGAGGTAACATTGTCATCATGAATAATGAGGAATATAGAGATATGTGTAGCAGAATTTTGGGAGATAATAGCACATACAAGGTGATTCAAAAAAATCCAACCAATGAGTACAAGACACTCTTGAAAACTATTTTGGATAATGCAATGAAAGAGGACCTTATTGATGAGCAAACCTATAGGTTTTTATACCCCAAATTTCCTACTATCTCGATTTTCTATTCCCTCCCTAAAATTCATAAAAAAGAAATTACCAATTCCTGGTAGGCCTATTGTATCCGGCACTGATAACCTGTCCCATAACGTCAGCATATTTATTGACCACTATCTGAGAGAATTGGTAGAAAGCCTCCCCTCTTATGTCAAAGATACAAATGACATTTTAAAACAGCTGGATGACCTCCATATACCTGAATCAGCATGGCTAGCCTCTATAGATGTGGAGGCATTATACAGCAGCATACCGCATGGGTACGGTATAGAGGCCCTAAGTTACTTTCTAAGTATGAAAGGTGCTACTCACACAAAATTTAATGGTCTTCTTTTGGAACTTTTGGAATTCGTGTTAAAACATAATTACTTTACGCATAATAACAAATGGTATCACCAGCAAAAAGGGACAGCCATGGGTACACCATGTGCTCCCAGTTATGCCAATTTGTTCCTGGGCTGGTGGGAAGAGAAATTTGTTTTCCATGAATCTACATCCTCACTCTCTGAGCACGCATTAGTATGGCGGCGCTATATTGATGATGTGTTAGTGGATTTGGACAGGCACTGAGTTTGAATTTGAACAATTCATGTCTGACCTTAATACCAATGACTTGGGCCTTAAATTCACCTACGAGTTAAACCTATCCTCCATCACATTCCTAGATCTGTTGATAACCAAAGATGAGGAAGGAAAGATATCAACCAGTACTTATAGGAAGGACACTGCCACGAACTCTCTGTTGACTTGGGATAGCCAGCATTATGAACCCCTTAAAAGGGGGATACCAAGAGGTCAATACCTTCGAATAAGGAGGAATTGCAGCTCTGATGCAGAGTTCAAACTAGAGGCAGATAAATTAAGAACTAGATTCAGAGACAGAGGTTACTCAAATAAATGTCTCAAATCTGCCTTTAACTATGCATCTAACCGCAAGAGATCTGAACTTTTGAATGGCCCTAGTAAGAATACAGATAAGGAAAGCAAACTATCTCGCTGTATTATGACTTTTGGCTATGATTCCGAGGCTATCAGAGACATCTTATCTAGACATTGGCATTTATTGAGGAGTGACGAGGATCTAAAAGATGTTCTAACACCAAAGGCCTCCATCACATACCGTAGGGGCAAGAACTTGAAAGATAGACTGGTCCATAGTTCTTTTAATGAACAGAAACCAGGGACCTGGTTAAAACCCCTAACAGGGTGTTTCAAATGTAGCAGATGTAAATTCTGCAGGTATGTTACACCTTTGAAAATATATGAGCATCCTATTACTGGCGAAAAATATAAGATAAAAGAATTTATGAACTGTTGTTCTACGGCGGTTATCTATGTGGCCACCTGTATTTGCAGGAAGATCTATGTAGGAAAAAACGAGGCGCCAGTTGCGCCGCAGGATTGGTGAGCATATCTACAGTATCAAGAATGCATTGGATACACCAATTGCCCGCCATGTCAAGTATTGTCACAACAATAGAAGTGAAGTTTTATCTTTTTGTGCAATAGACCAGGTCCATATAGGCCCAAGACAGGGTGACCTGGAGAGAAAATTATTACAATGTGAGGCACGCTGGGATATACCAATTGAAGGCTCAAGCACCTTATGGACTTAATGAGGGGTTTACTTTTACGCCCTTCATCTAGTACTTTGTCCTTCTCTCTTTTTATGTACATAACTTTTTCTGTCCACCTTCTGGTAGGCCTTATTGTCCTTTGTACACTTCAACCCTCACAGAGTCTCAGTTTGCTTCATAATTAATATATAATATTTTTCTGTTCACCTTTTGGTAGGCCGTGTTGCCTCATAGACACCTAGTACACTACAACCCTCACAGAGTCCCAGTCTGCTTTATCATCATGTATATTCACCCCAGCAAGTATTAGTACTCACTTTCTGTTCATCCCATTAGTTGGTCCTTCAGTGCATTAGCACTCTTTTTTATTTTATGTTTACACAAGTAATCTGCTATAGGCACCTATCACCATAATCAACACATACCTAGAGTATATGTTTCCTTCTAGCACTAGCTTTCCTGCTATATTCACACATCTTATATAACTTAATACTTTGAGACTTCAGTCCCCCTTATATAGATTTTGTCTCTTGGTCTCCCACTCTTTATGATATAATGGCTACTTTTCATTTATATAACGGCCTTTCACCCTTGGTACCCTTTTTTTGTTTTTATCTTTTTTAACTCAATAATTCAAAATGCAATAGCTTTCACACTACACTTCTTATTACTAGCCTTCTAAACCTGTCTATATGACCTATGCATTGATACCATACTATTGCATTGGTTTTCATTAACGTTTTAACATCCATCTCAGTGGCCTTTTGTATATACTAACGTAATTTCTATGCCATTTGCACTTTTTTGACCCGTTACGGGTAATGCATATACTACTTCCATGTTGCCTTGGTGACAGCTCCCTATATAAAGCTCTCAGAGACAGCGTTATACAATTTCCCTTTGATAAAGACGTGAATCGTCGAAACGCGTCAGGCTCCTAGCAACCACGCTGCGTACGTCATCACGTTAGAGGTGCGCATGCGCGTTGCAAACCTAGCGGCCAAGCTTTCTAGGAAGCGCGAATCTGCTGCAGTTATGGCCTAGCTTAAAGCCCCTTATATCCCACTAGTGGCATAATATGTCTGAAAGTACCTGATAGTACCTCCTGTACAACTTTTAAGTTGGGGAACAGCCTTTATTTTGCACACACATCTTTAAGTACTTGTTGTACCATATGGCAGCTAGTTACCTATTTGTGCACACAGACACAGCTTGAACCCTATGCTGTGTAATATATAGCTGTTCTTGATAACTTTATTTGTGCTCCAAGTTGAGCTTTTTGCAAACTCTGCTTATATAGGTACAACTTCTTGGTACCTTTATAAAAGCACAATAGGTCTATCAGTAAGGCACATTTTTACCTATGTTTTCGCAAAAATATTGCTTTATTTAAGTCATCCTCTAGATATGTGGAGGATATTCATTTCAGCATAAGGGTGCTTTGTATATACATCATTTATAATATTATAGGGCTTTTTTGCCCTGGGAACTTTTTGTAAATATCTTGGCTTGCCCGCTAGGTGTGAATAGCAATACCCACTCACTTTAGAGTCCCACATTGCACAATATCAGTGCTACAGGGTTACTTGCTATTCCTTACATCTGCCCTTGTTTTATTCCCTTTATTAGTGTTTTTTAATACCCCTTGCTTTTAAAGACGTCGCTGTCATGTATTTAATAAAATTTATTTAGTTCATATTTATCCCGCCATTTTGTACACTGTATATTTGGGGTGGAAAACACCCAGGGAAATCCAAATCCTCACTTTTCTTTCTTTGATAGTGATTAGTGGTTTAATCCACACAGAGGAAACATACTACTTACTTAGAATTTTTACCTTATTCTGGTTTTTCACACTTGTTTTCATTTGAGCTTAGTTTAAGGAGCAAGTAAAATATACCAAGCCGTTTCAAGATGGCGAATTCTGCTATAAATAATATAGATGTGGACTCACTTCAAAAGGAAGCCGATGAGAGCTTTGGCTCTAGGGCCCAATCCATCACAGCTAATGAGAGGAACATTAAAGATCAATTTGGTGAATTGCTAAAAACTGCTAAAAAACAGCTAAGATCTATATGGGAAATCAGTAGCCTGCAAAACTATCTAAAAAATCAAATTGTCCCTAGAGGACTGAGAATAAATATAAGTCCAGCAAGTAACCTGTCGAATGAGACATTCACAAAGAAGTGGCAAGAAATATTGTTAAAATGTTCATTTGAACTTATGTCCCTTATAATTGAGACCGAACAGCAGAACTTAGAAATCATCAAACCCAAGTTGACACTATACCAACAAGAGTTTGGTAAATTCAGTGAAATATCTGAGTACAATATGTTCTGCACAAGGTTGAATGATAATATAGACAGGTTTAAGAAAGAGATTAAAGAACGTAAACAAAATAAATTTTGGAGGGATCAGACTGACTTTAAAACTGGCAGGATATTTAGAAGATTCCCAAAATTGAATGTTAACCAAAAAAGTTCTGACATTAGCTCCTCAGAATTTGAGAACTCTGATAATGATGACTTTCATCCTTATAACACCAGGCCCAGACGAGGAAACTATCCTCAGAAAAGAGAGAACTATGAAATAAGAGCAAATCTTCAGACCAGAGAGAACCCTAGATTTAATGAACCACAACAATCTTTTTTAGAGAGAGGCAGGATCCCTGTGAAGGGGCCAGAGAGGACACTCAGATCCAAGGGAAACAGGAATACCTGACTCCCAACCCCTCTAACCCCCTAGCTATGAATCCACAGATAGTCAACTTGTCCAAATTTCCCCTCAATATACATCACACCTCAGTGTTACAGAGAGGTTTGACATTTGTCCCAACATCCAGATCAGATACATTCACACACATAAAAGATTTAAACCTCTTCGCCCGCAAGCTAGCACTGCACAAATTCTATAAACTAAAGGAGGAGAGAGAATGTATGAATCTGGGTGTGGGAAAGGAAGATATAGAAACTTTACAATCTCTGTTATCCTTGCTAAAAGAGAATGAACCAGTTGGTTCCATGAATAAAGTTAAATCTAAAACCTGGAGAAATAAAAGCACTTTTACACCAGGAATGAAAGACTATGCTAACATCTGGGTCTTTCTTCAGCAAGCCACTTTAGAGATTGAGGACATAGACTATTACAAATTGAAAAAAGCATTCAATTTGACTAATAATGAATTCATAGCATTAAAAGAATTGGGAGAAGTGCAAGGAGATACAAATTAAGCCTGCGGATAAGGGAGGTAACATTGTCATCATGAATAATGAGGAATATAGAGATATGTGTAGCAGAATTTTGGGAGATAATAGCACATACAAGGTGATTCAAAAAAATCCAACCAATGAGTACAAGATACTCTTGAAAACTATTTTGGATAATGCAATGAAAGAGGACCTTATTGATGAGCAAACCTATAGGTTTTTATACCCCAAATTTCCTACTATCTCGATTTTCTATTCCCTCCCTAAAATTCATAAAAAGAAATTACCAATTCCTGGTAGGCCTATTGTATCCGGCACTGATAACCTGTCCCATAACGTCAGCATATTTATTGACCACTATCTGAGAGAATTGGTAGAAAGCCTCCCCTCTTATGTCAAAGATACAAATGACATTTTAAAACAGCTGGATGACCTCCATATACCTGAATCAGCATGGCTAGCCTCTATAGATGTGGAGGCATTATACAGCAGCATACCGCATGGGTACGGTATAGAGGCCCTAAGTTACTTTCTAAGTATGAAAGGTGCTACTCACACAAAATTTAATGGTCTTCTTTTGGAACTTTTGGAATTCGTGGTTAAAACATAATTACTTTACGCATAATAACAAATGGTATCACCAGCAAAAAGGGGACAGCCATGGGTACACCATGTGCTTCCCAGTTATGCCAATTTGTTCCTGGGCTGGTGGGAAGAGAAATTTGTTTTCCATGAATCTACATCCTCACTCTCTGAGCACGCATTAGTATGGCGGCGCTATATTGATGATGTGTTAGTGGGTTTGGGACAGGCACTGAGTTTGAATTTGAACAATTCATGTCTGACCTTAATACCAATGACTTGGGCCTTAAATTCACCTACGAGTTAAACCTATCCTCCATCACATTCCTAGATCTGTTGATAACCAAAGATGAGGAAGGAAAGATATCAACCAGTACTTATAGGAAGGACAACTGCCACGAACTCTCTGTTGACTTGGGATAGCCAGCATTATGAACCCCTTAAAAAGGGGGATACCAAGAGGTCAATACCTTCGAATAAGGAGGAATTGCAGCTCTGATGCAGAGTTCAAACTAGAGGCAGATAAATTAAGAACTAGATTCAGAGACAGAGGTTACTCAAATAAATGTCTCAAATCTGCCTTTAACTATGCATCTAACCGCAAGAGATCTGAACTTTTGAATGGCCCTAGTAAGAATACAGATAAGGAAAGCAAACTATCTCGCTGTATTATGACTTTTGGCTATGATTCCGAGGCTATCAGAGACATCTTATCTAGACATTGGCATTTATTGAGGAGTGACGAGGATCTAAAAGATGTTCTAACACCAAAGGCCTCCATCACATACCGTAGGGGCAAGAACTTGAAAGATAGACTGGTCCATAGTTCTTTTAATGAACAGAAACCAGGGACCTGGTTAAAACCCCTAACAGGGTGTTTCAAATGTAGCAGATGTAAATTCTGCAGGTATGTTACACCTTTGAAAATATATGAGCATCCTATTACTGGCGAAAAATATAAGATAAAAGAATTTATGAACTGTTGTTCTACGGCGGTTATCTATGTGGCCACCTGTATTTGCAGGAAGATCTATGTAGGAAAAACGAGGCGCCAGTTGCGCCGCAGGATTGGTGAGCATATCTACAGTATCAAGAATGCATTGGATACACCAATTGCCCGCCATGTCAAGTATTGTCACAACAATAGAAGTGAAGTTTTATCTTTTTGTGCAATAGACCAGGTCCATATAGGCCCAAGACAGGGTGACCTGGAGAGAAAATTATTACAATGTGAGGCACGCTGGATATACCAATTGAAGGCTCAAGCACCTTATGGACTTAATGAGGGGTTTACTTTTACGCCCTTCATCTAGTACTTTGTCCTTCTCTCTTTTTATGTACATAACTTTTTCTGTCCACCTTCTGGTAGGCCTTATTGTCCTTTGTACACTTCAACCCTCACAGAGTCTCAGTTTGCTTCACAATTAATATATAATATTTTTCTGTTCACCTTTTGGTAGGCCGTGTTGCCTCATAGACACCTAGTACACTACAACCCTCACAGAGTCCCAGTCTGCTTTATCATCATGTATATTCACCCCAGCAAGTATTAGTACTCACTTTCTGTTCATCCCATTAGTTGGTCCTTCAGTGCATTAGCACTCTTTTTTATTTTATGTTTACACAAGTAATCTGCTATAGGCACCTATCACCATAATCAACACATACCTTAGAGTATATGTTTCCTTCTAGCACTAGCTTTCCTGCTATATTCACACATCTTATATAACTTAATACTTTGAGACTTCAGTCCCCTTATATAGATTTTGTCTCTTGGTCTCCCACTCTTTATGATATAATGGCTACTTTTCATTTATATAACGGCCTTTCACCCTTGGTACCCTTTTTTTGTTTTTATCTTTTTTTAACTCAATAATTCAAATGCAATAGCTTTCACACTACACTTCTTATTACTAGCCTTCTAAACCTGTCTATATGACCTATGCATTGATACCATACTATTGCATTGGTTTTCATTAACGTTTTAACATCCATCTCAGTGGCCTTTTGTATATACTAACGTAATTTCTATGCCATTTTGCACTTTTTTGACCCGTTACGGGTAATGCAATATACTACTTCCATGTTGCCTTGGTGACAGCTCCCTATATAAAGCTCTCAGAGACAGCGTTATACAATTTCCCTTTGACAAAGACGTGAAACGTCGAAACGCGTCAGGCTCCTAGCAACCACGCTGCGTACGTCATCACGTTAGAAGGTGCGCATTGCGCGTTGCAAACCTAGCGGCCAAGCTTTCTATGGAAGCGCGAATCTGCTGCAGTTATGGCCTAGCTTAAAGCCCCTTATATCCCACTAGTGGCATAATATGTCTGAAAGTACCTGATAGTACCTTCCTGTACAACTTTTAAGTTGGGGAACAGCCTTTATTTTGCACACACATCTTTAAGTACTTGTTGTACCATATGGCAGCTAGTTACCTATTTGTGCACACAGACACAGCTTGAACCCTATGCTGTGTAATATATAGCTGTTCTTGATAACTTTATTTGTGCTCCAAGTTGAGCTTTTTGCAAACTCTGCTTATATAGGTACAACTTCTTGGTACCTTTTATAAAAGCACAATAGGTCTATCAGTAAGGCAACCTTTTTACCTATGTTTTCGCAAAAATATTGCTTTATTTAAGTCATCCTCTAGATATGTGGAGGATATTCATTTCAGCATAAGGGTGCTTTGTATATACATCATTTATAATATTATAGGGCTTTTTTGCCCTGGGAACTTTTTGTAAATATCTTGGCTTGCCCGCTAGGTGTGAATAGCAATACCCACTCACTTTAGAGTCCCACATTGCACAATATCAGTGCTACAGGGTTACTTGCTATTCCTTACATCTGCCCTTGTTTTATTCCCTTTATTAGTGTTTTTAATACCCCTTGCTTTTAAAGACGTCGCTGTCATGTATTTAATAAAATTTATTTAGTTCATATTTATCCCGCCATTTTGTACACTGTATATTTGGGGTGGAAAACACCCAGGGAAATCCAAATCCTCACTTTTCTTTCTTTGATAGTGATTAGTGGTTTAATCCACACAGAGGAAACATACTACTTACTTAGAATTTTTACCTTATTCTGGGTTTTCACACTTGTTTTCATTTGAGCTTAGTTTAAGGAGCAAGTAAAATATACCAAGCCGTTTCAAGATGGCGAATTCTGCTATAAATAATATAGATGTGGACTCACTTCAAAAGGAAGCCGATGAGAGCTTTGGCTCTAGGGGCCCAATCCATCACAGCTAATGAGAGGAACATTAAAGATCAATTTGGTGAATTGCTAAAAACTGCTAAAAAAACAGCTAAGATCTATATGGGAAATCAGTAGCCTGCAAAACTATCTAAAAAAATCAAATTGTCCCTAGAGGACTGAGAATAAATATAAGTCCAGCAAGTAACCTGTCGAATGAGACATTCACAAAGAAGTGGCAAGAAATATTGTTAAAATGTTCATTTGAACTTATGTCCCTTATAATTGAGACCGAACAGCAGAACTTAGAAATCATCAAACCCAAGTTGACACTATACCAACAAGAGTTTGGTAAATTCAGTGAATTATCTGAGTACAATATGTTCTGCACAAGGTTGAATGATAATATAGACAGGTTTAAGAAAGAGATTAAAGAACGTAAACAAAAATAAATTTTGGAGGGATCAGACTGACTTTAAAACTGGCAGGATATTTAGAAGATTCCCAAAATTGAATGTTAACCAAAAAAGTTCTGACATTAGCTCCTCAGAATTTGAGAACTCTGATAATGATGACTTTCATCCTTATAACACCAGGCCCAGACGAGGAAACTATCCTCAGAAAAGAGAGAACTATGAAATAAGAGCAAATCTTCAGACCAGAGAGAACCCTAGATTTAATGAACCACAACAATCTTTTTTAGAGAGAGGCAGGATCCCTGTGAAGGGGGCCAGAGAGGACACTCAGATCCAAGGGAAACAGGAATACCTGACTCCCAACCCTCTAACCCCCTAGCTATGAATCCACAGATAGTCAACTTGTCCAAATTTCCCCTCAATATACATCACACCTCAGTGTTACAGAGAGGTTTGACATTTGTCCCAACATCCAGATCAGATACATTCACACACATAAAAGATTTAAACCTCTTCGCCCGCAAGCTAGCACTGCACAAATTCTATAAACTAAAGGAGGAGAGAGAATGTATGAATCTGGGTGTGGGAAAGGAAGATATAGAAACTTTACAATCTCTGTTATCCTTGCTAAAAGAGAATGAACCAGTTGGTTCCATGAATAAAGTTAAATCTAAAACCTGGAGAAATAAAAGCACTTTTACACCAGGAATGAAAGACTATGCTAACATCTGGGTCTTTCTTCAGCAAGCCACTTTAGAGATTGAGGACATAGACTATTACAAATTGAAAAAAAGCATTCAATTTGACTAATAATGAATTCATAGCATTAAAAGAATTGGAGAAGTGCAAGGAGATACAAATTAAGCCTGCGGATAAGGGAGGTAACATTGTCATCATGAATAATGAGGAATATAGAGATATGTGTAGCAGAATTTTGGGAGATAATAGCACATACAAGGTGATTCAAAAAATCCAACCAATGAGTACAAGATACTCTTGAAAACTATTTTGGATAATGCAATGAAAGAGGACCTTATTGATGAGCAAACCTATAGGTTTTTATACCCCAAATTTCCTACTATCTCGATTTTCTATTCCCTCCCTAAAATTCATAAAAAGAAATTACCAATTCCTGGTAGGCCTATTGTATCCGGCACTGATAACCTGTCCCATAACGTCAGCATATTTATTGACCACTATCTGAGAGAATTGGTAAAAAGCCTCCCCTCTTATGTCAAAGATACAAATGACATTTTAAAACAGCTGGATGACCTCCATATACCTGAATCAGCATGGCTAGCCTCTATAGATGTGGAGGCATTATACAGCAGCATACCGCATGGGTACGGTATAGAGGCCCTAAGTTACTTTCTAAGTATGAAAGGTGCTACTCACACAAAATTTTAATGGTCTTCTTTTGGAACTTTTGGAATTCGTGTTAAAACATAATTACTTTACGCATAATAACAAATGGTATCACCAGCAAAAAGGGACAGCCATGGGTACACCATGTGCTCCCAGTTATGCCAATTTGTTCCTGGGCTGGTGGGAAGAGAAATTTGTTTTCCATGAATCTACATCCTCACTCTCTGAGCACGCATTAGTATGGGCGGCGCTATATTGATGATGTGTTAGTGGTTTGGACAGGCACTGAGTTTGAATTTGAACAATTCATGTCTGACCTTAATACCAATGACTTGGGCCTTAAATTCACCTACGAGTTAAAACCTATCCTCCATCACATTCCTAGATCTGTTGATAACCAAAGATGAGGAAGGAAAGATATCAACCAGTACTTATAGGAAGGACACTGCCACGAACTCTCTGTTGACTTGGGATAGCCAGCATTATGAACCCCTTAAAAGGGGGATACCAAGAGGTCAATACCTTCGAATAAGGAGGAATTGCAGCTCTGATGCAGAGTTCAAACTAGAGGCAGATAAATTAAGAACTAGATTCAGAGACAGAGGTTACTCAAATAAATGTCTCAAATCTGCCTTTAACTATGCATCTAACCGCAAGAGATCTGAACTTTTGAATGGCCCTAGTAAGAATACAGATAAGGAAAGCAAACTATCTCGCTGTATTATGACTTTTGGCTATGATTCCGAGGCTATCAGAGACATCTTATCTAGACATTGGCATTTATTGAGGAGTGACGAGGATCTAAAAGATGTTCTAACACCAAAGGCCTCCATCACATACCGTAGGGGCAAAGAACTTGAAAGATAGACTGGTCCATAGTTCTTTTAATGAACAGAAACCAGGGACCTGGTTAAAACCCCTAACAGGGTGTTTCAAATGTAGCAGATGTAAATTCTGCAGGTATGTTACACCTTTGAAAATATATGAGCATCCTATTACTGGCGAAAAATATAAGATAAAAGAATTTATGAACTGTTGTTCTACGGCGGTTATCTATGTGGCCACCTGTATTTGCAGGAAGATCTATGTAGGAAAAACGAGGCGCCAGTTGCGCCGCAGGATTGGTGAGCATATCTACAGTAATCAAGAATGCATTGGATACACCAATTGCCCGCCATGTCAAGTATTGTCACAACAATAGAAGTGAAGTTTTATCTTTTTGTGCAATAGACCAGGTCCATATAGGCCCAAGACAGGGTGACCTGGAGAGAAAATTATTACAATGTGAGGCACGCTGGATATACCAATTGAAGGCTCAAGCACCTTATGGACTTAATGAGGGGTTTACTTTTACGCCCTTCATCTAGTACTTTGTCCTTCTCTCTTTTTATGTACATAACTTTTCTGTCCACCTTCTGGTAGGCCTTATTGTCCTTTGTACACTTCAACCCTCACAGAGTCTCAGTTTGCTTCACAATTAATATATAATATTTTTCTGTTCACCTTTTGGTAGGCCGTGTTGCCTCATAGACACCTAGTACACTACAACCCTCACAGAGTCCCAGTCTGCTTTATCATCATGTATATTCACCCCAGCAAGTATTAGTACTCACTTTCTGTTCATCACCCATTAGTTGGTCCTTCAGTGCATTAGCACTCTTTTTTATTTTATGTTTACACAAGTAATCTGCTATAGGCACCTATCACCATAATCAACACATACCTTAGAGTATATGTTTCCTTCTAGCACTAGCTTTCCTGCTATATTCACACATCTTATATAACTTAATACTTTGAGACTTCAGTCCCCTTATATAGATTTTGTCTCTTGGTCTCCCACTCTTTATGATATAATGGCTACTTTTCATTTATATAACGGCCTTTCACCCTTGGTACCCTTTTTTTGTTTTTATCTTTTTTTAACTCAATAATTCAAATGCAATAGCTTTCACACTACACTTCTTATTACTAGCCTTCTAAACCTGTCTATATGACCTATGCATTGATACCATACTATTGCATTGGTTTTCATTAACGTTTTAACATCCATCTCAGTGGCCTTTTGTATATACTAACGTAATTTCTATGCCATTTGCACTTTTTTGACCCGTTACGGGTAATGCATATACTACTTCCATGTTGCCTTGGTGACAGCTCCCTATATAAAGCTCTCAGAGACAGCGTTATACAATTTCCCTTTGACAAAGACGTGATACGTCGAAACGCGTCAGGCTCCTAGCAACCACGCTACGTACGTCATCACGTTAGACGTGCGCATGCGCGTTGCAAACCTAGCGGCCAAGCTTTCTAGGAAGCGCGAATCTGCTGCAGTTATGGCCTAGCTTAAAGCCCCATATATCCCACTAGTGGCATAATATGTCTGAAAGTACCTGATAGTACCTCCTGTACAACTTTTAAGTTGGGGAACAGCCTTTATTTTGCACACACATCTTTAAGTACTTGTTGTACCATATGGCAGCTAGTTACCTATTTGTGCACACAGACACAGCTTGAACCCTATGCTGTGTAATATATAGCTGTTCTTGATAACTTTATTTGTGCTCCAAGTTGAGCTTTTTTGCAAACTCTGCTTATATAGGTACAACTTCTTGGTACCTTTATAAAAGCACAATAGGTCTATCAGTAAGGCACCTTTTTACCTATGTTTTCACAAAAATATTGCTTTATTTAAGTCATCCTCTAGATATGTGGAGGATATTCATTTCAGCATAAGGGTGCTTTGTATATACATCATTTATAATATTATAGGGCTTTTTTTGCCCTGGGAACTTTTTGTAAATATCTTGGCTTGCCCGCTAGGTGTGAATAGCAATACCCACTCACTTTAGAGTCCCACATTGCACAATATCAGTGCTACAGGGTTACTTGCTATTCCTTACATCTGCCCTTGTTTTATTCCCTTTATTAGTGTTTTTAATACCCCTTGCTTTTAAAGACGTCGCTGTCATGTATTTAATAAAATTTATTTAGTTCATATTTATCCCGCCATTTTGTACACTGTATTGAAATAAACCAAACTTCACCATATATTTTTTCTGTTTTTTTCCCCCTCCTCCAAATTTTTTCTCAACAAGCTGATTTACTCTGCTGGGAGGTCTTTCAAAATCTTCAGGATAGCAGCTCATCATTCATCCATACTTGGACTTGGATTGACATATAGCCCCATTTAATTCCAGCCTCGTAGATATGAGGTTTGAATCTAAGCCCTACGTGCTTCAAATTTGACAGTATTAAATTATGACTGCTGTGGGCAATGTGTGCGCTACGCAGAATGGCTGTCCATCATGATGATCTTGCAGGCTCCATACACCATCACTTGCCACGGGGGTCCCAAACGGTAAGTTCTAAATAGATGCCCTGTCACGGGGGGTTACCCCAAGTACCCCTGGCACCTAAAATTAACACCCCCATTTTGTGTCCCTGTATCAATCTGTGCAGCGGGGATCCAGATCAGATCCTCGCTGCATTTAAAAATGTAAATTTCCCACTGTGTGTCCTTAAAGGCCCCACGGCATACTACTGGCCAATCCCGGCACCCAACCTTATCCCCCCTCTATGCTGGGGGTCCCCATCAGGACGCCTGCAGTGTCCCTACGTACCTACATTAACCCTTGCAGCAGGGGTCATGCGCTATACAGAGCCCCATGAGCCCTTAATTAACCCTATCACTCATGGGGCTCTATACAGAGCCCCATTAGCCCTTAATGAAACCCATCACTTATGGTGGTCTATACATGGCGAAAAGGTAAGTTTAATATTTAGAATGTTTATTTTTTCTATGCTGTGTTTATTTTGGACTAATATTATGTTTCTTTTTTTCTCAGAGATGAGACCTATGGCAGGAACACCGTCGTCGCCGAAGGGACATTGAAACAAGTTAAGTGGTCTTATTTATTCTATTTTAGGTTAGAATTAGGGTTTTGTAATGTATTTAGTGAGGGGGTTATTGTATTGTAGTTAGGGGTTAACTGATTGTCGTTAGGGGTTAATGTGTATTGTATTTAGGGATTAATTAATTGTGGTTGGGATTAATGTGTATTGTATTTAGGGGCTAACTGATTGTAGTTAGGAGTTAATGTGTATTGTATTTAGGGGTCAATTCATTGTAATTAGGGGGTTAATGTAATGTATTGTATGTTTTATTGTAATTATTGTATGTATTGTATGTTTTCTTTCCTGTAATGTATGTTTTTTTTTTTTTTTGTGACTTAGCTTCTTTTATTTATGGTAACAACTTTTTTTTTGGTAAATTAGGTTTTGTTTTGTTTTTGATAATGTACTTTTATTATTTTCCGCAATGTGCTTTTTTTCATTTTCAGTAATTAGGTGGGGGGCTTTCAGTAATTAGTGTGGTAATATGTAGGTAGTCGGTATAGTGCCTTGCAAAAGTATTTACCCCCTTCACTTTTTACCTATTTTGTTACATTACAATGTTTTGTTAATCTGAATTTCATGTGATGGATCAGAATACAATAGGCTAAGTTGATGAAGTGAAATGAGAAAAATATATACATAAAACTATTTTTTAGAAATAGAAAACAGAAAATTGCCATGTGCATATGTATTCACCCCCTTTGTTATGAAGCCCATAAAAAGCTTTGGTGCAACCAATTGCCTCCAGAAGTCACATACAGTAATTAGTGAAATGATGTCCACCTGTGCGCAATCTAAGTGTCACATGATCTGTCATTACATATACACAACTTTTTTGAAAGGCCCCAGAGCTTCAACACCTATGCAAGAGGCACCACTAACCAAACACTGCCATGAAGACCAAGGAACTCTCCAAACAAGTAAGGGACAATGTTGTGAAGAAAAACAAGTCAGGGCTAGGTTATAAAAAATATCCAAATATTTGATGATCCCCAGGAGCACCATCAAATCTATCATAACCAAATGGAAAGAACATGGCACCAGCAAACTTGCCAAGAGACGGCCGCCCACCAAAACTCACAGACCAGACAAGGAGGACATTAATCAGAGAGGCAGCACAGAGATCTAAGGTAACCCTGGAGGAGCTGCAGAGTTCCACAGCAGAGACTGGAGTATCTGTACATAGGACGAAAATATGCTGTACGCTCCATAGAGTTGGGCTTTATGGCAGAGTGGCCAGAAGAAAGCCATTACTTTCAGCAGAAAACAAAATGGCACGTTTTGAGTTTGCGAAAAGGCATGTGGGAGACTCCAAAAGACTAAAAACTGTACTCCAAAAGACTAAAATTGAACTTTGCAGCCATCAAAGAAAATGCTATGTCTGACGAAAACCCAACACATCACATTTCCCAAAGAACACCATCCCCACAGTGAAACATGGTGGTGGCAGCATCATGCTGTGGGGATGTTTTTCAGCAGCCGGGACTGGGAAACTGGTCAGAGTTGAGGCAAAGATGGATGGTGCTAAACACAGGGATATTCTTGAAAAAGACCTGTACCACTTGTGCGTTATTTGAGACTAGGACGGAGGTTCACCTTCCAGCAGGACAATGACCCCAAACACACTGCTAAAGCAACTCTTGAGTGGTTTAAGGGGAAACATGTAAATGTGTTAGAATGTGTTAGTCAAAGCCCAAACCTCAATCCAATAGAAAATCTGTGGTCAGACTTAAAGATTGCTGTTCACAAGCGCAAACCATCCAACTTGAAGGAGCTGGAGCAGTTTTGCATGGAGGAATGGGCAAAAATCCCAGTGGTAAGATGTGGAAAGCTCATAGAGACTTATCCAGAGCGACTTGGAGCTGTGATTGCCACAAAAAGTGGCTCTACAAAGTATTTATTTTAGGAGGGTGAATAGTTATGCACATTGACTTTTTCTGTTATTTTGTCTTATTTGTTGTTTGCTTCACAATAAAAAAAAAAAAAAAAACATCTTTAAAGTTGTGGGCATGTTCTGTAAATTAAATGATGCGAATCCTCAAACAATCTATGTTAATTCCAGGTTGTGAGGCAGCAAAACACGAAAAATGCCAAGGGGGGTGAATACTTTTGCAAAGCACTGTAGGTAATGTAGGGTTAATAGGGTAGGATAGGATAGTGTTTACTGAGTACATTTGGGGTTAAATAGGCCCAGTTAGGGTTATATAGGCCCAGTTAAGGTTAAATTGGACTAGATAGGCTTACATAGAAGTAGATGGGGTTAAATAGGACTAGATTGGGTTAAATAGGTCCAGATAGGGTTAGATACGCCCAGATAGGGTTAAATGGGTCTATATGTGGATAAATATTCTCAGATAGGGTTGGATAGGCCCAGTTATGGTTATTGGGTTCAGATAGGGTTAACAGGGTTTAGTATGGATTAATGGGGTAAAGTTAGGGTTAATAGTGTAGTGCTTAGACATTTTGTCATGAGGGTACTGGAGGGCCCTCATGGCACTTATAGTGTTATTATAGGGGTTAATTAGCATCTTATAGGGGTCTATATATACCCCTATGGGACTGATGGGGTTGAATAGAGGCTTATGGGGGTCTGTATAGACCCCCATAAGTGATGGGGTTAATATGATGCTCATGGGGCTCTGTATAGAGCCCCATGAGTGATAGGGTTATTTAAGGGCTCATGGGGCACTGTATAGAGCCTCATGAGTGAGAAAAACATGGAGTTTAAACTACAATCAATTAGTGTTTAGAAATCCAATTTGCAATCGGACTTGCAATCCAGAAATGTAGAAACCAATAAAAACTAATAAATCAACTGATTTAGTCCATGCAGGTTTCATGATATGTATTAACTCCTTGATTCCCGGGATCGATATAACACAGAAAAAAAACATAAAAAAGTATTTTTTGATTGTAGATTTTTTGAGCTTGAGACTTTTGTGCAATTAATTCTAATGTCTTTTATTGCTTTCCCAGTATTTTTAAGTACAGTAGTGCGTTTTTTTTTTGCTCTTGCAGTTATACGAACAGGTGTTTAACCCACTTGCGAATCCTATCTAATACTTGTATACATTTTTGATTTAAATGATATTTACAGTTTTTAAAGCAATTGCTGGCTTATTGAATCATTGTAACTGAATATCGATTTTGCATCTTTAACTCGCAATTGGAATGCGAGTAGCAAAATGTAGCCAATTAAATATCAGTAACATTTCCCTCTCCATTAAGGGCTCAAGTAATTTCGATTTGGACAATTAAATAGAGGCCTATGTAAGTGATCTTATTATAAATTGCACAACCATCATTGAGATTGATGTTGTAATAAGTGAGATAGATAGTACTGTATGTTAAATAAATCTTGAAAATACCAATATATAATATAATAAATAATAAAGGGAATTAGCAATTATATATTATATTTCAATGACAAGATATAATATTAACCAACATTAAATACCTCCACATAATGTGATACTAAAAAAATATAATTAAGGCTTACAAAAATGATTACATTGAATTTATAATTAATAAAGTGCAATATATATCTTCATATAATATTATCCAAGTGATGAGGCAATCAATACATAGGAATAATGAATTAAAATTCTTCCTAAAAAAGTCCCCTACAAATACTGTTATGGCAGCATAAGGAGCCCCCAACTTACTCCGTACTTGCCAAACAAACCCTATACTATTCTCCTAATCTCACAATAAAAAGCCCTCAAAAACCTAATGTGGTATTACTAGGTGTCACCACCTGTGCTAAAATATATCAATAAATAATTCAATTGTATGAATATCCACATTAGCAGTATCAATACTAGTCATATAATAAAGTCCAGTTATCATTGAGTAAGTAAATTCAAATATTACATTCCTTTTTTACAATGCCTCAGGCCTGCTACGTCATCCTGCAGAGACAGCAAATCTACTACTCCAGCCTGATGCGCAAGTTTTGCTAGTTTCTCCAACACATTTTTAGATTTGACCATTGAAGTTAATGCACAACAAGAATTAGTAACAACAACTTTCAGAAAAGATACAGCAACTAATGCTTTACTTCATTGGAATAGCCACCATCCATTGCCTACCAAAAAGTCTATTCCAACTGAACAGCATTTATGTTTAAGACGCAATTGCAGCAATATCAATGACTTCAAAAAACAGGCGCAAGAACTGCAGTCAAAATTTATTCAAAGAGAGTTTTTCAAAAGTGTCTTCAAAAAAGGCCTATCAAAGAGCTTTGAATTAAATTAGACTAGAGTTGTTGATTGACAGGCCTACATTTCTTGATCGACAACCAATAACATCGATATTTAAGAAATATTGGCATATATTAATATTGGGCAAAAATCGACAAGAAATAATAACTCCAACAAATAGTGTAACATACAGAAGAGCAAATAAACTTTATTAATTAACAGCCACTATGAGAAAAAAGTAAAAACTAACTGGCTCAGGCCACTATGAGAAAAAAGTTAAAACTAACTGGCTCAGGCACAACACGGCTCAGTTCCAATACCAGTAAAGCATGTTCTTACAACAAAATAATTTATGAACTCATAATAAACAAAGAATTACAAAATCAAACATAAAATTAATTGTCTAACTGAAAGCATTATTTATCAGATTGTCTGCTCCTGTAAAATGAGATATATTGGAAAAGCAAGCAGACAGTTCAGATGCCGTATATTGGAGAATATAAATTATGTTTTAAATCAAGAAGAAACATCTATTGCTAGACATGTATGAAATCAGCACAGCAATAATCTGAGTTGTTTAAAATTCATTGGTATAGATCATATTTCTCCATTGATACGTTATGGAGCTTGGGATAAACGCTTACTTTGTCGTGAAGCCAAATAGATTTTTAAATTGGATACAAAGAGCCTGTGTGACCTAAATGAAGAATCCACTTATACTCCTTGTAAATCATCTTTGATGGATGTGTAGAAAGTATGATCTTCAATATTGTTAGATAAATAAACTGTAATTCAGTCATCTAATATTTGCAATTGTCAGTTAACAAACAACCATAGTATGATTATGATTCATATTAAAAACAAAATGTAGAATTGAATAAAGTACAAATGCTAAGGATTTGTTGAATTTCTGTACAGAGAGATGGTCATATATTGTGAATTCATAAATATAGGAGTTTATAAGTTAATATGGTTGATTTTGCTATATTGAATCAATACAGTTATGAATAAATATCCTATATGTACTGACGACTCAATACATTTGAATCAAGTGTATGTGTCAAGAATTTAATGAATTTTTACTATAGGGTATATTATAAAGAGAGGTAATTCTATATTGGAAATTTATAAATATAAGATTTCATATACATTATGGTTGATGTTGCTGCCATAATAAAGTGATATGATTAAATATCTAATATAAGATGATGACATAATAGACAATACTACACGGGATATTTTAATAAAATTTTTCTCTGTGTTGTCATGTTGAGAATCATAATAGCAATAACAATAAACAGTAGAATATTAGTTGATGATATAGATGTCTGTACCTGAATAATGTATATGATTATATCTCATGGTTATATTATAATTGTAATTAAATGTATTGAATACATTTAGTAACAAGTGAAGGGACTTTATAAAGGCTATCAATTAATATTGAGAATTATAATGATCTGCTATGTAAGGACTATGCAAGTTGAATTATCTGCAGTATAGTGCAAAAACAATATCGTAAAGCAACTTGGTGTAGTAGTGGTTGCATGATTGTGCAGCCATGAGGTACTGGTCATTTATATATATAGTAACCAAGATATATTTATGTGATGTCAACATCCCATTAGAGGTATATAGAAGTGGTTGAATAGCAACCATGAGATATAGGTAATTATCTGTATACTATACAGCCATTAAAGGTATTGGTAGTGGATGCTTATACATCCATGAGGTACAGGTGCTTTAATGAGTAAAGTCACCATGAATTGTGCTACAACACATAGCAGTAGTTGCACCATATGATAATAGCAAGTCCACTTTGTCATAATAGTTAATCCCAAAAGTCAAGGAAGCTAAGAAATTCAAGCTTTCATCACTATTTCACTTTAAGGGATAGTAGTGGTTGATTATACAACCATGAGGTAAAGTTTAAGCACTTTTTTTAACACCATGCACTTTGAATAATTGGTATCAGTAGTGGTTGAATTTATAAAACCACGAGGTATGGTAAATTATGTTTTTGTGAAATAATCCATCACAAAGGCAAATATAGTGGTTGCACTTCTTGCCACCATGAGGTATTGAGCCCAATATCCCATTTTTTTTTAGATTTAGTCATTTGAGGGAAGTATGGAGAAGTACTGCTATAAATAAATACAAGAAATATAACCACAAAAAAAACAATGGTAAATAGAGTGTCTATGATAACATAAACAAAAAAAGGTGTCTAGCTAACATAGTACAAAGCATCCAGACTGGCACAACTGTCTAAATGGTGCACCAAAGATAAACCTCCTAGATGAGTAGAAATTAAAAGTTATATACTCAAAGAACAGAACATCTTAACAACATGTGCTCTGGCTAAGCCCAATTCACAAAATTAATATGAAAATTCTTTCTTAAAGCATTTCACACTCATATATTTTGTGGAAACAAACCAAAGAATGCATTTATTAGAGAGGGGATATTGGCTCACTCCATTGTTGCTACCCCATAAGGAAAGTGATAAAAACTCTCAGTTATCTTGGTGGATCAGACAATATATAACCACAATAAAGACCACTTAGGAATAAACTCCATTTACCACAAAGAGAATGGATTAACTTAGACTCAATAAATATAAACTTGTCTTATGTTTTAAGGGACAAAAAAAGAGGCAGAAAACACCTTTTGAGAAATGCTGCATCTAAATCTCAAATGTAAAGAAAATGATCTCCATCACATATATAGTTGTCGTGATTGCGAGTTTGACTGTCACGCTATGTTAAAAATAAAGAGAGGGGGGAAGAGACACAGGGGAGGGAGGAGGGAGGGGGGAGGGGGGAGAAACAATATGAAAAACTATATCATGCTGTCATTTTTGACGGGCAAGTCCTTCGTTCTATATAATTACCTAAACAACCAGGTTGCAATAGTCAAATTACACTTCAATATATCCTGGGAAAAATAACTAAATATAACCCTTGACTAAGTGCAATGTGGTATATGTTTTAAAAATGCAGCAAACTCCTCTCTCAATATACAGTTATGCTCAAACGTTTACATACCATGTCAGAAATTGTGAAATGTTGGCATTTATTTTGAAAATATGACTGATCATGCAAAAAATTTGTATTCTATTGAAGGATAGTGATCGTATGAAGCCATTTATTATCACATAGTTGTTTGGCTCCTTTTTAAATCATAATGATAACATCAATCACCCAAATGACCCTTATCAAAAGTTTGCATACCCTTGCTTCTTAATACTGTATATTGCACCCTTTAGCATCAATGACAGCATGCTTTTGTAATAGTTGTCTATGAGACCGCTAATTCTTGCAGGTGCTATAGCTGCCCATTCGTCTTAGCAAAATGCCTCCAGGTTATGCATAGTATTTGGTCTTCTTGCATAAACCGTACATTTGAAATCTCCCCAGAGTGGCTCAATGATATTAAGGTCAGGAGCTCCATTACCTTGTTACGCTGTTCTCAGTTCATTTCCGCTCCCCATGGTTCAGTATCTACCCTGCTCAGTGCATCCACGTGAGAACTAACAATCTCCTTTACTATTTATACACAGACACTAATTACAATTTAAAAAGCCACAGGTGTGGGAAATTAACCTTTAATTGACATTTTAATCTGTGTGTGTCACCTTGCGTGTCTGTAACAAGGCCAAACATTCAATGGGTGATTTCTGTTATCATTATGATTTAATAAGGAGCCAAACAATTATGTGATAATAAATGGCTTCATATAATCACTATCCTTCAATAAAATGCATTTATTTTGCATGGTCAGTCATATTTTCAAAATAATTGCCAAAATGTCATAATTTCTGCCAAGGTATGCAAAACTTTTGAGCACAACTGTAGCTCAAACAGAAAATGCCTTTAAAACTATTTTAAGATGTGGGTCTTTTAAGTGCTCACTTTTTACTGATGACCTACTGTTTATTCGACCAAACAAATTTCATGGACAGGCCTTATAGTGGCAACCGAGATGAATATTCTACCTAAGATTCTATATCTTTTTAGGACTTTGCCTATCCCAATTTATCTAAAAGAATTAGATAGCTTTCAAATTTCATGATTTAGGTTCATTTAGAGAAATAAGCGTCCCCGTATTCCCAGAAAATGTATGTATAGGCATAAAAAAAGGGAGGGCTTTCATGCCCAAATTTAAGATTCTATTTTAAAGCTGCCAAATTGGCTCTTTTGCCCTTGGCACACTCAACTAAACATCAGCCAATGTGAGGAATTGACCCTGCTGGGTTTTGCACACTGGTCCCCAGGCTGCTGAACCTCTTCCCTACCACTGCGCCAGCCTGCCTTTGTGAATTTCATTGAGATCTGATAACCTTGACTCTGCTAGCAATAGTATCAGTGCCTAAGTCTCTTCAGCTGTGCCTGGTCAGGTGTCTGGTCCTTGGCCTATATAAAGCACTTCCTGTCAATGTACCTTGCCAGATTATTGTGGTTCCTGTTCCCTTCAATAAAGCTTGTTCCTGTTTCACCTACAACTTGCTGAATTGGATTATTGCTGACCTAGGCTGCTGGTCTCCAAAACCTTGTGATTCCTATATCATTACAGAATAATCTGGCCCTTTCATGGAGACCGCCGGGACAGATTCTGCATTGGCCCAGCAGGTTGCTTTATTTGCAAGAACTGTGCAGACCCAGGCACAGACCATTCAAGTGCTGCAGGACCAGGTAGCTGACCTGCAAAGTAAAGTTCAGTCAATGTACAGTGAGTATACCAGCTACAGGGCACTTGATGTTGCGGCTGCTACATGCTACTGTTACACCTGCACAAGATGCCCGCTTGCCCCTACCAGAAAAGTTTGGAGGAGATCGCAAAAGATTTAGGGGTTTCCTAAATCAAAGCCGTTTGCACTTTATGATGTTACTAACCGATTCCATCTGAAAGAGAGAAGGTGGGATTTATTTTCTCCCTATTCAAAGATGAAGCCCTGGCTTGGGGCTCCCCTCTTCTGGAACAGGACAGTCCAGTCTTGGGTAATCTAAATGACTTTCTTAAAGCCATGTGCCTAGTTTTTGATGACCCCAATCGATGTGCTACAGCAGGAGCCACTCTCCTTCATTTGCATCAAGGGAGGCGCTCTGTGGCTGAATATGCTGCTGAATTCAGACAGTGGGTTGCTGATACTACCTGGAACCAATCAGCCCAGAGGTTCCACTTCAGAAAAGGTCTCTCAGAAGCTATAAAAGATGAGCTAGCTCGTGTTGATCTTCCTGCTGACTTTGATGCATTTGTGCGTTTGGCTATCCGTATTGATCGGAGACTGTCTGAAAGAAGATTGGAAAGACAGGGCTCTTTTAGACCAAGTGCTACTCTTATTTCCTACTCAAGAATTTCTACTCCGACCCCACAAACACCTACAGACTCTGAGCCAGAGGCTATGCAGGTAAATCTAATACGAGGGCCATTATCCAATGAAGAAAAACAGAGGTGACGCACTCACAATTTATGCCTGTATTGTGGTAGTGCAGGGCACTATGCCATCAATTGCCCTAGCAAATCCAAAAGAATAATAGCTATGGCTGCTCAGGGTGCACAGATTCGACACCAAGCCCAGATTTCAGATCAACTGGATTCTGTCACACAACCCTTGTTTTCTCTGGCTCATGGTGAAGAGGGTATGTTGACTCAACATCCTCATTTTGTGGTGCCTATCACGTTGCAATGTGGTGATCGTAAAATTTAGACTACAGCTATGATAGATTCTGGAGCAGGCGGAAACTTTATGGACATTAAATTTGCAGCAGGAAATAGAATTCAGTCTATCCCTAATTCTTCACCTGTGTTAATGGAGACAGTAGACGGTTCTCCACTTACGTCAGGCCCGTTTACACATGAGACTGTGCCCTTAAAGTTGACTCTGGAAGTGAATCACCATGAGGCTATATCTTTCCACCTAATTTCCTCAACACAGTTTCCAGTGATTTTGGGGATACCTTGGCTTGCTCTGCATAACCCACAGATTGATTGGAAGATCAGAACTTTGTCCTTTCCTTCAGAACACTGCTTAATGAATTGTCAACCCTCTAAGGTAACACCTGTTGCCACAACAATTAATGAAATGGTTGCTACAAACTTGACAAAGCTTCCTCTACAATATCGGGATTTTGCAGATGTCTGTGATAAGAAGAATGCTGATCAGCTTCCACCCCACAGGCCTTATGATTGCCCAATAGAGCTGTTGCCTGGGCTGCTATCCCATTTGGCCGTATATATTCCCTTTCAGAGCCTGAATTGAAAGCTCTTCATGAATACATACAAAAAAATCTTGCCAAAGGCTTTATTTGACCATCTACTTCTCCAGCAGGAGCTCCTATATTCTTTGTGGAAAAGAAAGATGGCAGCCTACGGCCATGTGTTGATTACAGGGACATTAATAACATCACTGTTAAAAAACGCTACCCCTTGCCTCTCATTCCTGAACTTTTGGAGAGGCTTCGCTCAGCTAAAATATTTACGAAGCTTGATCTTCGGGGGGCATATAATCTGGTCCGCATTTTCCCGATTAAAGACTCTGTTTACATCTGCCCCCGTCCTGGTACATCCTCAGCCGGAATTACCATTTATTTTGGAAGTTGATGCTTCTGATTCAGCTGTTGGTGCTATACTGTCTCAAAGGACTGGACCTAAGATGCTGTTACATCCGTGTGCCTTCTATTCCCGCCAGATGGTGCCAGCAGAAAGAAACTATGACATAGGGAATAAAGAACTTTTGGCTATAAAAGCTGCCTTCACCGAATGGAGACATCTCTTGGAGGAAGCTACCCATCCAATTACTGTCCTCACAGATCACAAAAATCTGGAATGTATTCGATCAGCAAAGAGACTGTCAGCCAGACAAGCACGCTGGTCCCTATTCTTCTCGAGGTTTAATTTTTTTGGTTACATACCGTCCTGGCTCCAAGAATGGTAAGGCGGATGCCTTGTCTAGAATAGCTGACCCCCTCCATACTACCGTAACCAAGACCACCATCTTGCCGGAGGATATATTTATAGGAGTCACATTTCCTTCTGATCTGATGTCTCGCATTAAATAGGGCTACGCTGAAGACCCAGTTCTTCGTGATCCTTCTTGTGATCTCCATATGACGATGCTTAATGGGTTTTGGATTTTTCAACAACGTCTGTTTGCTCCGGAGTCAGTGCGACTGGACCTTTTACGTCTCTACCATGACTCAAATCCAGCAGGTCATCCAGGAATCCGAAAGACACAAGAGCTACTCGCCCGATCCTTTTGGTGGCCCAAGTATTATGAAGATGTTAAGAAGAATGTGTCCTCTTGTGATGTATGTGCCAGACATAAGACTCCTCGCTCATCCCCTGTTGGCTTGCTTCAGACTCTTCCGATTCCTCATCGTCCCTGGGGATCTATATCCATGGACTTTATTGTGGAACTACCTCCCTCTAAGGAACACACTACCATTCTTGTGGACAGGTTAACGAAGATAGTCATTTCATACCAGCTCGTGGTCTCCCTTCAGCTAAACAGACGGCTGACCTGGTTATTCGGGAAATATTTCGCTTGCATGGAGTGCCTGATAAAGTAGTTTCTGACAGGGGAGTGCAGTTTACATCTCGTTTTTGGAAACATTTTTGTTCTAATCTAGGTATTAATGTAAATCTGTCGTCAGCTTTTCATCCACAAAGTAATGGACAGACTGAGCGAACCAACCAGACTTTGGAGCAATATTTGCATGCTATATTAGTTACCTGCAGGATGACTGGCTGGATTTTCTACCCACGGCAGAGTTTGCCTATAACAATGCCCAACACTGCTCCACTTTTCTGTGCCCATTTTTTGCCAACTATGGTTACCATCCAACCTTTCTAGTGAGTCTCCCAATTACTACTTCCATTCCTGCAGTCACTGATCGGCTAACCACCTTACGAGATTCCCAAGACCTGTTGAAGGAGACTCTTTTGAAGGCTCAGGAATGTTACAAGAGAGCTGCTGATAGGCATAGAACGGAGGCCCCAGTTTATCATGTTGGTGACAAGGTTTGGCTGTCAACAAGAAATCTTAAGCTTAAGGTTCCTTCTCATAAATTGGGTCAGAGGTTCATGGGACCTTTTGAGATCATCGCTCAGATCAATGCTGTCACTTTTCGTTTGCAACTTCCAGATTCCATGAGAATACATCCAGTGTTTCACTTTGCACTGCTGAAACCTTTCCATGTTAACACTTTCACTGGACGAGCCCTGCCTGCCCCACCTCCAGTCCTCGGGGATGGTGAGGATGAATACGAGGTGGAGAAAATTCTGGACTCCAGGATCTTTTGCAACAAGCTTCAGTATCTGGTCCGCTGGAAAGGCTATGGTGAGGAGGAGAGTTTGTGGGAACCAGTGGACAATATTCACGCTCCTGATCTCCTTCGGTCCTTTCATGTGCAGTACCCTGCTAAACCGGGTAATAGGGCATCCAGAGGCTGCACCTATAGAGGCGGGGGTAATGTGAAGAATTGACTCTGCTGGGTTTTGAACCCTGGTCCCCAGGCTGCTGAACCTCTTCCCTACCACTGTGTCAGCCTGCCTTTGTGAATTTCATTGAGATCTGATAACCTTAACTCTGCTAGCAATAGTATCAGTGCCTAAGTCTCTTCAGCTGTGCCTGGTCAGGTGTCTGGTCCTTGGCCTATATAAGGCACTTCCTGTCAATGTACCTTGCCAGATTATTGTGGTTCCTGTTCCCTTCAATAAATCTTGTTCCTGTTTCACCTACAACTTGCTGAATTGGATTATTGCTGACCTAGGCTGCTGGTCTCCAAAACCTTGTGATTCCTATATCATTACAGCCAACGTGGGTTTTTATGGAGAATCAACAAATGAGTCTGCATACTTGAGGCAAATTAATCTGGATCCCAAAAGAATTTGTCCTCTTTACAACTCATCTAAATCCAATGATTAATCTAACCTTAACTTCCTGGGGTTAGGCCAACTCCAGGTGTCGACTTAGCCCCAGTCTATCTCCTTTGCTGTCGATTTTCTCTTTTCCCATATTATGGCACACTCCATTGTAGTCTCAAGGCATTGGTGGACTTCCAGAAATCTTGACAGCATAGGCGTCTGCTTTATTAATGATTGTCTCCTGACTTATAATCAGCTTCACATGACTCATGATATACCCCACACTGGGCTTTATAATTATTTAAAAATAAGAAACTGGGTTAGTAAAACATCCAGAGAATTGGCACCCCCAGGGCTTCTTGGATCTCTCTTATCTGCAAAAATCTTCCACTTACAAAAGGCATACTGGGGTCACTCTATGACACTTTTACTAGCTATAATACTAGCGGGAAACCCACATTTATGTTGAGATTGGAAGAAGATCTAGGGTCAGAGTGGGAGTGTGCCAAGTAGACAGAATCCATCTCAAATTTAAGCAATGGATCACTTAATTATAGTCTTCTAGAAACGTCCATCAAAATCCTTCAAAGAGCCTACTGCACACCAGATAAAATGCGAAAGATGGACCCTTGATAGAGTAATTAATGTTTCAGGGGCTGTCAACTAGTAGGAAAGCATATGCACATTTGATGGTTTTGCCCGAAAGCGCAAAGTCTCTGGGGGAAGTTAACCCATCTTGCTGCAACATTTCTTTAAGACTGTAATTCCAACCACAATTGAATCCTGCCTACTGGGGATACATATTAATAATTTATCCTCTTTTAGAGGCTGCAATGGGACAGGTACACTGAGATATGCATTATGGGAATACCCTAAAATCGCACTTCGGGGATCTCATATTCCCAAGAAACAGAGGAAGCATTACTAGGACGTCCCATTCCAAAACTCCCAGGAATCAGAATTCTTAACAAATCAGATTAGCCTCTGGAAGTGTCATAGCAAAATTTTGGAAAACAATTATTCCCACTTTTGAAGAAGTTAAGAGAAAAATACAATACAATACAAACACATATACACAATGAGTATGGTTTCAGTTGAACTAAATGAAAATTATAAAAAAAACTAGCAACTAGCGCCGTCAAAATTGATGGGAATAAAATGTTAAGGCTGGGAATGCTGTACCATCGGAGCTCATTGCGAGGCCCGCGCTGAGCGCCCCCAGCGCTCATCGCATGGCTCGCAATGAGAGCCTTCAGTGCTCATTGAGAGCCTCTCCCTCTGTCTATTGCACAGGCCTTTGCCGCTCATTGCAGGCCTTGGCAAGCCACAACTGTCGTGCTTTGCAATGATCACCTTCGGAGCTCATTGCAAGCCTCTCCCCCCATGTATTTTAGGGGCCTTCAGCGCTCATTGCAACCTAAGTGCAGGCTAACTACTGAGTGCCTCAACTACTCGCCTTGCTTCGTTACCAACGGCCCATAGTATCCACAAATATTATATGTGATGGGTATCCTGCTGGGATGTATGGATTCTAAAATTAGACTGGAACAAAAAAAACAGGAAGATAAAACTAGAACATCTGGCCTGCTTTATGGAGGGCGTTCATAAAACTCCCCCCACCCCTTGACCACCACTTTTTTCAGATATAATTATTGTTTTGTTTTTGTATAGTATTAAGCATTTATGGTTGATCAAAATCAATAACAAAAAAATAAAAAATTAGGAAAAGGTTTAAGATACATGGAGAAGTTTACTACACTATTATACCTATACAGGAGAATTAGGCTAACTGCAGAGTAAGATCATAAAAAAAAAATTAAGTCCTGAACGGAGCTGTATATGAGTTACCATAATATGAATAATATATTAATAAAAAGGAACAATACAACTGTAAAAGTATAGTAAAATCATGTAATATACAAAAATTAAGCCATATGTCACCTGGAGCTAAATTTTGCTCAGTTGATTCATTTCAATCCTCCATATTTTAAGAATTTTTAAGTTATTTTTAATACAATTTAGATTTTAACAATTAATAAAAAATCTTGTTTGTGCTGTAGAATAAAAGCGATATAAGCCACAACAAGGGTGTTCTTTTTGTTTCGTCTTTGTTCTCGATATAAACTGTTTCCTACAGTACATCTGAAAAAAATGTAATTAAGTTATTGAATCTAATCATTATTTATTTTTTCTTTGTTCAGTCGTGTCTGACTCTCCATGACATCATGGACCATAACACATCATGCTGACCCACTTGGTATTCATGGCAGAGATACTGGAGTGGGTTGCCAGTTCATTCTCCAGTGGGCCACAGTAAACAGCTCCTGGTATTTCTAGGTGGTCTCTCATCCAAGTACTGGCCAGTCCCAACCCTACTTGGCTTTAGGGTGGTGTGACCTCTTGGTTCCCTGACTGGAATCAAACCCAGGACGCATTGATGAAAGCACCAAATCCTAACCACTGGACCACTAGAGAACCTATTAAATCTAATATCTCGGTGAATAATATTATAAGTAGATCATAACACTTTATCCAAGAATAAAGTGTTTCTTGGAAGAATTTACCAATAATATTTCAGAAACCAAATATTTTCTATTGGGTTTATTGAAATATCCTAACCAATAATTATTTTGTGTTTGATAATACATTTTATTTACAATTAAGAGGCATAGCTTTGGGTAGCTATGTTCTCACACATTTGTATTTGGGGTGGTGGGAGCATTTGTATGCCTTAATACCTGACATGGATAAATACACTATTCATGTCCAACAGTGGTCTAGATATATAGATGATCTTCTCTTTTTGTGTACTGGCTCTAGAAAATACTTGATGAATTCATTAATTTTAGGAATTCTAATCATCTCAGTTTGAAATTTACAAGTATGAGCATCAAATTGAATTTCTGGATGTTATAATCATTATTGCACAAACTGGAATGATTGTTGAGGGCTGATCCTGATTTTATTAAAAATAATTTACCTGTAGGTGAATACTTGAGAACTTCATGGAATTGATCAGGAGATAGTAATTTTAAAAATAAAGATTATTTGAGGATGTGATTCAAAGCACATGGATATAAGATACTATATAGGTACTTTTCAACAAGCAAGACATACTACTAGGAGTGAATTATTACCACATATACAGCACAAACTCATATGATTAAGGATATAATTAAAAATCATTAAAATGATTATATACAGATGGTTTATTGATCACTGTCCTTCCGGAAAAACCTAAATTTGGAATTCACAAGGCAAAAATTTAAAGGATATCCTGGTTTCAAGTCACTTTGAGAAGATCTTTATTCAGGGGGTCAATTCTCTGTGGTGGCTGTACAAAGTTTCCCCAAATGAAAAAGACAGAAATGGGTTCAGAATAAATAATTCATAATAACAATTCAATAAAAAAAGAAAGGTAAATGAATATATTAATTGTAAAACACAAAATGTAATGGCGACAAGACAGACTGGCAGACTGGCAGAGCAAGTGAAACAAGGGCCTGGTGCAGAATTACATTTTGGGCCCCTCCCTAAAAAAAAATGTTTTGACCCCCTCTTTAGGGTGCTATATATTACATATAATAGCTGTCAAAATGCCATTCCCCGTCACGCTTGCGACAAGTTGCAGTTTGACAATTCCGATTCACGCAACTTCTGCGCACGCGCATTCTGCGGTGATTGCCGCCCATGCGCAATGCACGGAGGGGGAGCACATGCGCAAGGTGCAGCGCGCGCAAGCGCATTGCACAGTGAGGGGCGCCCATGAGCGGGTGCCAGTGCGCGGAAGAGAGACGGGTGACAGAAGGGAGGAAGACACAGAGGAGGGGGGAGACACCCAGGGAAGGAGGGGGGAAACACACAGGGAAGGAGGGGGGAGACACAGAGGAGTGAGAGGAGGGGGGAAGAAACACATGGGAGGAGGGGGAAGAGACACAGGGGAGGACGGGGGACGAGACACAAGGGAGAAGGGGGCACAGGGGAGGGAGAGAGGGGGTAGAGACACAGAGGAGGGAGAGGAGCGGGAGGGAAAGGGGAGAACAGACATATGGGAGGGGGAACAGACACAGGGGAGGGAGAGAGGGGGAGAGACATGGGGGGGGGGGAGGGACAGGGGGGAAAGAGACACAGGGGAGGGAGAGGGGGTAAAAACACAGGGGGGAGGAGACACAAGGGAGGGAGAGGAGGGGGTAAAGAACACAACCAAATTATTTTTTTTGAATCTCAGATTTTTGTAGGCCCCCCTGGACCCTCATCCTTACCCACACCAGAATCCTGTTGCTACTTCTGTGTCTCCCCTGCTGGCAAGTCTGTCTGCTGAGGCAGGGAGCCCTGAATGATGTCACATGACTTACTGCCTCAGAAGATAGCTGCGCCAGCAGGGGAGGTGCAGAAGGAGCATCTAAATTGACAAATTCCGATAAGGATAAGAGAGGTCATGGTGTGGGTGCAGATGAGGGAGGCCTTAGGGGCATGGGGTGGGGGAGTGTACACCCTGCTATAAATAAAAAGAAAAACAGAAATAAAATAAATAAATAATTAGATTGCATTGGGGCCCCGTAGAGGCAGGGCCCTGGTACATTGCACCACCTGCACAGGCGGTAGCTCCGCCACTGCGACAAGAATATTGAGACCAGAAATTCAGGAACATAAAAGCAATATAAGATTCATAGAAAAAGCTATTTAAAATTAAAAAATAAAAATAAACAGTTTACCTCAATGCAAAACATTTTCTAACTTGGGATAATTCAATTCTCACACAATTACCTTGGGGATTGGAACATGTGAGAAATAACATTAGAGGTGGAATTCTGCTGCAGAAAGACAAAATTAACTTTTATTCAAAACACAGTACACACAAAGGAATGAACGACATGGTGTATATTTAGCTTTTATGTACAGTAATCACATTTTGATGTATAACATCCAATTTATTTGGAGACATAATGAAATACTCTGGATTTGAAGATATGATATTCAGAGCATTATCAGTAGTATATATAAAAAGTTCTAGAGACATAACATCTCTTAGATATAGGGTGAGATTAATTATAAGAAAAATACAGATTCTTGCAGTAGACTGGTCTGCAGTACTCAATGAAATAAACTAGTCTTCAAAATAATTTATGACCATCTGGGGGATATTATGCTTCGAGTGATAATAGAATTTGGGATAGGAAAAAGACAAATAACTTATTAGATTAGAGTTTTAGATTTCCTGTGTAACACAAATACATGTATATTACAATGAACTATATTTCACAGAAGTTTTCAAGATCATTTGGAGACTACTGTAGATTTCAGCAATCATGGATAAGGATTTTATTAGATAGTTTATGATATATATATATGGCCAACATTATAAATCTTGGTAAGATTGTGCTTGTTCTTATATATAGAGGAAAAATGAAGTGGGAATCTTGAGGTGAATCAGTGTTCCTTTGCGTTATTACATGGGGAATTCTAAGATAGGGTAACTAATTTTTAGAGAATGTATCAAATCATATACTATATCAAGACTATATTTAAAACAGACATCAGATTCCCTTACATTTGGGGATTTATTGGGTATGATCTGATTTGTTATGGGGAGGAGATACTCCCTAAAATGTCAGATCATATTTTAACAACTTAAAGCTATTAAGTATGGCTTAGGTTTAAGATTAGCTTGTTGTGTTTAATGGAATTGAATGTTTAATTTAAAACTCTGAGAGCAACCTTTAGTAACTGTATAATTTAATAAGGATTAAGAACTCATAAGATATTCTGTGTAGTAAAACATATGCAGAATGTAATAAATAATACTCATTAAATAAACTATATATGACTGTAATATGTGTTTGAAATATCTATTATTAAATGTAAATAATATTTATTAATTCACTATAATCATTGGATGTAGATGATTTAAAGTGAATAACTGGTTATCAAATTATTTTGGAGCAAATTCTGAAGAGGGTTGTTAGTTTATGTTGTTACCAAAACAACAAAAAGCATGACTTTGAAACAAAGCAGGCTGGGGCTTGATGTTTTGAATCGGTAGATCAATATAATAGAATAATCTGGAAGATTTTACCTGTCCAGATAAAAATAATAAAAAAATAATAAAAACAAATAGATTATCTTATTAACACATAAAATGCATACTGGATCCCCTGCAATGTCTATCAGAGAGATGCCTGGTGGATCTCCAGGGAGAGGAAAGGGTAGATACATTTGAGAGATCTTTACTATTATTATTATTATTATTTTTATTTATATCACGCCAACATATTCCGTAGCGCTGTACAGGGGTTTAGTTTAGTACATGGCAAAAAACAAACTTAACACCTTAAAAAGAATGGAGGGCCCTGTTTTTGAGCTTATAATCAAATGTACATAGTGCTTGTTTCCAAGGCACTGACACAGGATTGAAAACTCGCAAATTTACAATCTAAGGGTTTCGGTGTGATACAAGAGGGTGACAAATGCAAAATGGCAACATGAATGCAATCTGTTTAGTCAATTGGAGGGGTCTGTGTGTTGTACTGTAGATTGTGGGTGTAAGTGTTATTAAGCTGTGGAGTGTGCAGTTGTAATTATAAAGGCTGAAGGTGATAATAGTTTTTAAACAGGTGTGTTTTTAGTAATTTTTTAAAGGTTTTGAGGCAGGAAGATAATCTAATAGAGCGAGGCAAGGAGTTCCAAATAGTAGGGGCAGCACAAGAAAAGTCTTGAAGATGGGAGTGAGAGGAGGTAATAAGAGAGGAGGAAAGAAGAGGGTCATTAGCAGAACAAAGGGGGCATTTGGGAGAATATTTTGAAACAAGAGCAGAGATATAAGGGGGTGCACTGTTGTTGAGGGATTTATATGTTAGGGTCATGATTTTAAATTTGATTCGGGAAGCTATGGGAAGCCAGTGGAGTGATTGACAGAGAGGAGCTGCAGACACTGATCGTTTGGTATTGAAGATGAGTCTAGCGGATGCGTTCATTATGGATTGGAGGGGAGACAGACGAGAGATGGGCAGGCCAGCAAGTAATGAATTGCAGTAGTCGAGTTGAGATATGATGAGAGAGTGTATTAGCATTTTAGTTGTGTCTTCTGTAAGATAATGACGAATTTTGGAGATGTTTGTTAGGTGAAACTGACAAGATGTTGTTATTGATTGGATGTGAGGGATAAAAGAATGGGCGGGATCCGGTAGAACCCCAAGACAACGGGCCTGGGAGGTGGGAGTGATGATGGTGTTGTCAACAGTGAGAGATATTTGAGGAGTGGAAGCTGTAGTAGAGGGTGGAAAGAATACGAGTTCAGTCTTAGACATGTTGAGTTTAAGTTGACAGGTAGACATCCAGGAGGATATGCTAGAGAGGCAGTTGGAAACTTGAGCTAAAAGAGAGGGGGATAGATCGGGTGCAGAGAGGTAGATTTTAGTATCATCTGCATAGAGATGATACTGAAATCCAAAGGATTTTATGAGGGTGCTAAGGGGGGAGGTATAGATGGAGAAGAAGAGGGGGCCTAGGACAGAACCTTGGGGCACGCCAACAGACAGAGGGAGAGGTGAAGAAGAGGTGTCAGAGAAGGAGACGCTAAACGTACTATCTTTTAGATACGATGTGAACCATGAAAGAGCTGTGCCCTGGATGCCAAATGAGCGCAGAGTTTGGATTTTAAGAGGGTGGTCAACTGTGTCAAAGGCAGCAGAGAGATCCAGGATAATTAGTATGGAGAAGTGACCCTTTGATTTGGCAGTTAGCAAGTCATTGTTGACTTTTTAGTGGGCTGTTTCTGTTGAGTGTTGGGCACGGATCCAGATTGGAAGGGGTCAAGAAGGGAATTGGAGGAAATAAATTGAGTGAGGCAATTGTAAACAAGCCACTCAAGCAGGGGAAGTAGTGAGATAGGGCGGTAGTTGGAGGCAGAAGCTGGGTCAGATGAGGGCTTTTTGAGAATGGGTGTAATTATGGCATGTTTTAAAGAGCATGGAAACCTGCCAGTGTTTAGGGAGAGGTTGAATAGATGTGTGAGAGCTGGGATAAGTGTGGTGGATAGGAGAGGGATTAGCTGTGAGGAGAATTGGATCATGTGGACATGCTGTAAGGTGAGAGGTTAATCTTTAAGGGTTGTCTTACATATAGGTAATGGTGTAAAATAATATATTTTCTAAGGATGGATTGTCTTGTGGAGAATAATTACATATAGAGTAAAACAATGATTCTGAAAAATACCTTTTAAAAAATAAATCTCTCTCACCTTGAATAATCACACCCTCTATGATGCACTAATGACGTAGAAGTTACTCATTGCCAGAATTAGATTTTTTTTACTCAATACAGAATTGGGAAAATTATATAACAAATCTTTATTATAAATATATCACAACGGCGAAGTTAAAAGCTGGTTAAAAAATCCAGGATTAAACACACAAATTAAAAGAGGACAAGATAATGTGGGACAAATGAGAACCTTTCACTTCTCAGTGAAATTAATTTTATTGTAATGTAATAACCCTTTAATAAGGGGGTAATCTTTATCCCACTTAGCAGTGTTGTGCCTTTTTTGTATGTGGGTACAATTACTCCATTGCACGTGTGCCCCAAACCTTATTTAAGTCCTAAAGTAAGTCTCAATTGCTTTTACTTGTTAGTAAGCAATAAAGATTGAGTATCGTTACTGATGGGAAGATTAATATATCCAAAAAGAAAAAGCAGATACCTATATTTCAGAATAAACCCCCCTCTCAGGTATATAGAGAGTCACAGTGGAATTCCAAGTAGGGGTTAAATAAAATTCATTAATATTCACTGCCAGCTGTCACAAGCTGGTAAGCTAATAGAGCTGATGGACTATAAAGTATAGAAGACTGTGAGCTGAAGAATCAATAACAGAATGTGTCTAAGGTAACAAATACTGCAGATCAACAATCGCCAGTCACATGCATAAATATTGGGTTAGGACGGGTAAGGGCACACAGACACTCTCATACACTGCTAGAACGCGATCACTGCGCGCTCCAACAAACGGACGCACGCAGCGTCGCACGCCTGACGCGTTTCGACGTCACTGGACGTCTTCCTCGAAGGCAAACACGGGTTGCTAAGGCGCCCGTCTATTTAACTGGTTACCGTAACCATGGAGACCTAGTGTGATACCACGTGGGGTCAGAGAAGGGAAAACGGAGCTGCTTGTACTGAAAAGCTTATGTAAAGGGAAACAGCTCACTGGTCCTGTACAGAATGGCTCAAAATGAATCCAAAAAGAGGGGAGAGAGTATAATATAACAGAATATGATATAAAACAGGCAAGCTATACAGACAACATACAAATGATTAATTTACATATGAGAAGTAAATCAATAATCATTGTAAGGGAAGTAATATTTGTAAGAAGAGGAAAAGGAGGATAATAATGGTAAAAGAACAAGAGGAACTAGAGAGGTATATTGCAAATCATCATGAAGGATATACTATATGCTAATACCCAGTAATAGGTAGTGAAAGAAATAAGGTTTACTAAGAGAGAAGAGAGAGAGAAACCCATGAGAAAGTAAATAAATAAACATCCTACTAGAGTGATGTGAGGAGTGAGTCTAAAATGAAATACTATATATGTATATGTCAGAGTGAGTGTGTGATAAGAGGAGTGAGTCTGAAATGAAATACTATATGTGTGTATGTGTAAAATAGCAGGATAGTCCTGCGAACAAGTAATAAGTGACTATTGTGGAAAAACTTAAAAAAATAAGGGATACTAGACAGGATCATAAAATCTATGACCCAAAAGCTCCGGCTGAGGGAAACTTCTCTATCAAAAAAGGTTAAAGTGGAAAAGAATGTGAAAATACTACAAGGGGGAAAGGATTGCTATCCTAATAAAAGTGTGTGAGAAATAAATATAGGAATCAAAAAGTGCATTGATATAATAAGTGAGATTGATAATCTCTAAATAATAATCTACTCAAAGTTGCGGCCTACTCAAAAGAAAAGTGAGCAAAAGAATAGATAATGTTCTCTAGGTTAGAAGCTGGACTTATAGCTAAATGAAGGAACCCCTCTAAATGAAGGAAGTGAAAGTAAAACCTTCATTCAGTCCTTGTGGTGATAGTGCTTTAAGTTTGTAGATCCAGCGTGCTTCACATTGGAGCAATTTTCTATCCAAGTCTCCTTTTCTAGGGCCCATATGTACCCTTTCAAGTATGGTAAATGTAAGGACATCACTGTTGCCACTATGATAACACCTCACGTGGCGTGCCAAAGGTGTGTCAAGATGATTTTTGATCGAATAGACGTGTTCCCCTATTCTTCTGCGTACTTGGCGCCTCGTTTTGCCTACATAGATCTTAGAACAAAGGCAGGTCGCCCCATAAATAACGTTTGTGGAACAGCAATTGGTAAACTCTTTAAGTTTGAATTCCTCGCCACTTACTGGATGTTGAAAAGACTTGGATGGTTTTATATATTTGCAAAATTTGCATTTGCCACACCTGAAGCAGCCAGATAATGGTCTCAGCCATGTGGTTTTAAGTCCTTGCTTTTTAAAGTAACCGTGGACCAACATGTCCTTCAAGTTTTTACCCCTCCGATAGGTGACCGATGGTTTAGGTGGTAGGCAGTCCTCTAAATCCTCATCATTTTTTAACAAGTGCCAATTTTTGGATAGGATGCTATGAATTCTATCTGAGTCATATCCAAAGGTCAAGATACATCTAGGTTGGTTCTCTTGCAAATTCTTTCTTTCTTTCATCTTTTGGGTATGTAACCCATTGAGGAGTTCAGTTCTATTACAATCCAAGGCATATTTAAATGCCTTTTTCAGGCATTTATTGGGGTAACCCCTTTCTTGGAATCTTTTTCTGAGTTTGTCCGCCTCTAACTTAAATTCATTATCCGTACTGCAGTTCCTTCTGAGCCTAAGGTACTGACCTCTAGGGATCCCTCTTTTTAATGGTAAGAAATGCTGACTTTCCCATCTTAGCAGAGTGTTTGTTGCCGTATCTTTCCTAAATGTGGTGGTAGATACTTTGCCATATTCATCTTTATTGATGAGTAAGTCTAAAAAGGTGACTTGAGTAGGGTTGATATTGTATGTAAATTTTAGACCAATTACATTTGTGTTAAGAACTTTCATCAGCTCCTCAAATTGTATTCTGGTGCCTGTCCAGACAACCAGAATATCGTCTATATAGCGTCGCCACAAGATGGCGTGTTGCATAAGTGACATATGAATGTCGTCAAATACAATTTTCTCCTCCCACCAACCTAGCAATAAGTTTGAATAGCCTGGGGCACAAGAGGTGCCCATGGCTGTACCTTTACGTTGGTGGTACCATTTATCATCAAAGATAAAATAATTATGTTTGAGAACATATTCCAAAAGTTGAAGTAAAAAGAAGTTGAATTTAACTTCATTGGAACTTTTTGTGCTTAGAAAGTATTTGACTGCTTCCATGCCAAAATCATGGGGAATACTGCTATATAGGGCCTCGACGTCGATTGACGCCAACCAAGAAGGGTCTGGGATATACAGGTCCTCCAGCTGTTTTAGGATATGATTTGTGTCCATTTGTGAAACAAATGATATCCTAAAACAGCTGGAGGACCTGTATATCCCAGAGCATTCCCAATTCTGTATTGAGTAAATGATTTCATTATAGGTGGTAGACACCTTGGGAGCTTAGCAATCCTATGTTCGAATCTTCAGAATGAGATTTACAAAAGGCTCTAACATTGTGGCACGCAATCTTTGAAAAGGTATTATGCTGAGAAGCATCACAGAATAAGGAGGAGTCCGCTTGGTGGGGATGAGTTTAATTCATTTGCAACACCAATTCATTAACATTTTAAACAAAGGAAGGATTTCTATGCAGTGATAGTAATTTCTAAGATATGTAATAAAAAAAATGAGTGTTTAGCTCTGGAACTCACAGTTTGATACAAAGTTATGTATTAGAGCAACAAACATACTAAGCCTAATCTGCTGATTAACAGAAGAAACAAAATACAATGTAATTGAACCAGATATATCAGAGTTTACTTGCTAGAAGTCTGTATCTAAATAGTAATATTGGGGAATAGTGATGTCGCGAACATAACATTTTCGGTTCGCGAACCGCAAACGCGAACCGCCGCAAATGTTCGCAAACCGGCGACCCCGGCGAACCGCCATAGACTTCAATGGGCAGGCGAATTTTAAAACCCACAGGGACTCTTTCTGGCCACAATAGTGATGGGAAAGTTGTTTCAACGGGACTAACACCTGGACTGTGGCATGCCGGAGGGGGATCCATGGCAAAACTCCCATGGAAAATTACATAGTTGATGCAGAGTCTGGTTTTAAGCCATAAAGGGCATAAATTACCTAACATTCCTAAATTGTTTGGAATAACGTGCTTTAAAACATCAGGTATGATGTTGTATCGATCAGGTAGTGTAACGGTTAGGCCCGCTTCACAGTGACAGACCAAACTCCCCGTTTAACGCACCGCAAACAACCACAAATAGTCCATTTGCACAACCGCAAACTCCCCATTTGCACAAGGTTGGATACCAAGCTAGCCATGTCCCGTTCCACTGATGCCATTGAAGGTCTCTTCCTCCACCCAGCCACGTACAACACCAAGGGTCCCCGAAAGGTGACAACAAGCCCCCTGGGACGCCTGCTGTGTTTGGTTTTTCACCTCCTCAAAGCCACCTTCCTCCTCTGACTCCTCTTCTTCAGACTCCTCTCACTGCATTGCCTCTCTCTGCATTATTATAAGGTGTGTTAAGTAGTACTACTGTTATCAGTTTAATACCTGTTACAGCACATATCAGGGGGCGTGTATAAGGCCTGGATTTTTAGAACCAGGAGATGGAAAAAGATGCTTTGTTCGTCGTATCACTTCAATTTTGGGGCACGGCAAGTGCAATCAAAGGTGCCACCAGATAGGAGTGGCGTATTTGTAAGTACTACTCTTATCAGTTTAATACTTGTTACGTCACCTATCAGGGGGCGTGTATAAGGCCTGGATTTTTAGAACCAGGAGATGGAAAAAGATGCTTTGTTGGTCGTATCACTTCAATTTTGGGGCACGGCACGTGCAATCAAAGGTGCCACCAGATAGGAGTGGCGTGTTTGTAAGTACTACTCTTATCAGTTTAATACCTGTTACAGCACCTATCAGGGGGCGTGTATAAGGCCTGGATTTTTAGAACCAGGAGATGGAAAAAGTTGCTTTTTTGGTCGTATCACTTCAATTTTGGGGCACGGCACGTGCAATCAAAGGTGCCACCAGATAGGAGTGGCGTGTTTGTAAGTACTACTCTTATCAGTTTAATACCTGTTACAGCACCTATCAGGGGGCGTGTATAAGGCCTGGATTTTTAGAACCGGAAGATGGAAAAAGATGCTTTGTTGGTCGTATCACTTCAATTTTGGGGCACGGCACGTGCAATCAAAGGTGCCACCAGATAGGAGTGGCGTGTTTGTAAGTACTACTCTTATCAGTTTAATACTTGTTACGTCACCTATCAGGGGGCGTGTATAAGGCCTGGATTTTTAGAACCGGGAGATGGAAAAAGATGCTTTGTTGGTCGTATCACTTCAATTTTGGGGCACGGCATGTGTAATCAAAGGTGCCACCAGATAGGAGTGGCGTGTTTGTAAGTACTACTCTTATCAGTTTAATACTTGTTACGTCACCTATCAGGGGGCGTGTATAAGGCCTGGATTTTTAGAACCAGGAGATGGAAAAAGATGCTTTGTTGGTCGTATCACTTCAATTTTGGGGCACGGCACGTGCAATCAAAGGTGCCGCCAGATAGGAGTGGCGTGTTTGTAAGTACTACTCTTATCAGTTTAATACCTGTTACAGCACCTATCAGGGGGCATGTATAAGGCCTGGATTTTTAGAACCAGGAGATGGAAAAAGATGCTTTGTTGGTCGTATCACTTCAATTTTGGGGCACGGCACGTGCAATCAAAGGTGCCACCAGATAGGAGTGGCGTGTTTGTAAGTACTACTCTTATCAGTTTAATACTTGTTACGTCACCTATCAGGGGGCGTGTATAAGGCCTGGATTTTTAGAACCAGGAGATGGAAAAAGATGCTGGGTCGGTCCTCCTACTGTCACAGGGCCAGGGGTCGCCCCCTCGTCGGGCTACCTGGTTGATCCTGCCTCAAAGATTAAGCCATGCAAGTTTAAATACACACAGTCGGTACAGTGAAACTGCGAATTGCTCATTTAATCAGTTATAGACTGGTTCCTTTGATCGCTCCATCTGTTACTTTGATAACTGTCGGAATTAGAGAGCTGATACATGCCGATGAGCGCTGACTCCCCGGGATGCGTGCACTTATCAAAAATTAGGTATTGTTTCCTCTTCACTAAACGTGACACTAAAAGAAAACTCTTTTAAGACAATAATGAGGTGGTACCTAACACCAGCAAAACTCCATCTTCTGAACAAAACACACCCTGACACATGTTTTAGGGGCTGCACAGACACTGGTACACTGATTCACATGCTGTGGGAGTGTCCAAAAATAAGACTCATATGGACAGCAATACGACCTATTAGAAACACTTTTGGGGACAACAGTAACACTGGAAACTTACCTCCCCTACTCACACTGAAGTACTTCACAAAATCAGGTTCATTCGGGCTATGAGCTCACTTTCAGCTGAAATTGATGAAAGATACCGTCGATGGGCCTCCTGCTGGGACTTATTGACTCTACGAGTTCCACAATAAGGTTCGTGTGAACTACTTTTATGGGTTGACCTGATGTTTGATCTATGGTTTCACCTTACTGTACCTCTTGGACACATGTCTGCTTTGAGGAATGTATATATGTTCAAGACCTTGTGTGACTTAATATATATGTTTTACATGGTCATGTGTTATTCTAACCAAAAAAGAAAAACTTTGAAAGAAACTTTTTGATATATCTTGTTGATACTTGAGAGATTTGTTATATGATTTGCTGAACTTACAATGTTATATTTGTTTATTCTTTCAATAAAAAAGTTAATTATAAAAAATAAAAAAATTAGGTATTGTTGACTCCGGCAATCGACAGAGCACAGCTAGTTAATAAACGTTAGCACCATGCAAACATGGCCACCGCGATGTATCTGGAGCATTATCTGGACAGTATAGAAAACCTGCCGTGTGAGCTTCAAAGAAACTTTCAGCTTATGAGTGACTTGGATCAAAGAACAGAAGATAAAAAGAAAGAAATAGATACGTTAGCTGCTGATTACATTGCCACTGTACGTGACCTCTCACCTGAGCAGAGAGTGCAGCACCTTTAGCGAATACAGAATGCCTACAGCAAGTGCAAAGAATACAGTGATGATAAGGTGCAGCTGGTCATGCAAACCTATGAGATGGTGGATAAGCACATCCGGAGGCTGGATGCAGATCTTGCTCGTTTTGAAGCTGACCTGCAGGATAAGCTTGAGGGAACAGAGTTTGACAGCCCAACAGGACGTGGAATAAAAAAGAATCATGGTCAGAAAGAAAAGTGAGGATCTCGGGGCCGCAGGGTATCTGAAGAAGACACTGTGAAGAAAAAGAAACTAAAAGGTGGGCCGGTCTTTTCAGAGGCAGTACTGTCTGTCCATCCGTCAGACGTCCTGGATATGCCAGTGGACCCTAATGAGCCTACATACTGCCTGTGTCACCAAGTGTCCTATGGAGAAATGATTGGCTGTGACAACCCAGATTGCCCAATTGAATGGTTTCATTTTGCTTGTGTGGATCTCACCACAAAACCTAAAGGGAAATGGTTTTGTCCTCGCTGTACCCAGGAGCGGAAGAAATGATTGCTCTGTGTATAACTGTGGTGTCTTTACTACTTCCATGTGCATCAATTCTGTTTGTATCTTCCCTGTTATGTCCCCCCCACTGGAAGGTTTTCATGTTGGAGCACAAAGACAGCTGATTGTGCAGATCATCCAGTGCTGGTAGTAGAAACATCACTTCTAGTGGAGGACGGGTATTGCACTTTAGGAATGGTACTACAGTTCTTCAATCGCCTCACTCAATTTATTTCCTCCAATTCCCTACTTGACCCCTTCCAATCTGGTTTCCGGGCCCAACACTCTACAGAAACAGCCCTTACAAAAGTCACTAATGACTTGCTAACCACCAAATCAAAGGGTCACTACTCTATTCTAATTCTCCTGGATCTCTCTGCTGCCTTCGATACAGTTGACCACCCTCTTCTAATCCAAACTCTCCGCTCTTTTGGCATCCAGGACACAGCTCTTTCATGGTTCACATCCTATCTTAAAGATCGTACATTTAGTGTCTCCTTCTCTGGCACCTCTTCTTCACCTCTCCCTCTGTTTGTTGGCGTTCCCCAAGGTTCTGTCCTAGGCCCCCTCCTCTTCTCCATCTACACCTCCTCCCTTGGCACCCTTATAAAATCCTTTGGATTTCAGTATCATCTCTATGCAGATGATACTCAAATCTACCTCTCTGCACCCGATCTATCCCCCTCTCTTTTAGCTCAAGTTTCCAACTGCCTCTCTAGCATATCCTCCTAGATGTCCACCCGTCAACTCAAACTCAACATGTCTAAGACTGAACTTCTAATCTTTCCACCTTCTACTACAGCTTCCACACCTCAAATATCTCTCACTGTTGACAACACCATCATCACCCCTACCTCCCAGTCCCGTTGTCTTGGGGTTCTACTGGATCCGGCCCTCTCTTTTATTCCTCACATCCAAGCAATAACAAAATCATGTCAGTTTCACCTAAAAAACATCTCCAAAATTCGTCATTATCTTACAGAAGACACAGCTAAAATTCTAATTCACTCTCTCATCATCTCTCGACTCGACTACTGCAATTCCCTCCTCGCTGGCCTCCCCAACTCTCGTCTGTCTCCCCTCCAATCCATAATAATCGCCTCTGCTAGACTCATCTTTAATACCAAACGATCAGTGTCTGCAGCTCCTCTCTGTCAATCACTCCACTGGCTTCCCATAGCTTCCTGAATCAAATTTAAAATCATGACCCTAACATATAAAGCCCTAAACAACAGTGCACCCCCTTATATCTCTGCTCTTGTTTCAAAATATTCTCCCAACAGGCCCCTTCGTTCTGCTAATGACCTTCTTCTTTCCTCCTCTCTCATCACCTCCTCTTACTCCCGTCTTCAAGACTTTTCTCGTGCTTCCCCATCTATTTGGAACTCCTTGCCCCGCTCCATTATATTATCTTCCTGCCTCAAAACCTTTAAGAAATTATTAAAAACACACCTGTTTAAAAAATCTTATCACCTTCAGCCTTAACATGTACAACTGAACATTCCACAGCTTAATAAAACTCCCACCCACAATCTACAGTACAACACACAGACCCCTCCACTTTACTGAACCAATTGCTTTCAATTGCATTTGTCACCCTCTTGTATAACACATAAACCCTTAGATTGTAAGTTTGCAAGTTTTCAATCTTGTGTCAGTGCCTTGGAAACAAGCTCTATGTACATTTGATTTTATGCTCAAAAACAGGGCCCTCCATTCTTTACAAGGTGTTTAATTTGTTTCTGCTATGTACTCAACCCCTGTACAGCGCTATGGAATATGTTGGCGCGATATAAATAAAGATAATAATAATAATAATAATAATATGCCACATCCCATATACCCCATCCAAAGTTTATACATCAACCAAAGTTGCAAACATTTTTAATGCATTTCCTATTTGATTAGGTTCAGTCTTTCTATTTGCTAATGCCCTTTTGAAAAGGCATTCATACGAAGGACCAAAAAAATAAACTAAAGCATATGATGTGGGTTAATTGCAATTATGCTGTTGATTCTTTCAAGAAAAAAAAAATCAGACAATTTTATGAGCATTTTAAATAATTTTGAAATTGATGCATTTTGAATTCTTCATTGAGTCACTGTATCATGTTGGTTTAGCATGCTGAAGAATAGTAGATATGTATCTACATTTGTCAAGTAATAATCTTCAAGAAAGCACATTCTGGCTTCCTTTAAATAATCTTTTGTTCAAGACCAAATACATTCACACACAACATATATGTCTGCATACATCTTATTTGCATGCAACATGTATTTTTTATTTCGTTTTTCTGGTTCCTGTTTGTAAAACAGATAAACCCTTGTAAAAGTTTATTACACTATGTATCTGTTTTAGGACTACTGAATCAATAACCTATAGTAATATGTGGTTAGACTGGCTAAATTGTTGAACACAGAACTACTAATCGAATCTGGGTTCGGTTGTCTGGTCCTTTGCTGCTATCTCAGTAATGTTCCTTTTAAACCTGTAGACGCAAACCTGCATTCATATTTTTTTTCACTTTTATTTTTCATTTACAACTAACTGCAGTTCAGTTGTGTATTTGAAGGTAGTAACCTTTAGCACATTGCACAGTCAGAACAGGATCATTCGTGGTGAAATTCTCAACGCACATCTTTTCCCACCATGACAACATTTAAAATATTACAGTCCAACTCTACATCGAGTTAAAAAAAATTCTGTTGTGAAGAATGTAGAAATATTGTATGTTTTCACTGTTGGTCAGACCCTTTCTAATAGTGGAACTGGTAGAAAATGCCACTTTGAAGAATGTTTATTGATTGATCTAATAAAGCTAGACTGAGAAATCTGAAAAAAAAAAAAAAAATAGGCTGCTGTTGCAGCGACCAGAAAAATTTACGTTTGTTTCCCAGGCAGAAACTGCCCTAAAACATTGCTTCTTGAACCCTAGTTGGTGGCGGATAAGTCACGCAAGTCATGCGGCATTCAAAGATAAAATACTGCAGCTTGTGGACCATTTTTAGCTCAAGGCAGCTCATCTCATCAGTCCTTTTTTAGTCTAATGTATCATTCATCTTTATAAAGGTGAGGCAATCTAGACTTTTTTGATCTAGGCGACTTCTCTTCTCGGTGACAAAACCTCCTGCTGCACTGAAGGTCCTTTCTGACAGGACACTTGAAGCGGGGCAGGCCAGAAGTTCAATTACAAATTGGGATAGCTCAGGCCACAGGTCTAGCCTGCATACCCAGTAGTCAAGGGGTTCATCGGTCCTCAGAGTGTCGATATCTGCAGGCGAGGTAGTCTGCTACCTGTCGGTCAAGTCGTTCTCTGAGGGTGGATCCCGAAGGGCTGATGCGATGCGTAGGACTGAAAAAGGTCCACATGTCCTCCATCAACAACACGTCTTTTAAACGTCCTGTCCTTGCCGGCGTGGTCGTGGGAGGTGGATTACTTTCACCTCTTCCCCTGTTATATTGCCCTTGTGCTGTTACATCACCCTTATATGCTGTGTAAAGCATACTTGTTAATTTGTTTTGGACCTGCTGCATCCTTTCTGACTTGCGGTAATTTGGAAACAAATCAGGCACTTATTGCTTATACCGGGGGTCTAGTAGCGTGCACACCCAGTACAGGTCGTTCCCCTTCAGCCTTTTTATACGAGGGTCCTGCGACAGGCACGACAGCATGAAAGACCCCATTTGCACAAGGTTGGATGCCGAGCTAGTCATGTCCCGTTCCTCGTCCTCAGTGATCTCGCTGAAGATATGTTCTTCCCCCCAGCCATGTACAACACCACGGGTACCAGATAGGTGACAACGAGCACCCTGGGATGCCTGTTGTGATTGGTCTTCCTCCTCCCCCTCAAAGGCACATTCCTCCTCTGACTCCTCTTCCTCACAATCCTCTTCCAGCATTGCTGCAGGTCCAGCAAGCGATGCTGATAAGGCTGTTTCTGGTGGTAATGGTGACCACAACTCTTCCTCTTCCTCGTCACGCTCATCTACGGCCTGATCCAGCACTCTTCGCAGGGCACGCTCCAGGAATAAAACAAATGGTATGATGTCGCTGATGGTGCCTTCGGTGCGACTGACAAGGTTTGTCACCTCCTCAAAAGGACTCATGAGCCTACAGGCATTGCGCATGAGCGTCCAGTAACGTGGCAAAAAAATCCCCAGCTCCGCAGAGGCTGTCCTAGCACCCCGGTCATACAAATACTCGTTAATGGCTTTTTCTTGTTGGAGCAGACGGTCGAACATTAGGAGTGTTGAATTCCAACGTGTGGGGCTGTCACAAATTAATCGCCTCACTGGCATGTTGTTTCGCCGCTGGATATCTGAAAAGTGCGCCATGGCCGTGTAGGAACGCCTGAAATGGCCACACACCTTTCTGGCCTGCTTCAGGACGTCCTGTAAGCCTGGATACTTATGGACAAAGCGTTGTACGATGAGATTACACACATGTGCCATGCACGGCACATGCGTCAACTTGCCCAAATTCAATGCCGCCAACAAATTTCTTCCGTTGTCACAAACCACTTTGCCAATCTCTAGTTGGTGAGGAGTCAGCCATTGATCCACCTGTGCGTTCAGGGCGGACAGGAGTGCTGGCCCGGTGTGACTCTCTGCTTTGAGGCAAGTCAACCCCAAGACGGCATGACACTGCCGTATCCGGGATGTGGAACAGTATCTGGGGAGCTGGGGGGGTGCCGTTGATGTGGAGCAAGACGCAGCAGCAGAAGAGGACTCAGCTGAGGAGGTTATGGAAAAGGATGGAGTAGGAGGAGTAGAGGAGGTGGCAGCAGGCCTGCCTGCAAGTCGTGGCGGTGTCACCAGCTCCTCGGCAGAGCCACGCATTCCATGCTTGGCAGGCGTCAGCAGGTTTGCCCAATGCGCAGTGTAGGTGATATACCTGCCCTGACCATGCTTTGCAGACCAGGTATCAGTGGTCAGATGGACCCTTGCCCCAACACTGTGTGCCAGAGATGCCATTACTTCCTTTTGCACAATTGAGTACAGGTTGGGGATTGCCTTTTGGGCAAAGAAATTTCGGCCGGGTACCTTCCACTGCGGTATCCCAATCACTAAAAACTTTTTGAACGCCTCAGACTCCACCAGCTTGTATGGTAAAAGCTGGCGGGCCAAGAGTTCAGACAAGCCAGCTGTCAGACGCCGGGCAAGGGGGTGACTTTGTGGCATTGGCTTCTTACGCTCAAACATGCCCTTGACAGACACCTGACTGTGGGGAGATGAGCAGGAACAGCAAGATGCGAGAGATGGAGTGGTGGATAGTTGCGAGGGTGCAAGGAGGACAGCAGCGGTTGATGTGGATGAAGATGCTGGACCAGGAGGAGGATGACGGCTTTGAGTTTGTGTGCTGCTTGTACTTATGTGTTGATCCCATTGGCGTTTGTGATGTGACATCATGTGCCTTCACAAAGCAGTTGTACCTAGGTGGGTGTTGGACTTCCCAGGACTCAGTTTCTTTTGGCACAGGTTGCAAATGGCATCGCTGTTGTCAGAGGCAGACACACAAAAAAAATGCCATACTGCTGAGCTCGGCTGTGACGGCATTCTGGTGGTGGCAACAGCATGCGTTGATTGGCGTGCTGTCTGGCTGACCCCGGGTGCTGATGCATGCTGTCTGACTGTGCCACTAGCTCGTTGCGATGACCTCCCTCTGCTTCCATCTTGTCTCCTCCTCCTCTCTGTCTCCCCATCTGAACTTTCCCCCTGTTCTTCTTCTCTTCTAGCGGGCACCCACGTGACATCCACGGACGCATCGTCATCATCATCACCCGCCTCACTTGTATATGACAACTGAAAAAAGGAAGCAGCAGCGGGTACATCATCATCACATCGTACGTACATGTGTGTAATGCTGCCTGACTGAGACATATCCCTGTTATCTACATTCTCTGGCAATAAGGGTTGCGCATCACTCATTTCTTCAAACTGATGTGTAAATAACTCTTCTGACTGATCAATTGAATTGGCTGTGGTACTAGTGTTGGTGGTGGCGGCAGGCGGGTGAGTGAGTGGTAACTTGAGAGGTGCCCGAAGCTAAGCTGAAGGAGGATGGTGCGTTAATGTTCCAAGCGGAAGCTGTAGAAGATTGGGTGTCCTGTGTTAGCCAGTCAACTACGTCCTCTGAACTTTTCAAGTTCAGGGTAACTGGCCTCTGAACACTGGGCATTATTGTAGGGCCAAAGGGAATCACATCACCACGACCATGACGGCCTCTGCGGGGTGTCCTGCCTCTGCCTGTCATTTTTTTTTAAATGTGGACTGTTGGTACCCCAAATAGATTGGATGGGTTGAACTTGGCACAGTGTATTTTAAAATTATGAGAAAACATGTTCTGTAAACTAAATAAAAATAATTTTAGGAGGTTGAGAGAAAAAGAAACCGGATGGGGGGATACCGAGCAGAGCACACCATCTACAGCCCACTGGGAGACAAACTCATCCATTCCCCCAGTGGACAAAGCCAGGTGGTACTCTGCCCGGATACGGGAGCGCACCAGCACCCGGAACATGGCCTCAGGTGACAAGGGAACCCCCCCAATCAAACACTGCTTCCTGGACTTATATATAGCCAATTTGGCTAATGCCAGGAGCAGGTTGACGAGGAGGTCCCTGGCCTTATTGCCCCGGGACACTGGGCGCCCAAAAATAAAAATGTGAGGGGAGAAATGCAGCCAGAACTGCAGGAGGAGGCCCCTCAAGAGTGACAAGAGGGGCTGCAGTCTCGCGCAACTAAAATAAATATGATACACGGACTCTCCCTTGCCACAGAATGGACAAGTGGAGGGAGAGTCCGTGAATTTAGCTAAGTACTCTCCCGTGCTCAGTGCACCATGGAGCACTCTCCAACTCAAGTCCCCGGTGGGTCGTGGAACTAAATCAGAATAAAGTTCCCTCCACCGGGGCCTCTTGCCCTCGTCAGCTGGTAGGACCCGCCTCCAGATGGTATCGGGACGGGTCACAAGGGCAAGGAAGTGCACTGTATGGAGCACGAGAGAATATAAGCTCTTCCTCGGCATGCCGCGAAAGCATGCCGAGGGTATGTCCCTCAACTTTGAGAGGTTGGGGACAGGAGGAGCCTGAGGGGAAACACGGGGCTTGTGTCCAATGCAAACAGCCGGAGCAGGGGTGTTGAAAGGTGCATGTGGCACTCCGGCCTGCAAAGCCCCGCGAAGGAAGGTGCGCGAGTCGGGGGAGATGGCATCCCTAATCTCCTGGAGCAAGCGCCCTGAGACTTTGGGCGTCACATATCCCAAACGGAGTGCAAGCTCCTGGGGTGACACCCAATCAGAACGCCCGTATTCCAGGAGATCCCCAACTCGGGTCATCCGTGCATGACTAAGGCGGCGGATGATACTGGGGGACTGTAACATTGGAGCCCCCACTGCTGGATTAAATAGCAGGGGCTCCGTGAATATTTCATCCCCCAAAGGCACGCCCTGCCTGGTCACGGAGACCATGCTCCAGGCCTTGAGGGTTTCCTGGTAGTATGCCGGCAACACAGAGAGGTCTCTCCCAAACCCCTCGGGCCTGATCAGAAATAATTGCCGGTCATACCCCAGGTTGCGCAACTGGCGATAAAAGCTGGATGCCAGTGCGCACCACTGCGGAGAGGGATCTGCATATAGGTATCTCTGCAGGTACTGAAGGCGGAAGGTGGACAACTGGGAGCACACACAAACTACTCCCTGTCCACCCTCCACCAAAGGCAGACTTGCCACCCCTGCAGAGACCCAATGCCTTCCCATCCAGAGGAAATCTAACAAATTCCTCTGGATATTGGTGACAAACTCGGGGGTCGGACTCAGCCGGTGCCAGATCTGAGAAGCCACCAGCTGATTCACCACGAGAGTCCGCCCCCTAAGGGAAAGCATTTTTGCTAGACCCCTCCATCGTCCCAGACGAGAGAGGACACTGCCCTCTAACTCCCTCCAGTTGTCTGGGACGGAAGCGTCCGCAGCGGACAGGTAGACCCCCAGATATTTAATGACATCTGCCTCCCACGTGATGTCACGAAACGTGGGAGGAAAAGAGTCTACCTGTAAATTACCCTCTAAAAGGCCTGTGCATTTGGACCAGTTGATCTGAGCGGAGGAGGCAGCTGAATATACCTCCTGGCACTGTTTTGCCAGCTCAAGATCAACTGGATCCTGGGCCACGAGGAGCACATCGTCAGCATAAGCTGAAAGGACAATCCGCATGTCTGGATCTTTTAGCACTAGCCCTGTGAGCCTTTTCCTCAGTAAGCAGAGGAAAGGCTCGATGGCCAGTGCATATAACTGTCCAGACAAGGGACAACCTTGACGCACCCCTCGTCCAAATACCAAAGGTGCTGTTAGGGACCAATTGATTTTAAGTAAACACTCTGCAGAGGCGTACAGCGTTCTTATAAAGCCCACAAACTGTGGGCCAAAGCCGTACGCTTGCAGAGTGGCTATGAGGTAACCATGGTCCACCCTGTCAAACGCCTTCTCTTGATCTAAAGAGAGAAAGGCGAGTGACAGACCAGTCCTGCGAGAATAATGCAATAGATCCCGGACCAGAAAGATACTATCAAAGATAGTCCGGCCCGGGATCGCATAGGACTGGTCAGGGTGAACCAATTCTGCCAGCACAGATCCAAGTCGAAGCGAGATGGCTTTAGATACAATCTTGTAGTCTGTGCTGAGCAGAGAGACCGGTCGCCAGTTCTTAATAAACCGGAGATCCCCCTTTTTGGGCAGCAGGGCAAGTACTGCCCTGCAACAAGACAGGGGCATCTCCCCGGTCTCCAGGGCTTCCCCAAGGACCAGATGGAAATCAGGTCCCAGAGTCTCCCAGAAAAATTGGAAAAACTCTACAGTCAGTCCGTCCAGTCCTGGAGACTTCTCACAGGACATGGCACGGAGGGCTTCAGAGAGCTCTTGAAAAGATAGTGGTATATCAAGCCACTGTCTTACACCCTCACTGACTGTGGGGAGCCAATCCCATAGCACCCTGCAGGCGTCTGGAGAAATGGGATCCGGAGAGTAAAGATCTTTATAAAAGTTCCGGGCTCTATCCCGGATACTCTCCGGATCTGTAAGGGGGGAACCGTCTTCATTTAGAAGACAGGTGATGTGCCTACTGTTACCCCCCTTTTTCTCCAGTGAGTAGAAGAGGCGCGAGCCGCGGTCTAGATCTTTGAGAAAACCTAAGTGGCTGCGCACGTATGCTCCCTTGGCCAGGTGTCGTTCCAGGTCACAGAGGACACCGTTCCTCTCTACATACTCGCTCTGCAGGGATTGGTCCCTACAAGTGAACAGCCTCTGCTTCAGATGGAGTACCTCCCCCCGGAGTGACTCCAACTCAGCTTCGCGCTGCCCACTCGCACCCTTGGTAAATTCCTGACACAGAAGTCGCAAATGAACCTTGCCCACGTCCCACCACAGTTTTAACGTGGCAAAGTCCCCCTTGCAAGCCCTCCAGTCCGTCCAAAACTCCCGGATCAATGTCACGAGCCCCTGGTCCTTCAACAAAGCATTGTTGAAGTGCCAATAGGCGGCTCGTGGCGCTGTTGGCGTTAGCGCCACCGTCACAGACACACAGTTGTGGTCTGTGAATGGAGCCAGCCTAATGGCACAAGAACCAACTCGTGACATATAGTGACTAGATATATATAGTCTGTCGATCCGGGAGTGGGACACCAGACCGGCTCTCACCCTGACGTAGGTGAAACCATCTGATGCCCCTGGGTTCTGCTCTCGCCAGATGTCCTCCAGGGAGAAGCGGGCGATGCTGCACCCCTGTAGCTTCAGGAGTGCATTCAGGGGTAGCTGGCTGGACAGCAGTGGCTGGCATGGCTTCCTTAATGGAAGCCTTGGAGGCTTTATATGCCTCCTCTGCCAGTTCCACCGCTGCTTGCTTAGCTTGGATGGCACCGATGTTAGGGTCAGTGGACGGCTGAGGAGGGTAGACAGGCTCTCCCATGATGTTAACAGGAAAACCTGTTTTATCACCCTCCCCCATTTCCACTTCCCCTTGTGCCACATCCCCCCTGACAGACAAATCCATGGGGTCCTGAATGGGGGTCATGCCTATATTCCCCCCCTCCAGTAGTGACTCGGCCTGGGGCTCTAACAAAGCCCGAGGTACGTCACTAGAGAGTGACACTGGAGGAGGAGACTGACTGGTGCCCTTGAAGCTCAGCACCTCAGGGACACTGACTACCCATTCAGCAGGGGCTTTATTGGGACCCCCCTCAAAGGCCAGAGGCAGAACCTGATCTTTCTTGCCCCTGCTTTTCCTCCAGACCCTTTTCCACATTAACCCCTATAGGGTCTGGAGAGAGAGATGTGTGGTCTGGCACCGGCTGGCTGAGCTTAATAACCGGGCCAGACAATGTCACCGGATGAGGAGGAGATGTTTTGTTCCTCTTCTTGCTTTTAGAGGGAGGAGCTCCACTATAGAGCACATCCCACTTATCAGCAACCTCCCTGTTGGTTTTATGCTTCCTCTTCCTGGGGACGTCACTCCTGGAAGAGGAGCTGCCACTAGCTGCCTCCCCTGCAGAGGGCTTATTATCCCTCTGCTTACACTGTGCCCCCACACTAACTGATGTAATTATGGTGGGGGATGATTGGGACTTGGGAGATGCAGCTGTGACACTGGGAGGACCGGTGACATTCTTCCTTTTTTTCCCCGTGTCTGCAGTCTTGCTGGAGACCACAGACACAGATGGCTTTTTTGGGGAAGACGGGGGTTTGGAGGCCGTGGTGGTGGCTTGAGGAACGGCCTCCTTGCCTGAGCTCTGTGGGGGGGCTATGACCCTTGAGGTCCCCGCTGTTATGGGCTCAGCGGGGATGGGTGCTGTACTGACGGAGGTGCCATTTGCTGTGGCTGGGGCATGATGCTTTACATTAGGACAATTCCTACGTGTATGCCCCAACCCCTTGCAATGATAGCACTGCACCTCCGTAGTGCTGTAAAAAATCCTGTAGAGCACCCCCTCAAATGGAACCCCAAAAGACCCCTCTATGTTTTCTGCGCCCTGAGGCAGGCACATTTGTACTTGCCTCTTGAAAGAGAGCACATGACGAAGTGCTCTCTCTCTGCACCCCAGGGGAATTTTAATTAATGGTGTTTTTACTTCCCCTAGGGTTTGCAGGTGGGGGCACAGGAGGGAGTCTGGTAGGAAGGGGGGCACATTAGAGAGTGTTACTTTTGTGCCCAACCCTTCCAGGGGTTCTATTGGGACATATAATCCCCCCACTGTGATGCCTCTCTGTATAAGAATGTGAGCAGCAGCCAGAGTACGGGTAAAGAAAACCGCTTTCCCGTACATTTTGCTGGCTGCTACTATAACAGAGGGGCTGATGACATAAGCTGCAGCACGCAGATAGATATCAATGCTGTAGACCCCAGACATCTGACATTTAACCCCATGCTTTCTGGTGATCTGCCCCTCAGCCCCAGCGGTGGTATTACTGGGGCCAGCAGAAACCACCTGTGACCAGGTATTAGCCACAGGGGTAGGTCTGCTGGCAGAACCACCAGGAGCTGGGGCTGCCTTATCTGCCTGGGGCCTATGATGTGCAGTGCTGCAGCTAGGATTTTCAGGGGCCATTATTCCCCCTTTTGACCCCTGAGTCTTCTTAATGGTCTTATCCCTCATGTTTAGACCCTTTTTTTTTAGTTTATTTGTTTTATTTATTTTTATTTTTTGTTTTATGATTTTCTATTGTTTTCTTTTTAAAAATATATAAGTGAAAAAGAAACAAAAAGACAAAACTAAGGGAGAGAGAGAGATGATGCTTGGCAGTGGAAGGGTTAATGGCCTGTTGCAAGGTGTCTAATTGCAACAACACAGAGAACACAGAGGCTTTTTAACCCCTCTGTGTCTCTGTGTCAGATGTTAAAAAAAAAAAAGCCTTTTCAACAAAAATTCTAATTGTTTTCCCCCCCACTGCCTACAAAGATGTTACTTGTCTTCTCTCCCCCAAAACATAAAACCCAACACCAAACAAACAAAACTTCAACAAAACCTAATAAACTTTTTAAAAGAAAAAAAAGTCAAAGTAAAAAAAAAAAAGCTCCAGGAGTGAAGGTGTAGTGCTAAGGGGGGGTGTGGCAAAGTATCTAGGAGACAGCTCACTCTCCTGGGATAGAGAGCTGAGCCTGACTCCCAGAAAACTAAAACTTAAATTAAACTAAGAAAAATACCACAAAAACTCCAGAAAATGAACAACACTGTGCACAAAGTGCTTATAAACAGAAAGGTGTTAAAATAAAACTTGTATTTGAGGGACTAAGACCCTAAAAAGCCTTTTGTTTAGAGCTCAAGCATGCACACAACATGCTCTCTGGCACAGTACTTGTAAGCAAGACACACACTCTGGCTAGCGGTCAAGCAAATGAACTTTGATTGACGGTCAGGCAAATGCACTTAGATTTAAGAAAATAAAATTATTTGTTTTTTAAATGTGGACTGTAGTACCCCAACTAAATTGGATTGGTTGAACTTGGCACAGGACTTGTAAGCAAGACACACACTCTGGTTAGCGGTCAAGCAAATGAACTTTGATTGGCAGTCAGGCAAATGCACTTAGATTTAAGAAAATAAAATTATTGGTTTTTTTAAATGTGGACTGTTGGTACCCCAACTAGATTGGATTGGTTGAACTTGGCACAGTACTTGTAAGCCTGACACACACACTGGTTAGCGGTCAAGCAAATGAACTTTGATTGGCGGTCAGGCAAATGCACTTAGATTTAAGAAAATAAAATTATTTGTTTTTTAAATGTGGACTGTTGGTACCCCAACTAGATTGGATTGGTTGAACTTGCCACAGTACTTGTAAACAAGACACACACGCTGGCTAGCGGTCAAGCAAATTAACTTTGATTGGCGGTCAGGCAAATGCACTTAGATTTAAGAAAATAAAATTATTTGCTTTTTAAATGTGGACTGCTGGTACCCCAACTAGATTGGATTGGTTGAACTTGGCACAGTGTATTTTGGCATTATGAGAAACATGATCTGTAAACTAAATAAAAATCATTTTAGGAGGTTGAGAGATAAAGAAACCGGATGGGGGGATACCGAGCAGAGCACACCATCTAAAGCCCACTGGGAGACAAACTCATCCATTCCCCCAGTGGACAAAGCCAAGTGGTACTCTGCCCGGATACGGGAGCGCACCAGCACCCGGAACATGGCCTCAGGTGACAAGGGAACCCCCCCTATCAAACACTGCTTCCTGGACTTATATATAGCCAATTTGGCTAATGCCAGGAGCAGGTTGACGAGGAGGTCCCTAGCCTTATTGCCCCGGGACACTGGGCGCCCAAAAATAAAAATGTGAGGGGAGAAATGCAGCCAGAACTGCAGGAGGAGGCCCCTCAAGAGTGACAAGAGGGGCTGCAGTCTGGCGCAACTAAAATAAATATGATACACGGACTCTCCCTTGCCACAGAATGGACAAGTGGAGGGAGAGTCCGTGAATTTAGCTAAGTACTCTCCCGTGCTCAGTGCACCATGGAGCACTCTCCAACTCAAGTCCCCGGTGGGTCGTGGAACTAAATCAGAATAAAGTTCCCTCCACCGGGGCCTCTTGCCCTCGTCAGCTGGTAGGACCCGCCTCCAGATGGTATCGGGACGGGTCACGAGGGCAAGGAAGTGCACTGTATGGAGCACGAGAGAATATAAGCTCTTCCTCGGCATGCCGCGAAAGCATGCCGAGGGTATGTCCCTCAACTTTGAGAGGTTGGGGACAGGAGGAGCCTGAGGGGAAACACGGGGCTTGTGTCCAATGCAAACAGCCGGAGCAGGGGTGTTGAAAGGTGCATGTGGCACTCCGGCCTGCAAAGCCCCGCGAAGGAAGGTGCGCGAGTCGGGGGAGATGGCATCCCTAATCTCCTGGAGCAAGCGCCCTGAGACTTTGGGCGTCACATATCCCAAACGGAGCGCAAGCTCCTGGGGTGACACCCAATCAGAACGCCCGTATTCCAGGAGATCCCCGACTCGGGTCATCCGTGCATGACTAAGGCGGCGGATGATACAGGGGGACTGTAACATTGGAGCCCCCACTGCTGGATTAAATAGCAGGGGCTCCGTGAATATTTCATCCCCCAAAGGCACGCCCTGCCTGATCACGGAGACCATGCTCCAGGCCTTGAGGGTTTCCTGGTAGTATGCCGGCAACACAGAGAGGTCTCTCCCAAACCCCTCTGGCCTGATCAGAAATAATTGCCGGTCATACCCCAGGTTGCGCAACTGGCAATAAAAGCTGGATGCCAGTGCGCACCACTGCGGAGAGGGATCTGCATATAGGTATCTCTGCAGGTACTGAAGGCGGAAGGTGGACAACTGGGAGCACACACAAACTACTCCCTGTCCACCCTCCACCAAAGGCAGACTTGCCACCCCTGCAGAGACCAAATGCCTTCCCATCCAGAGGAAATCTAACAAATTCCTCTGGATATTGGTGACAAACTCGGGGGTCGGACTCAGACAAATCAGCCGGTGCCAGATCTGAGAAGCCACCAGCTGATTCACCACTAGAGTCCGCCCCCTAAGGGAAAGCATTTTTGCTAGACCCCTCCATCGTCCCAGACGAGAGAGGACACTGCCCTCTAACTCCCTTCAGTTGTCTGGGACGGAAGCGTCCGCAGCGGACAGGTAGACCCCCAGATATTTAATGACATCTGCCTCCCACGTGATGTCACGAAACGTGGGAGGCAAAGAGTCTACCTGTAAATTACCCTCTAAAAGGCCTGTGCATTTGGACCAGTTGATCTGAGCGGAGGAGGCAGCTGAATATACCTCCTGGCACTGTTTTGCCAGCTCAAGATCAACTGGATCCTGGGCCACGAGGAGCACATCGTCAGCATAAGCTGAAAGGACAATCCGCATGTCTGGATCTTTTAGCACCAGCCCTGTGAGCCTTTTCCTCAGTAAGCAGAGGAAAGGCTCGATGGCCAGTGCATATAACTGTCCAGACAAGGGACAACCTTGACGCACCCCTCGTCCAAATACCAAAGGTGCTGTTAGGGACCAATTGATTTTAAGTAAGCACTCTGCAGAGGCGTACAGCGTTCTTATAAAGCCCACAAACTGTGGGCCAAAGCCGTACGCTTGCAGAGTGGCTATGAGGTAACCATGGTCCACCCTGTCAAACGCCTTCTCTTGATCTAAAGAGAGAAAGGCGATGTGACAGACCAGTCCTGCAAGAATAATGCAATAGATCCCGGACCAGAAAGATACTATCAAAGATAGTCCGGCCCGGGATCGCATAGGACTGGTCAGGGTGAACCAATTCTGCCAGCACAGACCCAAGTCTAAGCGAGATGGCTTTAGCTACAATCTTGTAGTCCGTGCTGAGCAGAGAGACCGGTCGCCAGTTCTTAATAAGCCGGAGATCCCCCCTTTTTGGGCAGCAGGGCAAGTACTGCCCTGCGACAAGACAGGGGCATCTCCCCGGTCTCCAGGGCTTCCCCAAGGACCAGATGGAAATCAGGTCCCAGAGTCTCCCAGAAAAATTGGAAAAAACTCTACAGTCAGTCCGTCCAGTCCTGGAGACTTCTCTCCAGGACATGGCACGGAGGGCTTCAGAGAGCTCTTGAAAAGATAGTGGTATATCAAGCCGCTCTCTTACACCCTCACTGACTGTGGGGAGCCCCTCCCATAGCACCCTGCAGGCGTCTGGAGAAATGGGATCCGGAGAGTAAAGATCTTTATAAAAGTTCCGGGCTCTATCCCGGATACTCTCCAGATCTGTAAGGGGGGCACCGTCTTCATCTAGAAGACAGGTGATGTGCCTACTGTTACCCCCCTTTTTCTCCAGTGAGTAGAAGAGGCCGCGAGCCGCGGTCTAGATCTTTGAGAAAACCTAAGCGGCTGCGCACGTATGCCCCCTTGGCCTGGTGTCGTTCCAGGTCACAGAAGACACCCTTCCTCTCTACATACTCGCTCTGCAGGGATTGGTCCCTACAAGTGAACAGCCTCTGCTCCAGATGGAGTACCTCCCCCCGGAGTGACTCCAACTCAGCTTCGCGCTGCCCACTCGCACCCTTGGTATATTCCTGACACAGAAG